>CM069448.1:22189611-22624055 GCA_035610835.1 Ophiura sarsii | reverse complement strand
AACAAATTTACGCCACTGCTCATTTCTACCATTTCGCCCAATAAGTATGACTTATAGCACGAGGCAGCGTAGCTGCCGAGTGCTATAAGGAATTAATAGCACTCATCGACAGTGACTATTTTAGTGATGATTTATGTGGAAGAGCTCTACCCTACACACCAGATACACACCACTTTCACAGTAGGACACCTCTCACTCACCCAGACTAAGACAATCATCTACTAAACACACACACACCAAGTTGGCTAATAATTACAGTGCTGTAATTAATCAGGTTATTTACGATGTCAAATTTACAGCATTCTGAAGTTGTACAATAAGTGAAATTTGTGGAAGTCTGGATTGGCTGTGTATGTGCTATTATTGAGGTAATAAATTTCGAGCTACACACACGTGACTTATTTACAATTACCGGACTTAATTTGCAAAATGTAAAGAAAGGTTGACTGGTGTGGTTATCTAACTCCATTGGTGTTCGGATTATTTAATCAAGTACCAAGGAATGTGATATTTAGAATTTGTTGATGGGTATCCGCGATCAATTGAGGCAAATCGTGTCCAGCGTCGTCTGGAATCACCAAAATAGCGGCGTGCTTCATATTTATCTGACAGTCTGCTGACAGGGTAATACAAAAAACATAAATTTGGCACCAATAAGTCAATAACTATCAAAATGTTGACAGCCATAAGAAAACAATCTTGCCTTTTTTTATAATTTACACTTGTGTGGCCGGGTACAATTTGAATTTGCCCTTTGTTCTTTTACAGAGATATAAAACTCACGGAATGTATCATTACCGTCTCTATGTTCTAAAATCGTTGGTGATGCTTGCATGACTGCGATGATGCACTCGACAATAATTGATCATCACATGATCACGAGATGGGCAGGGGCAAGATCAGAATTTTGTAAAAGGGTGCCCAAATATTTTTTTCAGTCAGCTCAGAAAACTTAAGAGAGGGTATTAAGCTAGGGCATGTTGTACACCAAAAAAGCCGGGTCCTTGTCATAATGCCTATACTGTACACACTACATCCAGAGACTGGGGCTGGCATGAATAGGGCTGGGGGCGGGGGCACAATGGCTTTTTCGGTCAGGGCAAGTCCCCCACCCCCACCAGGCGCGTAGCCAGCATTGTTATTCAGGGGGGGGGGGGGGGGGGGGAACATCAATATCGTCCCTATTTTTAAGCATTTTTGGTTTTTTCTAGTCACTTACCTCGTGAATTTCACGTAAGTTGGGGGGGGGGGGGGGGGGTGAGGTCAAAAAAATTCGCACAGTGCAAAAGAAATCGCACAGTAAATGTACTACATGAACAATTTCTCGTCCCCATTTCTCTTCTCTTTCCCCTCTCCCTCCCCTTTCCCTTCTCTTTCTCCCTCTCCTTCCCCTTTCCCTTCTCTTTCTCCCTCTCCTCCCCCTTTCTCTTCTCTTTCTCCCTCTCCTTCCCCCTTCTTTTTCTCTTTTCTCCCCTAGGCTTCTCCCCCAGTCTCCCCCCCCCCCCCTGCCCCCCACTGGCTACGCTACTGCCCCCACCCCCCGGTTTTTACGCCACTGGATGGAGCCTATGATTTTAACACAAAAAGTAAGTGTGTGTATTATTTTAGTCATAATTTTTTGAAAGAGGTTGGTTACATACGGTGCTTCAAATGTTTCCGGAAACTTTCTTTACGGGGCGCGGCGCGGGAGGTTTACGCCTAGGTTTTTTTAATAATTGTATAAAAGTGAGTGGACTGAAATCCCCGGGCCGCGATTATTACCAAACACACCATTCGGCGAAGCGCCCCCGGGTTTAAACCGGGAATACCAGTTGATCAGATAAAAGAGATAAGAGACACATCCGTTGCTATTTATATCTGTTTCCATTGTCTTATTAGCTCAAGAGTCCAACATGGCTGCAGCTAAAATGGTGAACCACAAAACCGTCGGCGAAACTGCTGTCGACGGCGGCGACGATGATTTCGCAGAGAAACTTTCTCCAGTTGTAACAGGTGGATTGTGCGCAGCCGCAATGGCTCCGAGCAGCGAAAGTGACACGGTGGAGGTTTCACGGGTCAATGCATCCGATGAAAATCAACATCAATTACGAGTCGGCGAATTCAATAACCTGCACAGGCAGGAAAACACAGATTACACGTGTAATAAGCCCGAAAATGGTAGTTTAGACGACAATAACACTGACATTATCAGCCAGGTTGAAGAAAACGACATCATGGTTCGTAAAGAATGAACAATAAAGGCGGTAGAGACTCCGAGCCGAGTCGAGAAAACAGTGCTGGCAACAACGGACAATCTTCAACGGGGAACAGTAGGCGAAGCAGCAGGGCTAATTCACGGGCTAAATCTAGCCCGTTTGGCCTCAAGACCTACGCCCTTGTGGTGTTGTTTTGCGTTATGTCTTTCGGATGGTTATATTATCAACAGATTCTTGCCAATAGGGTCAATACGCCTCTTGATGTGCCAAAAGTAATTGCCTCAGATGAAGGAAGTTTGCAGCAAAATCTAGACAGATTTTGGGGGACCTATCGTCCTGGAGTTTATTTTGGTAAATTTATAAATATTAGCCTAGGCCTATAGTTTTATTTATTATATTGCTCAGATTGAAAGTTGGGAAAGAGTTTCATATCTACCCCTGCTCGACTTTATACCTAACCTTAGCAGCAATATCCTCAAATAGGTCTTTACTCTTTACGTGCACGGAATAAAGCATAAGGCATATCATTTTTACAATGTAAAATCAATAGCAAAACAATTGCTGCCTTGTGATTTATTCCATATATGAGACCTTAAAGCAATAACAGAATGAATCCAAATACAAGGGACACAATCCACATTACGAAATGAAGCATATAGACAGTCCAGGTCGCCGTTTAACTGTAGCGGGAATAGGACGATCAAAAATTAAGCCAGTATTTCTTGGAAATAGTTGCAAGCTGAGATATTTAACCAATGTATACATATTTTACTTGAACATTTAAACGTGATATCTGAAGCAACAGTTTTACTAATTTTATTCAGAAAAGTTTAAATGTTTATGATAATATTTGACCATCCGCAATGCTGACTCATGCTTTCATTCCATAGCTCTCCCACAGAGAGCTAGGATTCAGAGCTAGGGGCACATATGACATCTTGCCAATGTAGAAATGTCAATGGTATTTCGGCAAAAGTCCTGGATACCTGAGGAGACCTGATAATCATAACTTCAGATGCAAACAATTGGGCATTGCATAGGCTGTATAGCTACTGAGGCTACCACTGAAGTTGAGGGTCATACATGTGGCGGAAGATGAAGCGATCCAAATTCCAGGGCTGTGAGAGTTCAGATTTAAATCTGATCAGACTTTTTCTGCACTTACTTTGTACTTAAGTATAGATGAGGTGACATTTGTTGACATTTAGGACGTCCTCTGTTGGTTTGAGACAAAACACACCGGGCAAGAGTTCCTATAGTTTACATAGGCCAGATCAGGTTTCTAACTAGATTGTAGTGTCACAGCAAATTGTTATCAAAACTGTCTTTAAACTTGCTTAGGAATGCTATAAGCTATAGCATTTCACAAAAAAAACCTAAAACTAAATGAGTCAGTTTTACAATTCATTAGAATGAAATTTCATGTTGTCTTCATTAACTTTACTGTATTCTGCCTGGAGGGAAACAACAGAGGGTGTCCCATTTGTAAATACATGACATCATAGGTCACCTCATCTATAGGAGATTTCCAAAATTTCAAGAGTTTGCAACTGTTTTCAGACATTTTTATCTGTGGTCACTCGCAGCCCAGCATATTAAAATAATTTGTGTGTGTGGCAATTGAAATTCAGTTGAGCCATTTAAAGGAGCACTGAGACTGAGAGATACGATTCGTAGTGTGTCCTCAAGTTTTTTTGCATGTAATACTTAGGCATATAGGCATACTAACTACATGTACCATCCGAAACCGTTTACCTTAATTCGCGGTCTATAATGTAAAATATTATAATTTGGTCGTTTCAATGTAGATCACAACAAACTTATCACCACCACTTGCCACATAAATTGCTTCAACTAAATGTCTATACAGTAGCACCATCATTCAACCCTTTTCCCATACATTATTACACATCAGGGTTCCTACATACATGTACCTATCTATTGAAATAATTCATTTTTTCTAAATTATATTTTTCTTGGCAATCTTTTATCAGTGCCCCTTTAAGCAAGTCATTGAAGGCATAACATATTCTTTAAAAATTTTAATGTTTAAAAACATGATATATGAAGCAAAGGTATTCAGAAAAAGATATTGAAGAAAACATGACGTCACAGTTAAAGGGGTTCATTGCATAGCTCTATGTTAGAGCTATGTATGAGAGATATGCAATCAGTGGCATATCTGGGGTAACTTGTCAAAGGGGGCACAGGGTATTTTTCCTGGTGGTCTTTAGACTTTACCAGGCTGTCAACTTTTGACTTGAGAATTGCCGCCGCCAGAGAGGGAAGCTTGTGAAAAAAATTGAGCTCGATAACTAACCGACAGTGCTATAAATCTAAACCTACCCGACCAAATTTGGGAACCTCGCGTCGCTCCCCCTACTGTAATTTACCAAAAATCACTTCCCCCTTTTAGCCCGGTAGTTTGAGCTGGTCTTCCCGGTCAAAGCTGTATTTTTTAATTATGGACAAATTTGATTATGAAAGAATTGTCATGCGCGACACGTAAAAGGGTTTTCAGGGGTTTCAGTGTCAAGTCATTCGGGGGAATGGAGAACCTATCATGCTCCCATTTAACCTGGGAGTGGAACCATAAACCTCCCCCACACACACTTATGTCATACAACTTACAAGGTTATGAAAAATTGAAACAACTGAAAAAATGAAAAAATGAGCATCTGTAAAAACATATTTTGCTTGATAAAATCACTTAAAAATGCTCATTACAGAGCACCTAATTTTGACAAATGTGACGCGATCAAGAGGAATGAGTCAGATGTCGGGGAATCCCAAATTGAGATGACCAATTCAAAAGGGCGGCTTACATAAGTTTTGATGGAAATACATGTATACAATTTGACATAACTTTGGAAAAAAACGTCGTATCGACATGGGGTTTTCAGTTTCTGAAAGCTCTAGGTGTCTTCTCTAAAACTGTATTCAAAGCTCATTTTCGACCAGGGTCGACATCCGACTCATTCCTCTTGATCGCAACACAAATAGGCCCTTGAGCGACACTTTCTTGAAAGTGTAATGCCCAACACTTGGAACCGGAAGCACTTCTTTTGCCCCACCCCCTGAAAAAATGCACTGCCTTCCTCTTAACTAACAAACAAAAATACTTGAATTTCATGCTTTTTATTGAACAATTAATAAGCAATGTTATATTGCTATCTACTGAAGATAGCAATGATCAACTGAAGATATATATATAGCAATGATCAACTGAAGATAGCAATATTGTATTGATAGCAATGTTGTATTGATCTACTGAAGATAGCAATGATCACCTGAAGATAGCAATGTTGTATTGCTATCTTCCGAAGATAGCAATGTTGTATCACTATCTACTGAAGATAGCAATGTTGTATTGATCTACTAAAGATAGCAATGATCAACTGAACATAGCAATGGTGTAGCACTATCTACTGAAGATAGCGATGTTGTATTGCTATCTATTGAAGATAGCAATGTTGTAAAATTGCTATCTACTGAAGATAGAAATGATCAACTGAAGATAGCAATGTTGTAGCACTTATCAACTGAAGATAGCAATGTTGTATTGCTATCTAGCAATGATCAACAGAAGATAGCAATGTTAAAGCACCATCTACTGAAGATAGCAATGCTGTAGCACTTATCTACTGAAGATAGAAATGATCAACTGAAGATAGCAATGTTGTAGTACTGTCTCCTGAAGAAAGCAATGTTTGTAGCACTTATCAACTGAAGATAGCAATGTTGTATTGCTATCTACTGAAGATAGCAATGTTCAACGGAAGATAGCAATGTTGAAGCACTATCCAGTGTTCTAAGTCGGTTAATTAACCGCAATTTAACCGGTTAAATAACCGGTTAATTAACCGCACCATATTTTACCGGTGGTAAAATAGGTAAATTATAATTTTTCAATTATTTTGACACTTTAAACTACTTGAAACATTTAAGTAGATCAGTAATTTGTTCACTGGGAACATTCTATGCAAAACACAGTATCCTTAGTGTACTATGGATGTAGATGCAGTACTTTAAGGAATATAATGCCACCAAAATATACCTAATACTGTTTTCAAACTAGCCTTGTAATTGGCAATTTTTTCAAAATAGATACTATTTTTACAGTAGGATTTCTCTCAGATTTAGAAACTCTTAAATAAAGTGTTTGTAATTGCATATGTTTAATTAATATACTATTCAGTTAATCATTTATTTTTTAACAAAATATCAAAGTAGTTGGTACAGTGTGCCTTCATAAAATCATACCCAATATCCAAGTGTATCTATCTAACCCTAACCCTAACCAAATTTGGTAAAGGGGGGACTCAAGAAAGTTTTTGACTTGCTGTAATTTTGAACTATTAATCAATTATGCATATAAATATAAAAGTATACCTTTTGGAAAGGAAATAGATCAAGAGAATCCAAATTTTGCGTCAATTTTGACCAAAAATGTTTACTTTTGAGAAAATCACACAAAAATCACTTGTTTGGGTCAATTTGGGTCAAAAAAGTTCTTTGACCCCAAAAAGTTCAACAAAGCTAACAAAAATAATTTTGAGTAAAAAATTCCCAAATTTCTAGATTATGATGTTAAGACACTAACTTAGGGACATTTTTTTTTAAAAAACCTAATCTAAATTTTTTTGAAATTTTGACCAAAAAGCACCCAAAAATTGGTGGTTTTTTAATTTTCTTTAACTTTTTTCCACTTTTTTGTCAATATTTCAAAAAATGTTAAATTAGGTTTAAAAAAAAAATCATCCCTAAGTTAGTGTCTTTATACTATAATAGCAATTGGGGATTTTGTTACTTAAAATTATTTTTGTTAGCTTTGTTAAACTGTTTTGACTTTTTTGTGATTTTCTCATAAAATCAACATTTTTGGTCAAAATCGACCTAAAATGTGGATTCTCTGACCTATTTCCTTTCCAAAAATGTATACTTTTATATACATTTGAGTCATAGATCAATAATTACAGCACTCACAAACTTCGAAAAGTGACTTCCTTAAGTCCCCCTTAAATCTCTGTATTTTGATGGAGGTTACATGTTCACAGTACTGCATGTTCATACAGGCTGATATAGTGATTACCTAAAGTGTGACTTTTGGAATCAAAAAGTTGACAAAAATATGAACACCCACCAGTGTTAGATGTTGATTTATTTCTAAACAGTAAAACTGATTGAAGGCTTAAATTGCATGTCTAAAGCCAAAGAAGAAGAAAAAACCATTACATGGCCATGGGTATAACGATGACAAATTTGTCACTAAATCGAAAATCATACTATGACTTTTCATCATAATTTACCAATTTAACCGCTAATTAACGTTAATTAACCGGTTAATTAACCGCGATTTATAATTTACCGGTGAATTTTAAACACTGCCACTATCTACTGAAGATAGCAATGTTGTGTTGCTATCTACTGAAGATGGCAATGTTGTATTGCTGTATACTGAAGATGGCCGTGGTGTATTGCTATTTACTGAAGATGGCAGCATTGTATTGCTATAAATATACTGAAGATGGCAGTGGTGTGTTGCTATATACTGACGATGGCAGGGGTGTATTGCTATACACTGGAGATGGCAATGTTGTATAATGGCTATATACTGAAGATGGCAGTGTTGTATTGCTATCTACTGAAGATGGCAGCGTTGTATAGCTATCTACTGAAGATGGCAATGTTGCTCAAAATTACTGTACTGATCATAGCAACATTACTACAGATATCTACTGAGCTATATAATGCATGCAAGAGATTCTGGCCCTCTTTCATGCTCCTTTATGGAATAAGAATACACGATATAATAATACACAAATCATGTCCGCCAGCCTCGGGAATTGAACCCATGACACGAGAG
This sequence comes from Ophiura sarsii, assembly GCA_035610835.1. NCBI lineage: Eukaryota > Metazoa > Echinodermata > Ophiuroidea > Amphilepidida > Ophiuridae > Ophiura > Ophiura sarsii. The sequence continues at coordinate 22,615,994 of CM069448.1, read as the reverse complement.
ATACATCACCACCCAGCCACAGGGGGAGGGCTTCCCAGGCTAAAAGATCGGAGACCACATTATACCCTGGGTTTAGTGCTGCATGAGATAGAACTTGTGTGCGTACAACTGCAGGCCTCAAAATAAGAAATGAAGAGGACATGCAATTTAAGGCAATTTGAAAGGGGCACCAACTTTCTCCAAGGCAATTATGTACTTTTGAATGGAGTGAAAACAGCCAGAAATTGGGGGCATCAAGGCAACTAGGTGGGCATCGAGGGCAATTGCCTTCTATGCCTTTGATTAATTTGAGCCCTGTGTACAAGCCAAGTGTTGTTTCTGTGGGGTGCAGTAGAATTAGGGTTAATTGAACAATATTCGCATTCATTCCATAGTGTCAAAATTCTTTTAAATGTTGATGAGGTCAGTGATATTCCTTTCTAACTGATGATTGCAATTGGACCCTATACAGTATATACTGCTGCTATTGTAATCCAGCATTTATCAGATTTACCTTTAAATGTGTCAATTGCATACAACCTAAATCACATTCAATTTAACCTTTTATTTGTTGGCTTCCTATTTTGAGTTTTACTTACCTATTTTTTTAATTTTGAATACCAGTCTCAAAACCTCACCATGAAATTGAATTGCATTTTGTCTTTCTTTTCCTGTTACCTAGGTATGAAAACCAAAAGCCCTCAGTCACTGGTCACCGGGCTGATGTGGTTCACGCAATTTTCTAAAGAGCGCCCTCTACCACTCAGACACACCTGCGAACAGGGTGACCATCTGCCACGCTATGGTTGGCTGATGCACGATGGCAAAGATTTTGGCAGTCAAGAAATCGTGGACAAGAACTTCACGTTGACAACAGAATTTGTGAAGCGACCAGGAGGAGCACATGGTGGCGATTGGACGGCCAGATTTAGTGGTAAAGCAAAGGTATGTTACCTACATGAAGGGAATTTTTCAATAATTTTTTTATTCCTCTGACTTCCGCTTACACGGTAAGTTTAAATTCACTACGGGACGCAAACCTTCTGTGCGTTACACATGATCACATGCCTACAATTCAGGAAATAACTGTTGGACCACTTTGAGGACTTTGTTGAAATCAACCCCCCCCCCCCCCCCCAGTCCCCCCATTCAATGTTGTTCGGAACTGTTTCATCACCACGGTCGTTGGGACTCTCAACATTGATTGGTGGGGGCGGGGGAGGGATATCAGCTAGTAGATAGCTCAAGCTCTCCACACATGTTTGTTGCAAAATCAGCGCTTGAAAATAGTCCCTTAAAATGGGATATTAGCAAAGAAATGGACTATGTGGTCAACACCATATTCCTGAATTGTAGTTACATGTGAGATGATTGTTGAAACAGTCGGTAGATTGTTATATATTTTGTAACTAGCCTTCTTAAAAATGTGAAGTATGTCAGGAGTCATAAATAGGATATTTATAATAGACTATTATCAAGTCTATACATGAATGATTGATCGCTAAAAGAGTGATCGTTGTTTGGTTGTTTGATGATTTATTTTTAATACAAAATAGAAAACAAATCAGATTTATTTGATTTAAATCAGATTTTAAAATTTAAATCAGATTTTAAAATTTAAATCAGATTTTAAAATTTAAATCAATTTCTTTTGTGAAGCTCAAATACTACGATACTACGATGCTTGTGAGGCATCGGATGCCTCACAAGTTAATTGTATATAAAAGTTGTAGAAGCATTAGGATCAATTGTAGTAAAACAGTCAAATTAAGAAAGATATTTTTACTCTAATTTGTCCAAAACTGTTAAAAACTTGAAACAGTTGAGTGAAATCAGTGATTTAAATCCCAATTTAAACTAGCCAACCCTGGGTTAATATGAAAATACTTGACACTCGTATTGACACTCTTTCATCTTTTTATCCAGAAATCATCATCTAATCAGACTCTGGTGAGCCTGCTCTTCTATACTGCCTTCGACGGCCAAGGTGTACTGGATCCAGTCTTACGAGAGAAGCGCATCATCGAAATCCATGGGGAAACGCAAGATCTAGGTCGTTTCACCATGAAATTTCCGCGATCTACCAGCATGAAACAATCACACTACCTTCGTACCTACGCAGCCGGAATGCACATGCTGAAAGATGCCGTGTCGCGTAATCTGCGAATGTTTCCATACGGTGCCAACAGGCAGTTCCTACTAGGGTTAGAAGGTGAGGATAATCGCTACAAGCAATCGTATCCTAATGAGGAACCCAACTTTCTTGTAAATCAGCTAACGTTATCATTACCCTTTGAGGTTGAGGTCGTGTTTGAATCCGGTAGTTTCAAAAACCGAAAGATTGGGCTTAGCGGCAAAGAGCTGACCAGAGAGTTGGAAACTCGCAAGGTGCAGTTTGATAAGAAATTTGAGACCCGGTTCGGACTCACCAAGAAAGGCTTCAACGAAAATCAAATCAAAGTCGCCAAAGCTGTTGTAAGTAATCTGCTGGGCGGTATCGGGTATTTCTATGGGAAATCCATTGTGAAATCAAAGTACAATTCGGAGCCGGTAGAGTACTGGTCAGCGCCATTATTGACAGCAGTGCCATCAAGATCTTTCTTCCCACGCGGGTTCCTGTGGGATGAGGGGTTCCATAATTTGTTGATTAGCAAGTGGGATCAGGAGCTAAGTGAGGAAATCATCGGGCATTGGTTAGATCTGATGAACACAGAAGGTTGGATACCGAGGGAACAGATTTTAGGAAGCGAAGCCAGGGGCAAAGTTCCCAGCGAATTTGTGGTGCAGAAAAACGAGAATGCCAACCCGCCAACTCTGTTTCTTCCAATACAATCTTTGTTAAGGGACACCAAATCAGAACGTAAGAAGCCATTTATGGATTACTTACGTCATATTTATCCACGCTTACAAGTCTGGTATGATTGGTTCAACACCACACAAGCTGGACCTGTGCCATGGACTTACAGATGGCGAGGTCGTGACCCAAACATCGACCATGAACTGAATCCTAAAACTCTCACGTCGGGATTGGATGATTTCCCGCGGTCGTCGCATCCCTCCACCGATGAACGTCACATCGATCTGCGGTGCTGGATGGCGCTCGCCTCTGGTGTAATGTCAGAAATCGCAGAAGCTATTGGCAAACCATCTACGGATTATCAGGCAACATATGAAAAGCTAACAGACAACAAGATACTAGAAACACTCCACTGGTCGGACAAAGGGAAAATGTATAGTGACTATGGCAACCATACCAAAAATGTCGCGTTACAGCGCCCTCCACCACCACCGATGCCGAAGCCTCAGCCTGGAAGACGTCCAGTAAAACCTCCCAAGATGCCCATGGTACGCATTCTTACATCCCAAAGCGGACCATCAAACAAGTTTGTGGATGCATACGGATACGTTAGCCTGTTTCCATTTCTCTTAGAAATATTAGAACCCAATTCGCCTCACTTGGGGCAAATTTTATTGGATTTAAACAATACAAAACTACTCTGGACTAAGTACGGTCTACGATCGTTGTCTAAATCAGATCCGATTTATATGAAATATAACACAGAACATGACGCGCCATATTGGCGTGGTGCTATCTGGATAAATATGAACTATTTAGCTGTGAGGGCGCTACATCATTATGCTAACGTTGAGGGCGCCTATCAGGAAATTGCCTCCGAGAGGTATCAGGTGCTGCGGCAGAATTTGATACAAAATATTATACAACAATACCAGAGGACTGGTTATATATGGGAGAATTACAATGATGTGACAGGGAAAGGTCAAGGGTCACATCCATTCACTGGATGGTCATCTCTACTACTATTAATGATGTCAGAAAATTATTGATTTATTTGATCATGGAATGTACAGAGTGGTCCAAAAAAAGTTTAACCCATTTTAAGATGCATATTTCTCAAAATGGACGAGACATCTAATAATTGTTTTGATATAATATTAAACGCCATTATCTTAGTGATTTATGGTGAAAACGGCGTTGAAAATGAAGCATAAATAAAGAAATGGCGACGGTTTAAAGACTAATGGTCAAAAACCAGTTTGTCCTTGTGTTACGCAAGTCTATGGGATATTGTCAACTCAATAGTACTGCGTAGTGCGTTCACAATTTCCTGCAATAGTATATAGGCCCTAATTATACCTGTAAACAAAGGGGAGGTACTCAGCCATGAAGCAAGCGATTGTTACAAAGGTGGTGTCATTTTAGAGAGGAGGAAATTAGCTAAACCACTGATGCACAAAAGGATACAAACAGGTATCAAATTAATGAGAAATAGGTGGCTCAAAAAACTGTCTAAACTTTTTTTGAGGAGTTTATGGAAACATCCATGACAGCCATACGTGTGGACAAACTTGTATTTGACAAGTTTTCTTTAAATTGACGCTATTTTTTAATTTGAGCTTTAATTTCAACGCCGTTTTCACCATATTATACCTTAAGTTTAGGAATATCTTAAAATAATTTAAACTTGTTTCCCCAATTTTGATAAATTTGCCTCTAAAAAGTGTAAACCTTTTTTTGGACCACTCTGTACAATCATGTGATGCGATTAAGCGGATTGGGTCCGATGTTGATTTTTATGTTTTTGTTTTTATCAATTAAAAAGGGTTTAATTCAAGCCAGCCCCATGTTGAAACGACCTACGGTTCTCAAGATATACATGTAACATGTTGAAGCCAGACACATTTAAAAGACAGAAATGGAGAAAAACTGGTTTTACAAAAAGATTGCACTATTTTAATAAAGCGATTGAGAGAACTGTCAGAAATCATGTTCTTTTTCCCATTATTATTAGAAGAGTAAAGATTCACCTTTTAATTTTGTCAAAAACTTTGATATGATACCCCTCTGCAGCTATTTTCACCCATATCTCAAAATGTTCTCTTTGAGAGTATCAGGAGTTATGCCTATTTTAATGAGAGAACCCATTTTGGCAGCTGTCCACAAAATGCTAAATCAGGCATTGTGGCGCATCAAGAACTCCTAAGTGACATGAGAGTGGTTACAATTTGTGTTTTTTTAAAAATCATATCGTAATATAGCCACATTTCATAGGCCTATGACGGTCAGATGTATAAATATAGCAATTTTTCTCACGCTACGCCCCATATTTGCCCCCCAAAGAGTAATATAATTTATTTAATGCTGCCTACATACATGTAATGTAATGTATTTATGTTAAAATATTTTGAAATTAATGTTTAATGTAAAGGGAATTTTGCCATCGTAAAAAATATGACCAAGTGGAGCTTCAACAAGTTGGTTACTAAAATGTGGCGCATCAGTAAATCTAGTTGAGAAAGCCTGTGCTAAATCCTTTGTGAAATTATCCATCTAAGCGAGGAGCCAGTCACTTTTATCAAACAAGATTCAAACCTAGTAGTCTCAAACACACAGTAGAATCTTGGTCTTAGGCAGGATTTGATTTTTTTTTGTGTTGCCCTCAGCAACGAACCCTAAAATCGGGGTCGGAATTTTTATTTTATCTGAAGATTCAATTTTACCTAATTTGTCAAAATATTACTATTTAATGCTTGAAATGAATAAGTTTGCTTGAATAGATTGCTATTATCGCACTAGAAACATTAGTCAAATTGACATTTACCAATTTTGTCTTATCACGAACCATGGTCGTCTGTTTAATAGTAATATTTGTCAGCAAAAAAAGACAACAAAAAAAGACCAACCAACCGACCCAAAGATTTTTGGCACTTAAGGGCAACACACACCAAAGAATATTGACCTTAGACCCGATCTTATCGATTGGATCATGTATGAATATAGACTGCAATAAGGGACATAGTTCAAATTATATACAAAAGGTGATTTTGAAAACCATACTAAGAAGAGTAATTTAGTGTTGTTTTGAGTTCACCATTGGCTATCAATAATTGTAACCATGAACCAAATTAAAGAGTTTATATTTAGTGTATATCAAGCATTGTCATTTGATTGGTCAAAGTTACACTATGAAAGCAAAAAGGATTAGAATTACAAGTTTTGGTTTAGAAATACACATTTTGGGGACCATACTTATCATATAATTAGCTTAGGTCAAAAGCAGTTTTCAAGAATGTTAGCGTGTGTCAGCATGGACCAACCATGTAAAAAAATGAACAAAAAACGACAAAGAAACCCTCCAAAAAACAAATGTTGTTGTTGTTGGAGCATCTATTGAAATATCGTATTCAGCTTGTACCTGCTGGGAGGGGGGTGGAGTGTGGTAGATGGAAAAAGAATTTGATTCCTAGTAATAAGGCGACAAAAAGAAGAAACCCTGTTTTATGGGCAAACAGACCTCTCAGGTTTTGTTTTTTCCCCTTCAAAATGAACATAAAACAGATCTCTCAGGTTTTTTCCCTTCTTTTTCCCCTTCAACATGAACATAAAAAAAATCAAAAAAGTATGTTTTGCCGTAATTTTGGTAACTTGTAATTTTAAAAATTCCATGATTCTAAAAATAAATGGGTCAGTCGGGGCCCTGTAGAACAGGTTTCTTTCATTCATCGCCAAATGGAACTTGTTATTATTGTCTGCAACCTCTCCTTGGCTGTGTCAAATTTATTATTTGTGTTAGGTATCTATTCTACTAAATTATTTATATAATATTGGATGGCTGTGAGGGTGATCAAGAAAATATTGCACGAGCTATAAAAAATATTTTTTATAGCGAGTGCAACATTTTCTTGTATCACCCGAAAATAAGACATCCAATATTATTATTATTATTTATATCAGGCTTTTACCCATAGTTGCGTTGCGTGTTGATTTAATTGTATTTGCACAATCTTTGTTCCGCAAAAGTTTGTTAAAATCATCATCACTTAGAGAAGCGAATCTCCCGGGAGTCTGCTGCGGTTCCGACATTTTGCAAACTTGTTGATTTGTTGTTTTCGTAGTGGTTCCCCACGTAACCCTGCTTTATTAAGCCGATAACACATATTTGCGAAACCATGCAATCAGCGAAAATTAGTCTCGACTGCATGCCTAATAAACGCTAAAGTTGCGTGAGCTCCTTTGTATACAATAGTATAGACGAATATTCGTAACGAACAAATAATGGGTATGAGACTAAAAAATATTGGACGGCAATATTTTTAGAATATTGGATGCATCCGGGTACTTTGGTTAAACAATATTGAATACACAGTTTTATTGTACCGTTAAAAAGCCTGATATAAATAATAATATCAGGCCTTCACGTTTGAGGCGTGCGAGTGCGATCGCACGCCATCGCACGCCTGAAATGGTTTCGAGAAGAGCGATTTATCGCACGCCTAAAAAAAAAATTTAAAAAAAGATTTTTTTTTTACATTTACTTTTTTTTTTTAAATTCCAAGTCCAAAACAGGACTTTAGATGAACCCATATTTGAACCTAAATGACCCACATATACCTCATGACCCACACCATAGGAATAGTAACTCATAACCCAAAGATCCTATACTAAAATAGTACTAAAATACTATACTATCTTGCTGTATTAACTGATAATTTACTGAATTTAGGTGGGCTTATAAATGCTTGTGATATCATCAGCAGATGTATATTATCAAATCTATTCCATTACCTGTAAAGTTGCAGGGATCCTGTCCATCTTATCTAGTGAAGCCTCTTTGTTTTTTGTAATACTATACTAAGCATAGATATATTCATGGGTTAATTAATTAATTTAACCTTATTATCATTCCCAAATTTAGGCCTATGTCTTTGTTTCTTAATTAATTGTGACACCAAGATAGAGGATACATGGAAATGATTTGGGGTCACATGAGGGTTATGTATGGGTCAATCGAGGTCGTTTCTCTCAAGAGTAATCGAAAAGATAGCATGGTCATAAAACAGCACACCTAATTTTTTTGAGGAGTGCAATTTATGGCACACCTACAGCACACCTCAATGTTTTGAGGAGTGCGATTTAAAGCACACCTTCAATTTTCAAACGTGAAGGCCTGAATATTCATTATTATTATTCCAATATTCTATTTATGGATGTTATATATCTTTCTAGGGTAAATAATGTATTGATACATTGGTGTATAAATGTTATATTTGATGTATTGTATTCATGGGTCTTAGTGCAACAGGTCATAACATTCCACCTACACTTTTGCATTATCAAAAGGCATGTTCAGACGGGCATAAATGATCGGTGTAAATTTAGACCCTACAGCAATTAAAATTCCACAATTAATCCCTCTACTCCGGACAGTTGTCCACACGGTACTAAATACAACGTTACTCTTAAGTTTTCCGACAAAGTTAACACGACCATCGCAGGGGGCTTAGGAGTAAATATCGGTAAATATCGGAGTTCTGATTATTTCGAATCCCGTGTTCGGCAGCCTGGTGCTAAGCATTGGTTTCCAGTTTACAATACGATTTATTCCGTTATTTCCTAATTGTCGGTTCCTTTATTCGATTATTTCCCGGGGGGGGGGGGGGCACTCAACTTTTTTTGGGTAGGGGTGTGCCGCCCAGGGTCTCAAAAAGGGGCTACAGAACTGAACTGAGTGGATTTTATGACGAAAAATAGGGTCTTAAGAACTGATTATTTCAAAAAAGTAGGCCTTGAGAAATGGCCAACAGTTCAATTTTGATTAGCAAGAACGCAAATTTTCGTAGAATTGGGGCTTTGGAACGCAAAATTTTGCGATTTTTGAATTTTCAATAAAGGGTCTTAAGAACTGATGCAGGCTCAACAGGGGGGTTATAAGAGCTAACAGCAGAGGGTGAAAAGGGGTGCCTTCAGCGCGGCACATACCTATACCCTTTTCCAATGTCAGTGCCCCCCCCCCCCCCCCCCCCCCCCGGGATTATTCCAGCTAGGTTTATTTATCGCTCGCTTGTAAACATGAATTCAAGATCGAAATTTCTCTTTTTGTTACTATTTTTTTGCCTCTTTTCGGATGGTGGTATACAAGATGTTGATAGCAACAGCGGTATTTTTTCAAGGCAGACGATCTGATAGGGATGAACAGCATCGGATGCGTTTGTGGCATCGTCACATCATCGGCGAATTACGCCAGAGATCGTGTTAAGTGCATCCACACGGGCGTGCTAATCCTAACTGCAGCTCGTGTTAAGCGCGTTACTCCTGAGAAATCTCAGGATTAAATCGGTTCGGAGTAAGGTCGGATTAGTTAACACAGGTGCCGTCCACACGGTCACTACTCGCAAGTTTAACATGGACAATCGTTAATCCGATCTTACTCTATACGAATTTACGCCTGTCTGAACGCAGCTATAGCTTCCGAATGCAGCCATTCGTGAAAATGCAAGACTTAGGCACGGATGGATGGAAGCTTTCATGGTGCATTAAGTGTTACACAACATTGAAGCAGACAGACAAGAGTTGCCAGAGAGTTGATTTTCAGTTTTCAAAAAATATTACAAATCCATTTTTATGCTTCGAAATTGGTATCAGTTGTCTGTTTGGTTAATTTCTATTTTACCTTGAAAAATTGGGAGTAATTCTGTTATACCCTTTACAGGGGTATTCTGAGTGTGTGATTTTTAAGAATGACTCATACTACCGATGTTGGTGTGTAGGGTATTACAGAATTATATTCATAGTGAGTGATTTTTAAGAACGACGCATTCTACCGATGTTGGAGTGTAGGGTATTACAGAATTATGCCAAAAATTGCATGGAATGCATAGCATTGAGGATATTCTACCTCAAGTATGAGAGAAGATGTTTTAGATTGATTGCATGTATGTATTTCTAAGAATAATCTATATTGTTCATCTTTTCCCAAAAATAAGAGATTTTTAAAATCAGTATTCCAAGAACACTATAAACATAATATCAACATTCTGCTATATGAAAACATTATTGTAAAGTCTTATTTCATTTTTGTGCAATACATTTTTGTTTTTACTTGCAAACTTGAAGAAGCCATAGGACAAAAATACCCCAACAAATGCAGTATTTGCTCCAAAATTAACATATGTGACGTGATCAAGCAAAATGAGTCACATGTCGGCAGTTTTAAATTTTGATATTGGTCCATCATTTAAAAGCAGGTGAAAATGCTACAGTATGGTCCAAACCTCATTGAAATTAAACTTCTAGTCTTTAGGTTACAATTAATTTACCAACTGAGAAAACAATGTAAAACATAGAATTTGTCACTTCTTTTTACCTATAACTCAAAATCAATATTCCCGACGTACGACTCATTTTGCTTGATTGCATCACAAAACCACCACAAACTGGTAGATGCTATACAAGTACACTAACTCTGTGCAAATCTCAAGTTAATTGGGTCATTCAAATTTGAATAATGGCTTAAAATATGAAAATATGCATTTTGGAGTGTTTATGGTATTATACCTATAAGTAAGCTATATCACAAATAAGCCTAGTCGTAAGTATCCCAACTTTGTCCCTATTTGAGACAAATTAATTGAAAGTGAAGGTATAATAAAAAAATCTGACGATAGGATTTGAACCCAGGACCTTTCGGTGTTCCAAAGCGAATGTCATAACTTGATACTTGATACTTGATAGTTGACTTCCATATAAGCATTATCTGCTGTCCCGGAAGCTGACAATAATGTGTGTAATGTGTGTGTGGTCCAAGTGCAGTTTAACAAAAGGTGCAGGATAAAAACTGGAAGTGTAGCTAGCTGGCTACCATTCCTTGCCGGAGGCTGGTGGCTGCATCTGCCTGATGAAGGGCATCGCCGCCATGTTGAAAGCCATTGGTGAAGGTGCAAAAACAGATGCTGGTGGGAGCAGGTTCCACAGTGGTATTATACGTGGATAGAAAGAGTATCTGTACACATCAAGATTGGTTTGTAGTTGTTGGTATCTAAGTGGGTGTTGTCCTCTTCCTTGTCTAGGATTAGCTTTAACAATTTGAGGTAATATGATGTCCACTAAACCATAGTGTATCTTGTAAAACATTGATGCTTGTGCCATTAGCCTACGATGTTCAAGTGTGTCCCACTGTAATCTGGTGAGCATAGCAGCAACGCTGGAGGTTCTTCTGTAATCACCAAGGGTGAAGCGTGCAGCCTGTCTTTGCACACTCTCAAGCATTGTCTTGTCACGCTGAGTATAACAACTAGACAAGCTAGCTGCTGTCGGTACCAAGGTAGCGATTTTAATTTCAAATGAGGTAGGGTAGCCCATAGTCTTATGTGTATGTATTACATTACAGAATAAATTTATATAACTCATACAATGGGAGTCGTTGCACTATAGGCTTATTTGTGATAGCTTACTCAGGTAGAACCGAGTTTATGGTCTGTTGCACTGTATAATTACTGAATATCATTTTATGTAAGGAATTATGTAAATAAATAGATCACAATAATGGTGGTCATGGGAATATGATGTGTGTGTGGTTTTCATCCCCAATCCCAGTCATTGTGTGGATACAGGCAGCAGGGTACTGTAAAAGCCAATATTTTCGCGTACAGATATTTTCGTGGATTTTGATATCAAAGACATTTCGCGAATTGTTTTTTTCGTAGGCGACCGTCTGAAAGCATTGCATGAATGTGTAAAGCAATATTTTCACGTGTTATAATTTTCGCGGAAAAAGATTTTGCGCGAAAAGCGCGAAAATAAAACCACCGCGAATATTTCAGCTTTTACAGTATATCATAACTGTATGTGTGGTATCGCAGGCAAAATGAATGTCAAATATAAAGATTTTAAAAAAGTTTGGAAATTTGTTTTCGATCGCCAATTTTCTTTTTCCATATATCATTTTGTGTTTCATATCAATTAAAAGCTGATGTGTTCCTCTGTCCAACGATACTTCAATCGTAGCAATTACTTGTTTCGGTGCTAAGCTAGCTGCTTGTCAATGTGGGGAGGTCTTAGAGATGCACCATTAGATACTCAGGGGGGGGGGGGGGGCATGGATGTTTATAAAACACAAAAAACCTTTGCCCACTATCCAGGAAAAAAAAAAAACTTGGCCCACCTCCCAGGAAGAAGAGAAGAAAAAAATTGACCCATTGCTAAGTAAAAAAAAAAAAAATCTGACTCGCCCAACTCTATGTAGAGAAAAACAGTAAAACCTTAACCCGCCCCCCTCAAAATCAAATGGTGCGTCCCTTATTCAAAATGTGCCAAATTCACCACATGTTCAAAAGAATAACTCATGGTCATCTGTTCAATAAAGTGTAAAACTGTAAAAATCACTGTTTAAAACATATAAACAACTGGCGTTGTTCAAGTATGAATGTTTAAACATGCAAAAGTTGTTTATGCAGAGTACTTGAGGAAACCCTGTTGTTTAAAGGTATATTATGTGATCTTTTCCAGGGGACGCCCTCAATCCTCGAAAAAAAATTGGAAGCAGATTTTCTTGCAGATTTACATTTCTGATCATAAATCGTACATACGTTCCAAGTTACAGGGCGATACGATTCTTAATTACTTCAAAATCATGGCTTTAGAGTGAATATAAACTGTCGGGATAACACAACAGTTTATATTTTCACTCTAAATTCACTCTAAAACCATGATTTTGAGGTAATTAGGAATCGTATCGCTCTGTAACTTGGACTGTATGAACGATTTATGATCAGAAATGTAAATCTTTAAGAAAATTTACTTTCTAAATAAAATCATGAATAGAGGGTGCTCTCTGGAAAAGATCACATAATATGCCTTTAAACAACATTTTTAGTGTTGTAGACGTTGCCCTTTTGACTTTTAAGGACAAAATAGTGATGATTTTATGCATATTCAGGTTGACACCTGCTCATATTCTCAAGCATGTGGCTGCACTCTGGGATATGTTCATATTGTGTTTCATATTGAGTGTTTCATAATTGAAAAAGCTGATGTGTTGATTTTTCCAGTGATACCAAATTTGTAGCAATCCCTTGTATATAGGGAGGTCTCAATCTGATGTCCGATATTGCTATTTGGTCCTCAAACGTCAATAGAGAATCTCTCTACAACAGCTTTTAAACAACATGGTTCTTCAAGTACCCTGCTTAAAGGCATATTATGTGATATTTTCCAGAGGGCGCCCTCTATTCATGATTTTTTTTTAGAAAGTAGATTTTCTTGCAGATTTACATTTCTGATCATAAATCGTACATACATTCCAAGTTACAGAGCGATATGATTCCTAATTACCTCAAAATCAGGGTTTTAGAGTGAATTTAGAGTGAAAATATAAACTGTCGTTGTCACTCTAAAACCATGATTTTGAAGTAATTAAGAATCGTATCGCCCTGTAACTTGGAATTTATGTACGATTTATGATCAGAAATGTAAATCTGCAAGAAAATCTGCTTTCAATTTTTTTTCAATGTTGAGGGCGTTCCCTGGAAAGATCACATAATATACCTTTAAAAACTAGTTGTGCATATTTAAACATTCGTTAAGCAGGGGACTTGAATAACGCCAGTTGTTTAAAGGTTTTGAACAATGTGTTGCAGTGTAGCTGTTATGGCTCTGTCACACTGTTACGAATAGAGGTAACGTGTGCCCAACCTTTTTCGAAATTTGGGTGTACATTTCTGTAAGTTGTTGACACGTTTGGCACAAAATGTATTCGTTAGCGGTTTGTAGAGGTGCGCAGAAGTCTAGGAAAACGTTTGAACATGTTCAAAATTTTGAGGACAACGTAGTAATCAATACGCTATGTATTTGTTGAGTATTCGCTGTGTGAACATTTCGCATAGGTTATTTCTTCGTCAGCTGTTGAGCCATATACGTCCAACCCATCCGTTCGTTTTGATCCAACAGCTGACGAAAACGCAACCTACAGGGCGAGTCAAAAAGAAGTTTACCCGGATTGGTGATGTTTTAAAAAACAAACAAATGACACTCGAGAGTTTAGTAAAGCATATATTTAATATAAGCATTCTCTCCTGCTTATTAGGAAAAAGGAATGACACAAATTGAGCATTGCTAAGAGGAGTTATGTCTATTTTAATAAAGGTACTCATTTTGCAAGCTGTCCACGGAATACTTGACCAAACAAATGTAAAGTATGCATTTTAGCTGCGTACTTCCATATTGAACGAGATTGGGGATGTTTTTCAAAACAAAAAAATGACACTTAAAAGTTCAGTAAAGCATTTATTTACCAAACATACTCTGCTGCTTATTAGAGAAAATCAATGAAGCAAATTGATAATTCCTAAGAGAAGTTATGCCTGTTTTACTGAAAGCACTCATGTTTTGTCAAGCTAAAATGCTTACTTTACATTTGTTTTGTCAAGTATTCCGTGGACAGCTTGCAAAATGAGTACCTTTATATTAAAATAGGCATAACTCCTCTTAGCAATGATCAATTTGTGTCATTCTTTTTTCCTAATAAGCAGGAGAGAATGCTTGTTAAATATATGCTTTACTGAACTCTCGAGTGTCATTTTTTTAATTTTAAAACATCACCAATCCGGGTTAACTTCTTTTTGACTCACCCTGTACACCCGATACCGGGACTTTCGATCACCGGGAATTTTGAAAGTAGCATGTTGCAACTTTTGGAACTACCTTGCATTTATCTATAAAGACAACTCAACAATAAACGAACTAGAACAACATCCAATATGTGTGTTTAATTTTATTGGTATTTTCCCCCTTTTTACAAAGGTAACCTTTCAGTCCCTTCTCTTAGAATAGCTTTGGGAACCTACGCTATACTATAATAACTATGTCTACTTATGAAACTGTCATAATTATTGGTGTAAAACAAAATTTACCGTTTTTATTGAATATTTAGTAATGTTTGTTCATTATTCTATATACATATCTTAAGCCAAATGAAATTAGAAGAAATAACAGTTGATCACCCCAACTTTGTTTGATGAAAGTGAGGCTCTCCTTGAATTGCACCCAGCTCAACCATGTGCAGTCCATCATGCTCATCACTGACAGTGCCAAACAAGTAATTAACAGCTTGACCTCTACCTTACATGGTAGGATAGGCACAATTTAGCTCCATATCGGACTCCTTTCGAAAACTTTGAATTGGTGTTATTAAAAAGATAAAGGGTCTTTAAGAAAAACTAATAAAGGACTGGATTGGAATGGCACCAAAGGCCATAATGTTGTATTGGCTTAACATGCTATTGAAAATTAGGGTAGGGCTGGCGGGATTTAAAAAACAAATTCTTTTGAATTGTTTACTATAAATTACTAAATTTGATCTCAGAGAGTCAAATAAATCAAAAAATGTCATGACGCCGTTTGCGGTCATCAGATTTGCTGTGTACTGTATTCCTTTTTGATGAGGAGCACCCAAGATTTTTTTTTTTGGTGGGGGTCTTTTTTTCTTTTCTTTTTTTTCTTCTGCAACAAATTAAGTCAGGATCAGGGGGATAAATTAGGGTCGGTCGGGTTACGGCCAATACAACAACAACAATTTTGGCCCAATTGTGCTACATGCAGTAGGAATTTCTTACAGACCCTCGTTTAACAAAGTTATTAGCCTTCCATTGAAATGTAATGTCAATGGGAGCCAGTACAGGAGAAAGAAACCACTTGTTATGTGATAGGCATGCTGGTAAATACTCAACCATGTCCGAATATTGAGCATTTTGTGAAAGTCAGGGACATTGATTAGAACACTAAGAGAATTATAACAAGTTATAATATGAAAAAATGCAAAATTAGAATGAGGATGATGTAAGGGGTCGTCCAAAATTATCGCCATTTTCACTTACGTACAGAGTGTACGTAACTTTTTACCCCCTCCCCCCCCCTCGAGTTACGTACGTAATAAATGGCGAAATTTTATTTCATTTTGTACTTTAAAAAAAAAAATCCCGCCTCTCAAGATCGCCATTTAAGTTACGTACAGTTGGGGTATATTTCGACCACCTCCCCCCCCCCCCCTCTTACGTACGCTTTGTACGTAACTGAAAATGACGAAAATTATGGACGACCCCTAAGATAGCAGGATTTAAGTGGCAATGATCAACTGTTTTTTCTTCTTTTAACATTTTATTTAGCCTTATTTTATCAGCCTTATTATACATTATTTTCTCAAGCATGTCCAACAAGTAAACAACCTTCTGGTCCATTCAATTTTGCCCGAACTACCTGCTCAAAATAAGAATTTTGACAAGCGTCTATTCTCACAAAAATTCCTGTCAACAAAATTGCAATAAAGATTTTTCTTTTTTTTAAAAAAATCAAAAGTAAAGCAAGCCCGGGCCTTTTTGTTGACTGTGCAGGTGACCTGTTGTACAATTTTGATGTAAAATTCTGTGAACCAGTTGTTTATGAAAGTATTGCAAAGAATCTAAACCTTAGTCATATACAAAAATGGTGTCATTTGATTGCTTTTCAGCTGACATGCATATTCATAAGGTTATGAATACCAGATAATGTATAAATGGCTGATACAATAGTCTCATTTCAAAACACACAGTTCATAACCCAGATACAAATATATAGAAATGAAAGTAACCCATAGTCAGGATAGGGAATGAGGTTATTTTCATGACCTGTGAATTTAATTTTAATCTCACAACTACCAATAATGTAAAATAATGATTCTGGAAAATCTGATCCCAAATAAAGCTTCGTTCAGGACGCTTGTCAACACACTTGATCAATATACCAATATAACTGGCTGAATATGCTAGTTAAACAATTGTTTATAAAGCAAACGATGAGCTATCTTTTAAATGCCAATTACATTACAAGACTGGCAACTTTATTTGGCTTCACTGTTTAAATATTTCCAAAATAGAGGCATATTGAGAAATTGTATTCAATTATTCTTGAACCCGGAGGAGCATAAATGAGAAAACCATACCTTCACAAACTGGAATTTAGCAGAGGTTCAAACAGCTAGGTTTCAAATCATAATTATTTAAGAGTGGATTAATCATAGATTTATAAACTAGATCTGATGCGCGGGCATTTTGTTTTTCCATCATTTGAACAAATTTGGAGGTATGTCGGTATTTTTCAACAAACGTTTGAGCATCCAGAAAGTGTTGCTCTTTCCGTGTTTTTTAAAAACCTGCCAAAGCTTTTTTCGTTTTCATGGAGTTACAAAGAATACCGACACACCTCCATATATAACCCCATTATGGAAATTCAAAATGGTACCAGTTACACATAAAGGGCAATACATACATTTGGTACTGGATCTACTTTTTAAATCTATGGGATTAATGCATGTTTAAGACCAACATGTATTTCCCCTCTTCTTTCACACTGAGCACCCTCCCAGGGTGTAAAAATGAAGACAAAAAAGGAGTCGGTCTACTGCTAGGGGCCCAAGTTAAACATGATTAATCAACTCCAATCAAAAATGAATCTATTATCGAGGATTTAGTGCAACAAAGGGCTATCTGTATTTTTGGCCAAAATGAGATTTTGGTATCAAAATGATCCGCACAAGATCAGGAACCTAATTATGAGAAAATAGTAAATTCATCTAATCAAAAAGGTTTGAATAGCATTTCTTTTAACTTTTCAAACCAATAGGCGACAATGATGGGTACAAATCTTTAATACACTTTTTCTCAAAATGACCAAAATGCAGATAGCCCTTTGTTGCACTAAACCCTCGTTATGATGACTTACAAGCACTTGTTACGAATGACAAAACTATGCCTAAAAATATTGCACTTTTCTTAAAAATACAAGGCCCTGTTTTTTGCATTACGTGTATCTCCAGGGAGACACATTATAGTTCTACTACGTATTACTACAAACTACAGGCTGCTACACTCTACTCAATGTAAGCCCTACATACACATAAGGGGTACATTTCTATTCACTAATTTGAAGCAACATAATATAAAAAACTACGTAAAAAGGAAGCAATTATTTGATTTTTTAAATTTTACAAATATTTTTAAAGTTTACAAAGTGAAACTAAGGATACGAAAACAAAATAATGGAATAAAATCAAAACATTATAATAACATTAATGTTCTATCAGGCATGAGAAAGAATTTGTATGAACAAACCTGAAAACCTGTGTGAAATCAGACTATGAAGGTCAAATAAAAATGGGCAGAAAATAAAATAAAGTGCAGAAATTTGGAAAACAAAAATAGTCTAATTAGAGGTTTGCATGAAGATTCTCATGCCTGTATACTGTCCAATCCTTTCGGTAATTTTCACCCCACTACCTTTCAAAATATGGAGAGAAAAAAATCCCATGCAATATAAATAGTAACTATAATATTCAACTGCAATTTTCAAAGAAGGTGGTTTCGTTGCACATAAGGCTAACCATGTAAATTATTTTAATAAATTGAAATTAAATATCAACAAAGACCCTTTTTACAATTCAAAAGGTTAGATGTTGATAAGATACACGATCAAATTTAAATGAGTTAGATGTTTATTAAACTGGGATGAAACTCCTGAAAATCAACTGTGTAGGAACGAAGAAATTCACAAAAATAAATATAAGTAAAATAAACAAATTTAAGATTTGATTTTACATAGTGTTTTACAGTACTGTTTCGTGGGGGCTTGAGATCAGACCCTCACTTCTCAGAAACAAGATGCATAATGGTTAGTGTCATCGTGGAAGGTATACAATATGTAAAGTCAAATCTTAAATTTCTTGGGGTGGAGCATTCTTCCATTGGATGGTTTTACCCTCGTTATGATTATCAAAGTAAAATAGGTTAACAGTATTCACATTTTTGCTCCATTTCTGCACATAACCCCTCAATATGCTGTCTAGATAACAAAAACATAATAAAGAAATAAAATCGACATAATACTTGTTTGTGTTTTCAGTCCCATTTTGAATCTGTACTTCCACTTTCAGAGAGGGAATGAAATGAAGTATTTTGGTCGACCAATTCTTTAACACCTTCGAATTGGCACATGTGTAGATCATGGTTTATCACCACCAAATGACCAAACATTGAGAAAATTGACAGCTAACCTTGCATAACCAAACCGGTGACATAAAAAGAATATCTCTCATAGAACGAGGCAATACCCAATTTCAGAGTCATGAAATCTACTGAATCCTATTGTCAGGCCCATAACCAGGATGTGTGACTGTGTGTTGTTGTCAAACATGGACTTTTCGTCACAAACATGGACCATTATGTCACAGGCGAGGGCACTGGCATAGCTAGGATTTTGTTCAGGGGGGCGGGGGGGGGGGGGGGGGGGGGGGGGGGGGGGGGGGGGGGAGGGAATCATACATTTTTCAGTTAGTTCAGAAAAGATGAGATGGGGGTGGTAAGGGCATGTTGTACACCAAACGCCCGCGAAAAATGGTCCTTGTAAATTGACACTACATCTGGAGACTGGGAGGGGGTGGGGGGGCATAACCAGGATGTGTGACTGTGTGTTGTTGTCAAACATGGATTTTTCGTCACAAACATGGACCATTATGTCACAGGCGAGGGCAGTGGCATAGCTAGGATTTTGTTGGGGTGGGGGGGGGGGGGGAGGGGGTATAAATAGGGCTGGGGCGGGGGCACAAAGTGCTTTTTTTGGTCAGGAGGGGGAGCATCCCCCTTAGCTATGCCACTGGGCGAGGGAGTAGAATGGAAAAGTGGACCTTTTTACCAACATTCTGTCTTTTTCGGAGGGGAAATCATGAAACTCTTAAACATTTTTTGCTTGCAAAGAGCACATTAATTACCAAAATGTTAACCTTGTTGTGATCTTTTTAATATATAATATATATATATATATTTTGTTAAATAGCAGAACAGTCAACCACTTACATGCCCTTATTGGCCTATACTCTGTGTACGTTAGTGTGTAATCTAGTAAGAGGCATGGATACAAACGCCATCTGGTCTCACATTTTGAGAGGCGAAAAAGCTATTTTGGTTCAGAAATGCATTATATGAAAAAAAATTGGATAAAACCCAACGTTTCTTAGACAACACTGAAATCACACCTCTTACAGTTAAGTTGAAATAAATAATTTAATATTGTCCAAATAAAATGGAGCTTTACAACTTCCTACATGAACTACTCATTTGCATGCAGGCATGGTTATATATATGGACATGTCCCACAATGCATTGTGAATTTGGGATAATTATACACGATAATTGTATGCATTTTAACATATAAATGACATATAGAGGGTTATTACACAGTGTAATGCGGTATATATTCCATGGAACCAATACAATTATCAATAATGATAAGTAACATGTTATCTTGATTACATACATCAAATCACTTATATACTTACAAACAAGTAAGTAAGTTACCATTATCAAACTTATTCCTGTGGAAAGAACACAGTACACTGTGGTATATTCCATAACATACATGTAAACAACTTTGAAAAATAAAACCAAAGTGTATCATGGTATATATTTTAGTACATCACTCATACATAAATTCTAGATGAGTTCATAAGGTGATTGCCATAATCAGTTTTACCATCATCCCATAGTGATAGTTTACCATCAAAGTGCTCCATTCACCCTGGTATATATGTGTCAGGTTATGTATGGAGTTAAACTTGACAAGATAAATGATAAGCTCAAACTTATTTATTATAAAGTCATCATGGCAAAGTATGCAGTTGTGTCAATGAACAGTAACCAAAGTATAATTTATAGGTCAATAAATGCGTATGTGTTGTTTCGAGAGAAATTAGACAAATCAATCCACGCGCGCTAATGTCGATGTGTGAATAATGGCATGACCTCGGAGGAGTGCTATTGTGAGCATATCAACATTTGCGCAAGTGCATTGATTTTTCTAATTTTTCAAGAAACAAAACATATGCATGTATTGACCTAATTCCATACACGACACTTACAAATCAAAATTCACAATTTTAGCATAATCTTTGATCTATGTTAAAACGAATAAAAACATGTTAACAAGTTTGCTAACACCCGCAGTGAAAATCGGCGAACCCATGATTCCTGAACAACGAATCTAAACAAAGCGAGTGGTGCGCGCGCACACGCGGAGTGCATTAGACATTTTCAATGCACTCTGCGTATTTTAGTTTCTTGCTTTCTGATTGGTTCGACACCACTAAGAGTGTATGAGTTATTAATAATGAAAGGAAAGATCTTTGTATAGATTGTGGCACAGATTAGTGCTTGGATGTGTGCATGTTTCAGCATTCATACGAATGGAAAGGCCACTAAACGTTTACTAAATTCACTATACATTTACACTTTGTGTCCACTGTCTTCTGGCGTCAGTAATTTATGTAGTGGTGCTCTTAGTGATCAGGGATTTACAAATGAAATTGGTATCGCGTGTTTGCATTATTGTGCGATCATTTGGGATTTTTAACTATTTTAGTTAGCTTAGAAATAAAGCATAACCAAATAAAAATAATAGTTCATGTTCTATAAGTTACAAGTTTAACGGGTTCGCCGTCGGACGAGTTTTAATCTGTCAAGCTTTCGTCAGGATTAGCTCTGACTTCTTCAGGACCAAATTATTATAATATTAAACAAAACATAGAGATTGCCACTTCTCTTGTTATCATCATTTGGGCTGCCCCTTGCCCGATGATTTGAGAGTAGGTGCCCTTTCCTACTTGTGAAAGAATTGGTTCATGTTCTGTATGATTAATATTCTTATTAAACAACGTGTCGGGAAAACTGGAGTGGAACGGAACAGTCTTTTTCACCTTGTGGGGAACAGAACAGTCCATTTTCACCTTTTGTGTGAATGGTACTGTCCATTTTCACCTTTTGTGTGAATGGTACTGTCCATTTTCACCTTTTGTGTGAATGGTACTGTCCATCTTTCACCTTTTGTGTGAATGGTACTGTCCATCTTTCACCTTTTGTGTGAATGGTACTGTCCATCTTTCACCTTTTGTGTGAATGGTACTGTCCATCTTTCACCTTTTGTGTGAATGGTACTGTCCATCTTTCACCTTTTGTGTGAATGGTACTGTCCATCTTTCACCTTTTGTGTGAATGGTACTGTCCATCTTTCACCTTTTGTGTGAATGGTACTGTCCATCTTTCACCTTTTGTGTGAATGGTACTGTCCATCTTTCACCTTTTGTGTGAATGGTACTGTCCATCTTTCACATCATGATTATCTTTCAACTATCACATACATATAGCCAGTTAATGATAGTTATATACTATTTCCCCAAATAAGTCACCAGTCAATAAATAAACACAATGCATTGTGGGATATACCATGACATATGTCTGATATAATAACATGACGATGAATCAACACATTGTTTCTAGAATGTTTTTCTGTGTAACACTTTGGCGCCCTCATCTTCGTATTCCTTCTTGGAGACCCACATCTTCTTGAAAGTGTCCAAAGATGCCAGGATTGAACCGCTGTGGAGTGAAGGAATAACAACAAGTCAAATATTTATTAGTCATCAATTTCAAAACTAGTCAAATACAGACATCATCACAAGTATTTTTGTGGTAAAAATGCCAGTTTTTATGCAGCTACAGAATCACTCGTCAAAAGGTCTCCTTTGTTGTAATATGCTTTCCTTAACCTAACCCTACTACACCACACGGCAACAACACGGCCAGCCTGTATTTATAACCCCGTGTGCACATTTATGGGCTCCAAAATGGACCCAGACTATATAACGAGGCGAATATACTGACCTGAGGTGTAGTGGAGCCGTGGGGTAGTGGATTGGCAGCTGGGCTTTGGTGCAGGAGGTCCAGGGTTCAAATCCTGGGGGGAGCGGGGGGACATTTCTGGTGAATTTTTGGGGTCGGAAAAAGAATCTGTTGCGGTGTGGTGTAGTAGGGTTAGGGTTAAAGCAATATTATGTGAACTTTTTTCAAATGTTCACACATATTTGTTTCCTCTTTTTTTTTTCATTCCAAAATTTTGTAATTTTATAACCCTAACCCTACTACACTACACGGCAACAACACGGCCAGCCTGTTTTTTAACCCCGCGTGCACGTTTTTGGGCTCCAAAATGGACCCAGACTATATAACGAGGCGAATATACTGAGCCGAGGTGTAGTGGAGCCGAGGTGTAGTGGAGCCGTGGTGTAGTGGATTGGCAGCTGGGCTTTGGTGCAGGTGGTCCGGGATTCAAATCCCGGGGGGAGCGGGGAGACATTTCTGGTGAATTTTGGGGGTCGGAAAAAGAATCTGTTGCCGTGTGGTGTAGTAGGGTTAGGGTCAAAGCAATATTATGTGAACTTTTTTCAAATGTTCACATATATTTTTCACTCTCTCATAATGAACTTTGACTATCAAGAAAGACTTTCCTGGACTCGTAAATCTACTTTGACTGATTTTCCGTAAAAAACCATCACAGAACTTTACTAAATCATATTGGGAATCTGCTTCTAATTTAGGAATTTGTCAACACATTTGTTTCAATTTTCATCATAAAGCATTCCGTAGGGGTGTGTTCACTTGTGTACAGTAACGGTCGTAACAGGAAACACTAAACGACGTTAACACGGTGTCAAACCATGGAATTCTATTTACTAACCAAACGACCACTCAGAAAATAAACTGTCCTGGTACCAGGACAACTTATTTCAAAATCTGTTTTTGAAGTAATTAGGAAACATATTGCTCTTTAAGATATTTGAGTGCTTTGACCCAAAAATGAATTTCTAAAGATGGTGTTGCAGTTTACTGTGCAGTCAACCGATGATGATAAACAGTCATGCAACTTACTCAACATAGTATGACCTTGAACTAAGTCTTAATAAAGAAAGCGAAAGCAGTTGTTATTGTACACTAGTCATTTCATTTTATATCATGTTTTGTTGGCAACATGCTGTAGCAAATGTTTATTAATGTTTATTAATTGAGGGCAAAACTTTGTCATACTATATAGGGTGGTTAAAAAGTCGTTATCCCATATATATGTTCTGTCACCACTTCTCAAATCTATTCTGCCGACTGAGGGTGCAACCGGTTGTCAAATTTCAGAGACATATTTCTCGGAACTTTCAGGGTTACCCTACATAAATTATGTACTCCAAAGATCACACACATCATGACTTTTTGGAAAATGTTAAGTTGAAAAATCCAGTCGCTTTCTAAGTGTAAACTTTGCATTTTGTAACCCCAATTTTACATTGTAAAAGTATAAAAAACCTCTTAACCAGTGTGCAATAGCAATCATGATCAAATGTTCTGTCAGCAAATTTACATCATATATTGTGAATCTGATGATTGATTTGAACACATCTTTTTTAAATGCAGGGATACAGACAGTCCCTATTTTTCACTTTAGACAATCCAATTATAGGGAAAGTAAAGTAAAGGATATCAGAGACCCTACAGGACATTTGGC
The DNA here is from genome assembly GCA_035610835.1 of Ophiura sarsii. Lineage (NCBI taxonomy): Eukaryota > Metazoa > Echinodermata > Ophiuroidea > Amphilepidida > Ophiuridae > Ophiura > Ophiura sarsii. The sequence continues at coordinate 22,591,813 of CM069448.1, read as the reverse complement.
ATGTTCATCATATTTTGTAATTTTAAAATTTATCTGAGGTTAAACAACAAATTGTTAACAGGTCAGACAGAGCTACAAAGCTGTCTGACCTGTTAACAATTTGTTGTTTAACCTATATTCGTATGGCATCTTTAATTAAAAGATCCAGGTCACTATTTTTGCATGTACCTGTCTACAGTCTAATATTTGCTGTCTTCATTAAAAATTTATCTGAGTAAAGATTAATTGTCAGGCTGCACTAAAGAAGCTGTAGTTTGAATGTCTATAGGTTCATGAAATACTATATCATCTAGTTCTGTGGTTGCTTCAATTGGGCTCAGTGTACTATCTGGCTCATGTTCTTCTGATTGCAAGTTCACCATATTTTTCAAATAGTACACTAGCGGGGCATACATGAGCGTCACCGGTCCAATAACTGCGCACATGTTTTGAAATCCTACTTGGTTAAATAATGGTACTGCTATCAGTGGTGCGATGAGGTAATGCAGGAAGAAACCTATAGTGGATACGCCCATGACAAACCCTTGTGCTTCTGGGAAGGCATCTGCAGCTCTACTGGCTAAGACGATCATTGCACCGTAACGAGCCGAACATGCATGGTATATGTACAGCATGAATAACAAAGCAGCAGTTGACGCATTGGGTGATAAAGGAAGAATTACAATCGGAAGCATACACAGTGCAAGATTGACGCTTGTGTACAGGCAAATATGTTGTGGAAAGATTTTAGTTGATGCCACGCTGACAAAATTGGCTGCTAATACGGAAATTCCGGCGACGCCCCAAACAGCAGCACCAGATGAGATGTCGGCATGATCATCGTTGGCAAAATGATTTTGTACCCATATGGCTAAAACCGATTGCATACATGCCTTAGGCAGCCAAGCCACAGATAGGCAACCTACTGCTACCAGAACTGTGCGGTCTTTTAACACATGTGAAAATGTAATATTATTGTCCCGGTTGTTGCCATGCTTGTACAACGGGAATAGTTCTTGCTTGTCCGAGTTATCATCAGTTTCTTTCAGAAATATCTTCCGACGAAAAGTGAACATTATACACAGTGCAAGCAGTATCTCAAAAGGGATAAGGCCTATAAAGGCAGCTACCTGACCATATTTCATGTAGACAAATGCGCACATGGCCGGTCCGAAGAAATCAAATGTGTTACTTGACAAAAGCACACCAAGAACAACTTTGCCTTCGTGGCTATCATTTGGATAGATGTTGAATACTTTTGCAAACACGCTTGCCCTCCCAAAAGCACTTGCCACCCCTTGCATCAATTGTGCTATGAAAACTGACACAAAAGAGAGTGACGATGTAACGTATACAGTTGATATGGCAATGTAAATAAACATCGTCAACAACAGAGGTGGATCAAATCCGACTGCATCTGCGAGAGTGCCGGCAAAAGGGGAAACCAAAAGTGTGATGACTGGCTGTGCCAGAAATACAAGGATAACATTGACATCAATTTTCACGCTAATATCCCTATTGGTACCACCTATAGACGACGGTGACATGGCCTCCGTCATCTTATGTATCCTGTCTGCCGTCGATGGAGTAATTGGTATAGTTCTTTTAGCCAAATTTGACGATGAGGGCGCTGTAGTTCTTTCATCCATGTACGGTGCTGGATCCATTGCAGCCAATATGCCAAGATGTTCCAACTTTAAACATTCTCCTACTGGTGAACTATTATACGCCAAACTTGCAGTAGCATTGAACCGTACCCTAGAGTTCTCAACATACATCACAGTAGCCCAACTCCACTGTGCTATAATAGGCACAATTAGCGTCATCATGACTTTTTCCAGTAGATAAATGCCAACGCTGCTGACCAGACGGACATATTGCTTGACATTTCCGATATTAGCCATCTCAGAATCCATGATAACGACGAAGTTGTCAGAAAACAAGAGTCGTAAGTCTAATAATGAAGATGCCCGCTTTAAGACATCACTGAGAATGCGAGTGCCATTGTCAATGTATCAAATAGTAAGTCAAGGGGACAATCAAAGTATTCGAAGGTCTATAGACCTATATGGTAATAACCAGACATGATCTCATTCATAGTACTTTTAATAGGCTAGCTATTTCACATGCTTTAATTCATACAGAGTTGCCAGTGTCATTGTCATTGTATCCAGTAGAATATTCAAGGGCACAATCAAAGTATTCATAGGTAAGTCAAGCGTCAAATAGTACAGGTATAAAAAGAAGAACAATTGGTCTTAAAAATCATAGACCTATATCATAATAACCAGACACTACATGTATTCCATACATAGTACGTACATACAGGGTGTTCCAGAATGGTTTATACTGAGAAAGGTGCATTTATTTAGCTATGAATGCCATTGTTATTGATCAAAAGTGCCTATGATTCTAATATCTACATATATTTAGCTTTCTTAGGAATTTTGAATCTTAAACATCTGACGTTTCTGACAAAAAAATATGGACTCTTTTGTAAATGCAGTAGATTCCAAGTTTGACCAAAATTACCTCTTTTGAAACTCATAAAATCATAGACCGTCATTGACCATGTTCGGCACAAAGCTCAATCTAAATGATATTCAGGTAATTTGATGTGTCCTCTTGATTTCCACTACAAAATTAGTAGATATCAACTGTTGGTGATATTTTCTGAAGCATTATTTAAATGGTTTTAGGGAATTGTTCTGCTTGAGTGATATATATCATACTTTCTTAAGCAGCAGTTCTGAAGCTTGGTATGAGTTTTTTATCAATTGAAATATGCTGAAAGTGAAAAACAGGTTTTTACAGATTTTCAATAATGTCATGCCATATCTGAACTGATAAAGATATTTTGTTGAAAGTTAAGTAGGAATCATGTTCCCATTATAGTGCAGGCACTAGATTCTGACTGCAATGTTGTTTTTATATTATTTTTTCAAGCATGGTATAAATCATTCTGGGACACCCTGTAGGCTAGCTATTTCACACGCTCTAAGCGGCATTTTGTGAGTTTTCAAGCATGAGCAATATTAGCTGATCAAAGTGCGGCCGCGTATGTCGGACTGTGGCCAGGAGAATATGTGCCGTAGGTCCATTGTAGGTGGTATTACAGTAACAAATCTCGGGGGGGGGGCACTCAAGTGTGAAAGTGAACACTCTGACATGAAAAAGCGTATCACGCCAACAACCTATTCGTATGGGAAGACCCAATGATGCATTACATTTGCACCTACGGGCTTCAAGCTTTCAAGCAAGGAGAATGTTTTGTTCAATGACCCTAAATACACCATACTGTTTCAGTTGCTGTTTCTTTTGATCTTGAATCTGTGTAAAATCACTCAACCATAACAAATTATCCTTGGCTTGATACGCTACTTGCACAGTACAGATGGAAACATTGAAAGCGAGGCTCTCCCCTGTCACGCATAATCACGCCACACTGCGTCGGTGGTTTCACACACGTTTGTGCATCGCGTGACAGGGTTGGGCGCGCTGATAAGAGGGGAGAGCCTCGCTTTCATTTTAAAATGGTGATTGCATGCAAGTAGCGTATTGTGACCCGTCACATCAATATCGACGTGTTGGAGGTCCAAATCAAATCTGATTTATTGGTATGACTTGAAAAAAGCACATTTTAAGCTTTAAAATGATACCATGTTGAAGGTAATCAGACTTTGTAATCACAAGATATGATTTGAAGAAGCACATTTTTATCTATTATTTTCTTTATATTTCACCAAATGTATAGACCTTGATATCAAAACTGTGTTAGCCGACAACATGTCCTGTTTGATGTGACTGCCTACTGGTAACAATTATATAGATGGATGGGGCTGGACTGCCATGCAGGTGACCTGGATTATATAACTTTTCTCCACTGACAGTTGTATTCCCCAAAAACAAGCCTTGTGAGAAAGGGTTATATGTGATGTGTTCTACCAAAACCAGACACAATCGGCAAAATATAAAAATTGAGTTAGTAATTGATTATTAGATTATTTAAGTAGAGATCTTCAGTTTTACAATGGTACTTTTTTTATTAGGCAAAAATTAAAATTGTTTGGTTGCTCTTTCCCGACCGACCGTAAATATTGAAAAATCTCGGTCGGTCGGTTTTTTGGGTTTTTTCAAAAATAAAAAGAAAGGGAAAAAAATGATTTCATGAATATAAATGCTTACGGTTGATGTTCATTTAAAATGTATTGCAGACACATATTCTTAGGTCATACATATTTTATTCCTCTCTAGGAGCTTCTAGGCTGATGCTAAAAGAGCAGGTACACGACAATCGTAAACATAACATTTCACCTCGCATGTTTCGCTCGGGCAATTTTAATAAAACACCATATGGTCATGTTTTTTATACTGGGTACCCAAAAAAGGTGGATCTGTTACATTTGCACTACATATTATTACTTTGCATGCATATATTTTGGCTATTCTTTATCACACATACTTAAATTTGGTCTTATTTTGATGAGAAAGTATTTGGCCTTTATTTTAAAAAGAAAAATATAAACTACCATGGTTCTGTTAATTACAATAGTTCGTTAAACCTAATTAGTCAGGGGTGGAGGAGTATGTGGAGGAGGAGTATGTGGAGGAGGAGGAGTGCATAGTTGAACAAGTATGGTGCAATATACATTGGGCAAACATAAAATGCACTGGTTTCACTCTTGGTACAATTCTATATTGAAAACATAACATTATTGAAGTATATTTGAATTAAAAATAGAATTAGTTAATTAAGGAATCATTAATTAGCATTAAATAAGAAGCTCAAAAAAATGTTAAAAAACGTAAGTTGGTCGCAGTTTGCAAATGTATGAAAACATTTGCCTGCACCAAACTGTCCATTTTAAAAATATAGAAAGGTTGAGGTACCCTTTTGAATAAATAAATTTAACTATTTAATTAAAAATTAAAAGAAGATATGTAATTAACCTCATGTATTCTGTATTGTCTGGATGTTAATTAGCACATTTTGTTAAATGCGTTTAAGTGTGGTGTTATTACTTGTTTTTACCTGTGTTACCAAATAAGTAAAAAACTGCTGGTTTTCATCAAGCTTGTAAACTCAGGAGAATTATTAATTTCTTAGGAATGCAACTGACCTGACCTAGTATAGAATGACCTGCATAAGCAGTTTGCCAATCAACATTGGATCACCCTATATGTTGAATACAACTTAAAACGAAAACAATTATATTTCAAACTTAAATCAGACTCTTGAAATTTGAATACTGGGTTCAAACATTATGGAAACTAACCTAATTTGTTCATTTGAATGTGCTTTGCACATCATGAAGGTACAAGAAGAATGAACGCAATTAATTGTATGCCACTAAACATGTGCCATTCGGAAATTTGAGTCACCCTGTAGTTAAAGGGCCCCTTTTTATTGAACATTATTTGAAACTCATACCACTTTAAGCATTTGCCACATCAAATTGGAATGTAAAATCATGTTTCAGATGCAAATATAAATTCATTCAATTTAATGAGTTGTGGATAATCATGTATACCTATAAATTAATGTTTTAAACACCCTATATGTTAGAAAAGGGTGACTTTTAAAATCAATCAATGTTCATGTACATGTAATTGATGCATTTTTATTTGAAATCTACTTGAATTTTGTTAAAATACTAGTCTTTGTATGTATATAGTAATAGAAGCATTTTTCTGGAACTAAATAAACAAATTTGTAGACACCCTGTATGTAGAATTTCAGATTCGTAATGAAATTTAATTTGCATATGTCTGGATGGGTATTTTATTAAACTACTTTAAATCTGTACTGAACTTTTCTCTCATCACTTCATATACATAGTGGAAGTAATTATTGTAACCCTTCTTTTTTAAGAAGATTTTGCTTGTTACACCCTGTACAATTTCGGACCACCCTGTACAATCAACTTGATTGTATGCTATTTGCATCCGTTACAGTATATGCTTTCAGAATATGTATACTTTTACCAACTTTAAATGTAAACTTTTTCAGATATAATGCATAAACTGAAAAAGGAACCTAATTTATGTAAAAAGGGACATGTAACACAAATTGTACCCAGTATAAAAAACATGACCATATGCACTACATCAAGTTTTTTAGATATCTGATTTGTCTGAGTGTGAATTGTTTGTGTAAGAAAAGATTGGTAATGTATGCAAAAATCATGTAAAATCCCTTTCATCTTTCATTTTACATTTGTAAAAACACTTATATTTTGAAATAAAAACATATCTAATTCACTTGAAAGTGTATTTTTGGCATTCTTTGACATCTAAAAAAGAAAAATCAAAAGAAAATCGACCTACCGACCCAACAAAAAATTGAGGTGAAAGGGCAACCAAACAATTTTTTGTTGTTGGCCTTATCGGACTTCCCAAAGCGGAGTTAAATCATTTTCAAGTTCGTCTTTATGAAAACTCCAAACTGAGATATCGTCCTTTAAAGGTGTACTTACATTGTATTTACAATGTACTTACAATGTACTTTTAAAAAAACCACTTTTTTGTTGTTGTTGGTTTGATTTTTTAATCTGAAACTTTCACAATAATGTTATAAACACTCTGAAGATTGATTATTTACAAGAAACTTAAATTCCCAAAAAAATCACCCCAATTTGGTTTTGGGCTATTTCTCAGTTTGGAGCTCTGCCCAATTCCGTCTGATTTTGGTAGAACACGTCACATATGTTCTCAAACTCACAGGATATCAAGATAAGTGATTGGGCTTTAAAAAGATTAGACTGAGGACATTAAGTTTGTCACACTTAACTGATTATACAGAGATTCAATATCATAGGAAACAGTCCTACTTTTTTGATACACTCTGTATAGTTAAAAAGGCAAATGACATTCCTCGACAAGGGCAAGGATTTGACGATCAAAATTGTTTCCCCTTTATTCTCTTTTATCATTGCTTCTATTAAAAACTATCATAAACTTACAATACAACCTAGTGCCAAATAAAGAAGAAAAAAACCTTGAAAATATCATATAACCAGGTCAAATAATTTTTTGAAATAGGCTTTTGTTGGTGTCCAATCATTTTCCTTCAAATACAGTAACCAGACAAATCAATCAAAACTGAATATGTGACCTGCTCCCAGACATAAGTGCTGACATATATTTTTTCTGATTTGTTGAGATTGAAAATGCTGAAATAACAAGTTTTAAAATGATGTATCACTTGTCATAATTGCTTAAACTTTTGCCAATGAAAAATCAATATTTCTCTTGAAAATTCCTTTGTTTTCTATTGATTTGTGACAACTCTATTGAGCTGTATCTCCATAAGTGTTCTGGCGACTTATGTCGGGTTTTGTGGGAGCAGGTCACATATAAGAATAACATATATTGGATACTAACTTTGTATGAACAAATTAAGTCAATATCCTTTGGTGTTTGCCTTTGGTGAACATGAAACATGTCTCACGTTTGTCCACGAGAATCCCAAAACATGTATAAAGATCGCAAAATGCCTCTCATTCAAATTCGAACACTTTTGAGTAAATTTGTGACGAGACTGGAATTTAATGCATCCTTTCTTGTTTACAATGGGAGTAAAATATTAATTTTCCTTACACATGCTATGAATTGATTATGTTCTAAATTTAAATAAAAATATGAAATTATTCTACATTTTTATTGGTAGAATATTCAAATGTGAAAATGTAATGGTGTGCATTGTCATTTTAAAATCACTGTGCTTCGTGGACAAACACAAAGACAAATGGAAAATGGCTTCATTGATTGATTTCATTTTTCACAAAAACGTTAAGAACAAATACATAATTCTTGCAACGTTTGAAAAGTTTCAAACTTCAGCTTGGTTTTAAAAACAAGATGGCTTCTTTCCACCATTGCAGATTTTTTACTCACCCTGTATATATATTTGTTGCAACCAAAATGGATCTTTAGATAACAATGAAAAATGTTTGACAGATTTAAATATACCAAAATGTTTCTTCATAACTTGGGACAAATAAGTAGTACACATTTTCATGTGTCTTTCAGGACATTTTCAAATAATTCCGATTATTCAATTCAATTATTAAATGGGGACATAAATCCAAAATTTGCAAGAAAACAACACAAACTTTTAAGCGTCAAGCCCTTCTTTTTTTTTAGGTCTGTGGGTCCATAGTTGTCACATTTTAAAGTTATCTTTTCTAGCCAATTCGAATATTTGGGTTGCTTTACTACACTGTCCGGACAGGGGTCAGACCCCCACCCTTTTTATTTTACCCCCACCCTTTTTACAGAGCCACCCTTTTTATTTGGGAATGTTCAACCCTCCACCCTTTATACCGAAAAGGGGACATTTTGGATCCCAAGAGCTTTTTAGGGGTCCATCAAATTTGCGTCATGCATGCAATGTATGATTAAGCTAAAATAGTGTAATGCTTCCGAATTTGGAAGTTGATGATATCAAAATGGGATCAAAATACTACCTAACCTAGGCCTACTTTTGGCACATTTCCATCATCAAAATTCTAGGGCTCAACAGTAATATTTTGGGTGGTACCATCATAACATATTAAAAGCTGGCTTTGAAATATGGCAAAATAGAGCAGAATTTACGATATGAGAGCACCACACCAAATCAATGCGCAATTCGTGTAATCCTATAATAGTTCCGGAAAAGCACGAAGACTAGGCTTGTAAATGTGAAGTTTTCGGGCAATTTGTTTCTCCGGGGATGGTATGTTTGTATTTAAATGAACGAGTGGGACCTATCCGTTGCACCTACAATGATAAAATACAATATTTTTAATTTATCGACCTAAATAGTGCCCAGGGCGTAAGCACCTGCCTAAATGGTGAACAGGCATGCCAGAAAACGTGAAAAAGTGAGGGCGCTGTGTGCAGGTCCGTAGCGGAAAATTTAGCTTAATAACCCCTCATGAAACAAGGCTTAAATTAAAGTTGAGATGTTACTGAAAATGGTCATAGGTGACAAGTATGCAATAAATGTAACCGGAGGGTAGAAAAGGTGTCTTGAAATATGGCACTTTTACACGTATTTCAATGAGAAAGATATTTGGTGTGGTGCGCCCATATGATTCATGGGAGACGGGCTGTCCGTACCGAAAGTTCGTCAGAAAATGTTGAAACTTGATTGAAATATGCGCTGAAATTGGTGGCAAATGTCCTATTTTTTTACAATTTCTTTCAAAATGAATTAAACTACTATATCTGCATGTGATTTGTTTAACCCCCACCCTTTTTATTTTATCTCCACGCTTTATACAACAATAAAGCGTGCCGTCCGGATTATGTTTACGTAGTATAATACACAAAAGAAATACGCTTGAGCATTCTCATTTTCACAGTAGGTGTTTGAAATGCAAAAACTGTAAAAATTATTGTTGCGAGAGAATGTCCATGTTCACAGTCATCAAGGTTTTCGGACTTCCATATCATATGGATATTCACAACCGATATAAATGGTTATATTAGGGGAGGCTCAGGTATGGTACGGGACATTATGTGCACACATTATTATACTGGTTGTATAATGCTGAACTCAGAATCACACAAATCGCACAATTATTTTCTGTATCACATTGATGCTGAACTTAAGGCCTGTGTGTGTGACAAAGCAGGGCGTCGTATCTGATGTAATCCTTTACGACAGGATATCATGCTCGGTTGATTCTGTGGAGTTTCACATGAAGGATGAACCCAAATTTGAGACACACATACTTAAAAAACCTATTATCAGAAAGCCTGCTGAAATTCAGACACATTTTTAATATGACACACCACCATGACCACGCACAAGATAGAGCACAAGGTCATATGTCGTGAATTGGTGTATCAAATAAGGTGGACTTGTCACACACATATCAAAATAATTGTGATTAGATATTAATTGATTTTTAAATTACGATAACAAATAAAGGAGCTGGAGTGGGGGAGGGGGGGGGGGGGCAGGGGAGTGAGGGAGTTAGTGCTGCAGGTTAAATAAATCAAGACTAATTGATATATTGCAAAAGTTACGATGATTACCATGTAAGTTTGTATACGTATGATTATTGATTAGAAACTTACTTGATGCAAGGTGTACTTGTAATTCCTGATAGTGTGCATTTGGACTTTTTAAATCCACAGAATTTTGTTTTTCAAAATGTATGCAAATATATAGAAAACGATCATAGATCATAAAATTGGCCATTTAATTATATCTTTATTGACACCCTGAATAATATAATAAGATGGTATCTAGCATGATGTTATGATCTGAAATGTATTACATGTAGTCTACTCCAGCACAGCAATCATATGGTTATCAACTCCCAAATTAGTTATAGACTTAGAGGTTTTTACTCTTGGAATTGTCCCACTCATCATTTTGACCACCCGGTATGTTAAATTGTTGTCAACTAAATTCTGCTATAATTGTCTTTCTTCATCTAGGTATCTAACCCAATGGTTCAAAACATAATTACTGCCGCAAAACTCAAAATAGAATTTATTTGTCTCTAAAGCATTGTTTTCCATTATTTTATATACATAATTTTGGCCACCTGTATATTTAAATGGAGGACGATTGATCGATTTACTTCTTTTCTACTGAAAGCCCTATATCCTGCCTTCTTACTACTATACTTGTTTTTAATGTAATACTTTAGCAAAGAAAATAAACTGGGTATATCAAAACTAGTAAAAAAAAAGTGTTTTTCTTATGTTATGTTATGTTATTGCACTGTTGTCTGAGGAAGTGTCTCAAGCGCAATCACTACTCAACAAGAGTGGAGACTTCAGTGGGCAGAGTTGGGCTAAAAATGAACGCTGCAAAGACGAAGTACATGTCCTTCAACCAGACGCAAGTACCTTTAATCACCACAAGTGAAGGCATGCGCCTTGATGAAGTGGAAGACTTCAAATACCTTGGAGCCTGGATGAACAGCACTGAAAAGGACATCAAAACATGCAAAGCAGCTGCATGGAGAGCCTGCGGCAAACTTAGTCAGCTATGGAAGGCTAAATCACTATCCAGAAAGCTCAAAGAAAGACTGTTCATAGCTACAGTAGAATCAGTCCTCCTTTATGGATGTGAGGCATGGACAGTCACCCCAAAGCTTGGTAAACAACTGGATGGATGCTACACTCGGATGCTAAGATCTGTGTTCAACATCAACTGGAGTCAACATGTGACAAATACGGAACTGTATGGGGACATGCCAAAAGTCTCGGACAAGATCAGAGAACGCAGAGCAAGATTTGCTGGACACTGCTTTAGGGGGCCAAGGAGCTTGTACACAAACTCATACATTGGATTCCAAAGCACGGAGTAAGAAAGTGTGGTAGACCAGCCCTGACCTACATCGACATACTCAAACGTGATACAGGACTGCAGGTGGAAGAAATTAGGACAGCTATGTTGGATAGGAAGATCTGGAGAGGCATTGTGGTTCCGAAAAATCATCCGCCCTAAGACAAGTAAGTCAAGTCATGTTTAATTAATGTACACCCTGTATAATATCACTAGGTATTCACATATCTGGCAGCCTTGTGGTGATAGGTTTCCAAATATCTTTACTCCGTCTAGATCGGATGTATACAATAAAAGTTATGTGGATTTGAATCAAAATTTTGGTGAATTTTCTCTTAATTTACAAAGTGTGACTTTTTTATTTTACACCAACTTATATGACCACAACTAGAATGCCATGAAGGTGTCAAAAGTATAATCAGGGTGAGTCAGAAAGAGTGGGCACTTTTTTCACAAGTGATCGCTACAAATTTGGTATCATTGGAAAGATAAATACATCAGCTTTCCATTGTTGGGCAACACAGTATGAACAAAATATATCAAATATAGGCAATTAAAAAAGAAATTCCTAAATTCTTTAAAGGAAATCCGTGCCATGGAATTTTAGCGCTCAGATCTGTAGCATTGTTATTATACAGACCACTTCTGAAGGTTAAACATTTTAAAAGTATGGCGTAAAGACAAAATTGGCTTTAGAAAGAAAAACAATCACATGTATGGACGTCACCATATTGATCAAAGCTATGACGAAAGACTTACGAGATGTCAGCATCTCTGTTGCATATACTGATATTATCAATTTATGCATTGAATTCCTGCGTGATACTGTCCAGCGACCTGTTGCTAATGAGGCGGTTTTAGTGATGATGACATCATCGACACGGACAACCGGGCGAGAATTTCAAATAATCACAGGTTGGGGATGTGCAGTTTTAATTCGTTTTTTTTAGATATTATAGTTCTGTGTTCAATTAACACGGCTGTTTGATCCCACATAATTTGTCCGTTTTATTCTGAAAACACCGTAACTTGCTGGCCCGGTTCTGGTTTTAACATAATTCAAGTACCTAAATATACTGGCCATCTTTTGTAGAAATTTCAGAACATTTGTTGGTGCCATTTCTAAGAAATAGAGCTTTGAATATTATTATTTACTATAATAGCGCCCTCATCGGCCACATTTCCCATAGAGTTACATGTAAAATGAGTGTAAAGTAGAAAATGCAGATCATTTAAAAAGGGCTCGAACAATTTTCTTGAAATTTTCACTGTATACTCTTATTCATTAGCACTACCTAAATCAGGTGAAACCATAAAAGGGCCACTATAAAATCTTTTTTTATCCCATAATTTTAATTATAAAGCGGACAGTCAAACAGCCATGTTAAAATTGTGAATCAACATTAGATAATTATTTTCCTACCAGATAATGCATGATTTAATGAATAGAACGGTATTCCTTTAAAGGTTAGGAAATAAACACCTTAACAAACAACCAAACACCCCCTCCCCCCTCCAACAAACCAACAAACAAATAAACAAGGGAACTCACCCAATCCATGTTGAGTACAATCTTTCTTGTGGCGCAGAAATCTGTTAAGATAATGATAGAGTGAAAAATGAGTACAATACTGGAACAATGTAAAATTATACAGCTTTGCACATCATATTTACAGATATGTATAGGTCAATACATGCGCATATATGTTGTTTCTTGATAAATTAGAGAAATCAATGCACACACGTTGATGTTGATGTGTGAATAATGGCCCAACCTCGGGTGGTGGGGTTAATGTGAGCATAGCAACATTTGCACAAGTGCATTGAATTTGTCTAATTTATTGTTTTTTCAATCTCTGTACGTGCTGATCACCATGGGGGAAAAACAAACTGTCTGTTACCCACAGTACTAAGTAAATCTTACAATATGTAATGCAGCACATCAAAAGAGGGGCTTTGCGGCTGTGTGCTTTTCAAGATATAGATGAAAACAGAGAGAAAATAATAAGAATTTAGGAGTCTCTTTCACTTGTATAATCTGATATCAATTTGGATAATGTGGTACCATTTTAAAGCTTGAAAATATCTCTAAGTCTAAGAGCACGAATAATAAACTCAAAATTTACTTCGCCTGTAAAGCTCCCCCTTTGGATGTGTTGCATCACATATAACTTGTGACTTCCATTTAACAAATACTATCCTGAGGCAATCTGCTAGGAATGACTAAAGGCTTAATAAATGTAATGTAGAGCTGATCACAACAGACAGAACTTGGTCTAGAGATTCAAAGCTTACCAGATCAATTACAGTCAATTAAATACACATTTTGGATTTTGTTATATGTTTGTAATCTGTAATTAAGTTCACTCTGAAGAACAATACAATATCTTCTAAAGAGAGAGTGTGAGTGACCACCAATAAGAATGCTGAAAATGTATAATATCATATACATACAAGGAGTCAAAATGACAAATTATGAAAACAGTTTAAATCAGCTTGAAAACTGAGATTTTACAATCATGAACCTTATACAACAATAGCGCAGACTGAAATGCTACCAGAAAAGGAATCCTTCATGGATTGTTCGTATATGTTCCATGTTCATATGTGACGCGATCATCAAGAGGAACGAGTCGGATGTCGGGGAATCCCAAATTGAGATATGGCCAATTCAAAATGGCGGCTTACATAAGTTTTGATGGAAATTCATGTATACAATTTGACATAACTTTGGAACAAAACGTCGTATCGACGTGGGGTTTTCAGTTTCTGAAAGCTCTAGGTGTCTTCTTTAAAACCGTATTAAAAACTCATTTTCGACCAGGGTCGACATCCGACTCATTCCTCTTGATCGCGTCACATATATGTTCCACGTTCATAAGTACACAGTCTCAATCAGAAACACAAAAATGTATTAGGCCAAACAAAGAAGAAAGTTTGTCTCAGAAAAGTGCTGTGCAATTTTTTTTTTTTTTTAGAAAATAAGCTATGAGGTATGCGATTTTTTTTTTTAAATCCAAAAAATCAATACCCCCCCCAAAAAAAACAAATTAGGCCTCAGCGCATAGACCTACGCGCCATAGCTCATTTCACATACCAATGCGGGCGGGCTTCTGAGACAAAACTTCTGCTTTGTTTGGCCTTACTTTTAATTTCACTTTCCATTGCTTCTATTTGAACTTATTTTTTCTCAACCAATCCTGTAAAACCAGAAATGTTCGCTAGTGTTAACATTTCACGAATCAGTAATACTGGCCTTAATTCACAGCATCAGAATTTTGCAAAGGTAAACTTGTGTAACTTTGCAATGCACTGCTACAAGGTATATTGGAAATATTCATGGCATGACATTGTATACTTGTCGCAAAATTAGCAAAATCTCAATGCCCGCAAATATTTCTGGTTTTACAGTAACCTACGTACCCTGATCTTGACGTCCTTAGGGGCCAGCTTCTTCACCTCACTGAGTAGCCTATCGCCGAAACCTCTGAATAGCGTTGATCCACCGGACAGTACTATGTTGGAGAACAGCGTCCTCCTCAAATCCAGATCGGATTTCTGAATGGAGAACGTCAGCACTTCGTGTAGACCTTCGCATTCCTCGCCGATCAGGTCCGGTCTGAACAGCAGTTCTGGGGCACGGAATTTGGCAGGACCAACCTGTGCAGGGTTAAGCAGCAAATTGAAAATGTATCCATTTTATAATTTATTTCTTATTTAAAGTTTACAATCATTCTCATAAAAATGTGTTCTACAGGCTCGACAGACCCATTTATTTATTTATTTGAATTTGAAATTTTGTTTCTATAAATGTTATTAAAATTGGAGATTTCTTTTAGCATTTTTTACAATTTTAAATATGGAATATTTTTTGAAATATTGGGGTTTTTTTCTACAACCAAAATATGAACTATACTTTATCCTACCAAAAGTGAACTCTCGTAAAGGACGCACCATTAGATACTTAGGGGGGGGTGGGGGGGGGGGGGGGGGGGGGGGGGGGGGGCATGGAAGTTTAAAAAAACAAAACCTTTGCCCACTATCTAGGAAGAAAAAAACCAACCAGGTACAAAAAAAAGATGACCCACTGCTGGGTAAAAAAAAAAGAAAAAAGATGATCCACCCAACTTAATATAAAGAAAAACAGTCAAACCTAAAAAAACAACTTTGCCGCCTTTGCAAACAAACAAAAAACTTGCCGCTTTGGCGGCAAAAAAAAAGGAGAAAGTTGCCTACTAAAAAAAAAAAAATCCGCCCAACACCAACATCCATGCCCCCCCCTGAAAATCAAATGGTGCATCCCTAAGTGCATCTTATATGTGATTCTATATATTCATGCGATCAAATAATGACTTCTGGTATCTGACACAATGCATCAATCACTGGATCATCAATGTCACCTTCATACTCCAGGTGGGATACAGTAGGCTCAATTGCTCTTTTAGAAATCGAACCCATTATTTGTGGGACACGCTATAAAAGCGTCACTAACCTCCATGGTGCTGCCATCTGGTAGTGTGTACAATGTTTTCTCTGTATCTGAAGTCTCTTCTTTCAATGGGTTAATGGACAGAAAGCAGGCACGCTGAAAGGGAAAATATGGACAATAGGTTGGTCAGTAGTCTCAAGAAGTGTATCAGACATGATATTTTGTCAAAAAATTGAAAAATATGAGCGGTAAAGCTTCAAACTCAAGAAGAATTATGATACAACTACTGTTGGTTAGGAGGTGATTCAAGTCTTCAGCTTGAGATAAGAGTTGAAATCACAGTTTGAAATGTTTTGAAACGGTGACAATAGATGCTTATGTTATGTCTAAATATCGGTTGAGTACACAGCTCTAATCTGTGACAATGTTTGTCATTGATTCCAGGAAGAATTATGTTTGAATTTAATACTGTGACAAAAACTGACAATGTACATTGTCAGTCTATGGAAGAGTTGTGTTCAAATGAACCGTACAATTAATTGATAGTCTGCCTGATCGCATCACGAGATAGACAGGGAAGGCACAACTAGCAGTGAAGTGATTTGTAGTGTTGAGGAAGGTTAGGGGTTAAGGGTCAACATTCTTAGTTTTCCAGTGACAACCATTCCAAACCTCTTTTCTGAACCACCAACTCTTTTCAGTGAACAAGGGGCAGTCCATTTAATTGGCCATTTCCAGACACATTCATGTTTTGAAATAATGAGGCAAGGGGTGGCCAACATGATAATACTTGACAATAGACAAGGGACACAGGCTTTGTTTTACTAATTGTTTTGACGATAGCTGGGAGTTTCAGATCTAGCTGACAGCAAGCCATTTGAATCTCGTTATCACCTGCACCATATTCAGTGGCGGCGCCAACATCAAGTTTGTCATTTTATTTATTTATTTACTTTTTTTTTTGGGGGGGGGGGGGTGAAGAAATTGGGAGGGGGACCAAGAGAAAGAATTAGGGGGTAAGATGCACACAAAACATGTGAATTTGTTATAACATTTATTGTGAAAAAATGCCTTAAATTAGCTTAATTTGGTCTGGTATTAGACATTTCAGACCAAGCTTACCCTAATTTTAGGTCAAATTTAAAGTTAATATCTTTCATTGTTCGGGGGACAAAATGGGGTGGGACATGAGCTGACTAGGGGGCAAGTGGGGGCAAGAATCATGACTGGGGGAATTCCCCCGCGCCCCCAACATCCTGTGGTGCCGCCATTGACCAAATGTCCTACCTCTTTTATTTGTTTTACCACTTCCATCTCGGCGGATGTGTGGAAATTGAAGCCTTCTTTCCTAAGCAACAACTGTAGGTATCTGGTAACATCTCGACCAGCCACGTCTACTCTCATGATGGAGTGTGGCAAAGCAAAGCCTTCATAGATTGGTACTGCATGTGTAACACCATCACCGGCGTCCAACACCACACCTGTTGTACGACCGGTAGCATACCTGGGAGGAACAGAGAGAGATGATGGTTAACACAGGAAGATGGATTTGGGGTTATCAGAGCTCTATTTCATGAAGGTTGAGATTCTTCTTAAGGGGACTTTAAGAAAAGTGGTTCTTGAACTCTTCTTAAGACTTGTGAAGAAGAATATTAAGGACGTCTGCCTAAATTGAGCTTGGAATAATTCTGTTATACCCTTCACAGAGGTATTCAGAGTGCATGAATTTTAAGAACGACGCATACTACCTATGTTGGTGTGAAGGGTATAACAGAATTATGCCTTGAGCGGAAGCTTCATGAAGTAGGAGCACAGTAGGGTCCAAGGGAAACATTAAGTTAGAGCTGCTATTTTCTTAAGAATTTAACTGCATTCTTAAACAATAGGTAAACAAAAAATTGTTAACAGGTCAGACAGAGCTACAAAGCTTTCGATTTATTTCATCATCAGTGTATCATGGTAGAATTCTACCATGATACACCGATGATGAAATAAATCGATAGCTTTGTAGCTCTGTCTGACCTGTTACCAATTTGTTGTTTACCTATTATCTTATGGCATCTTTAATTAAAAGATCCAGGCCACTCTTTCTGCCTGTACCTGTCTACAGTTTTATATTTGCTGTCTTCACCATTCTTAAACAATGTTAAGAATTTTGAAAGAATTCTTAGATCGAGTTTTCATCATGCAACAAGTAATTATTATAACTACAACATACAGCGTGTCCAAAAATCCGCAAGGTCAGTAATTTTGAATGAGAATACATGGCAGTTATCGCACACTCTGCTAACTGTATACTACTGGAATGATTCTGATTAATTCGTGATAGCTTATAGGTATCACAAAAAATAGGGGTTTATTCAGAGGATAACGTGAGAACCACTTACAGACTCAATATGGCCTGCATTGATATGAATAAAGCTGGAACGTTGAATGTCTCAAAGAAAACCTCTGCTGCCTTCTCTCGGTTCTTGCGTGGATTTAGTGGTGCCTCTGTCAGGAGCACTGGATGCTGTGGAATGGTTTAAAAGGGATACAGGGTATTAGGATTACAATGTGCATTTCAAATATTAGTGATGAGCCGATCTAGATCGGAAGTTCTAGATAGGGCTGATATTAGCTGGATCGGATCGGGATTGGCAAAAATCCCCCTAACTTACCGATCCAATGAACCAATCCAACATTTTCAAAAATTTAGTAACTTACTATTGCTTTCTAGAATGAGGCATAACATCCAATCGCACAACGACACTAGTGGAGGTTGGTCAATTTTTAAACGAGTGCCAATCAGTGATATCGTACGTAAATAGTAATGATATTAGCATGTGTTCCAGTCAATTACAATTTGTACAAGGCTTCAGGCGCAAGCGCCCTTAGTCGAACTTAGTTCTCCTACGATGGTATCTCAATGGCGACCACTACTGTTTTCACCCCCGACGTGTTCAGTGAGTAGCGGGTGACCAAGGGGCAGTGGTATATGGGCCTGTTGGCTGGTCGATAAAGGGCGGCGAAGAATGTTTGCTTTATTTTGGATTTTAAGTTGACAAGATTCACTGACCTCTTCTGAGAAAGTTTGTAGCTGATCTTTGGAATAGATGTATTGCCATATCTTCTCCATGTCATTCCAATCTTTAACAACACCATGCTGTGAAACAAAAATGTAATAAAAAGTTTAATATCAAAAACAAAGACATACTGTAAAAGTGATAATTAATTTCACACGATTCATTTTTTGCGCTTTGCTGATTTTAAACAACAGTTCTGCATGTTTTTAAATTCACGATTTGTAGCTTCATCACATAGACATGCAAAAATCACATGTGTGTGCCATTATTTTCGCGGTAGCTGCGTCGAGCATGGAAAACACCAAAATAAATGTAGGGTGGAAATGTCCACTTTTGTATTACACCATGACAAAAGTTAAAATACAGCACTAAAATGTTTAACAATGTTGTCTTTTTATTTCAGTGTTTTACTTAAAAAATGTACACCATATCAATAAAATAATATGAAATAATTATATAAGGACTTTAGACATACATTGTTTTGCTAGATGTTAACTGAATATCTTAAAAGATTTCAAAGTATGAAATGTGACAAACAGTGACATTAACCCTTACCCTGAGGCACCTTTTCCAAAGATTTTTTTTGTGCGGCCAAAGAGCGAGGGGAAAAAGGGCCCACACCCCCGGGGCTCGAACCCTGGACCTCTGGGTTCAGAGGCAGATGATCTACCGCTAGGCCACGGGGGTCAACCATACATCAACCAACCATACTCAGTATACTTCGCCATGTACATATATACCCTGGGGCCATTATTTCATCGAAAAACTGCAGAGCCGGGTGACACAGCGCACAGCATCGTAGTAATTCGTAATCCTCAATAGTGTTAGGGTTAATTAATGAGACCAAAATTAAAAGAAAAAAATGAAAAATGAAAAAATAGTAAAAAAAATTGCTCCTTAAATTAATGTACAACTTTTTAAAATTAAAACTATTTATATTAAAGGCTCAAAGCGTATATATTTCAACCATTTTCTATACCAGATCAATCTTCTTTCTTGCTATACTATTTTAGAGAGCAAAACGACAGTTCAAACTGCCCAGCAGGGCACACAGTATTGGTCCAGTCGTAATAACAACCAATTTTATCCTGGTATTTTTCTCTCACCATCATCCCTCTTTAACCTCTCCCACTCACTATATGTGACCAAACACAGGTAAATGAGGCACAATGAGGGAAATATGAATATAGAGTTATTGATCATGATAATAATGTATTTAGTTATAAGGGACATTTTGGTACCAAAATCAACTACATTTCTAACCAAAGTTACGGATAATTGAAAATAATTTGGTCTCAAAACAGCAATTGTCAAGTTATGGACATTTTAAAAAGCGTTGGTTTTGTTAACAAATCAATGGAGTAAATAAAACTAAATATCTTAAAATTCTTTATTCAAATGTATATACATTTTTGGTTGGATACAAGATGTATAAAAGGTAAGCAATATGAATTTTTATGAATTTGACTTATTTTGATCTTGTTTTGAGATTTGTGCTCTTAAATCAAATTAACTTCTGCCGCATTGTGTCTCATTTATTCATGTTGGGTCATATTTGTTGAGACTTGCAGTTTAACTTATTATAATATAGCAAGCAACAAACGTGAAGTAAGGGGATGAAATAACCCACCACATTCAGCTGAAATCAATTTGATACTAAACAAACTATTATAGTGTGGGTGTGTATTACTACCATATTGCAATGTAGGTGTTAACACCCCCAAACCTGCTAACAACAAGCTCTTATTAGAATTTAAAATAATGACCAAGTAAGGTGGCCAACATGAATTTCCCCAAAATAATTGCTAACAAAATAATTAAATCATCCTGATAGGTATGGAATATGAAAGGGCAAAGGGGGCATTTTGATTTAGTGCAATTTTCACAATTCTCTTTACACCATAGCGCATCCATTAAAATATCCCCCATATTAAGGTGTTTTTTTAAAATTTAGACCACTATTTATTTTTGCTGTAATTTGTTCTTTTTTATATTAAAAAAATATATACATAATACAGGGCAAAGAAAAAAAAACCAACCCTGTTCTGTGTGCAAACAGACCTGTCAGGTAGGGTCGGTCAGGCATTGTTTGTTATGTGCATTATTCAATTTCAAGCAAATTCCAAAATCTTCAACAATTTCTGAAACATGTTTACAAAATTTGAAGAAAATAATGGGTCGGTCGGGCCAGGCCCATAGAACAGTGTTGAGTCTTTTGTCGCCTACAAAAACCCAATGGCCACCAATCATTGGATCAAATGTTCAAAGTATTCTACCATATACGTACCTACTTATGCCCATCCCTACATGTACATTATATTTATTATTTCAACACATTGCATTCATGACAATAAAATTAAATGTAAAATTGTATACAAATGGGTAAAGCTCCAAATCAATTGCTCATCACACCTAATAAATATGGGATAATCAATAACTGATATTGCATGTATTTTGTTGTAGTACAAGTGAGCATAATAGGTATGAGTCACCCAACAACATATGTTACATTATAATAAGTTGCATAATTATATAATATTAAATGGCTTTGAGTGTGCTACAAGAATATATTGCACGAGCTAGACAAATATTGCATGAGTCGAAGGCAAGAGTAATATTTTGATACCGGTACTTTTGGTGCACAAAATTCAATATACACAGTTTTATTGTACCACCCCACTACCATATGGGAGGCACTTATAAAACTCGCCCATTGCTTGTGTGGTGGATTTCGATCACGACAGGAGCATGCGCAGATGCGATTTTTGTGTAAGTGGTCTGTGATTTTGTCAATATTATATTTTTACTGTGATTTGTCGATCTGCATTAAATGCAAAAAGTAACAACGCCCCCGGCTGGACTCGAACCACCAACCTTTCGGTTAACAGCCGAATGCGCTAACCAATTGCGCCACGGAGGTGATTATTTACTAGGCTGTTTTGGTTTGCCATGTTCACCCATACACTTCCCCGTACACTTTCTTGCAAAGTCGGGCATCGTTTTTTCTCAAATGTTGCTTGCATATTGCTGTTGCTGTCGCCTTTAATACATGTGCTGTCAGTTGAACTTGGAACCAACGTTTAATTTGAACTGTCTATTTTCAATAAAAAAATACTCCAATACGGGAAAAAAATCAGAAAAGCTCACAGACAACAAATAAGAACATCATTTTACTCGACCTAGAATTTCAATCAACATATTTCAATCATCGGGGAAACCCGATGATGCGAGTGACGTCATTTAATAAGCTCATTAGCATAATTTATGTCCGTGAAATGTACAATAGAGTTTTATAAGTGGGAGGGAGGCCCATTTAAATAATAATACATACCGTACTGGTCCGAGTATAGTTCCACTGGTTTTAACTAAGTTTTCTTCTGAGGCTTACCCATGCCTAATTAGTCATTTAAATTGGTCCCCCATTATCAAGATGGCAGCCACATCAAGTGGAGTCTATGTACCCCAATTAATCCTTACCTCCATGGGGTATCGTATAGATAATAACCCTCTGTGTTCCTCTGCCTTTGGACCGATGAATGTGTCCCCTTCCAACGCACCTGCCATGACACGTACATGTTTGGGACGGCCAACACTAACATTCACAAAGAAAAGAAGATATTTTCATTATTTGGTCAGCAATTATACTGGGGTCATCATTGTGGTTCATCTGCGATTCAAAGAAAAATTATAATGCTTGACACTATGAAATGTATAAAACGTAAAAAGATGAATCCAACGGGACCAGGAACAAGACACACCAAGGATCAGAGAACTGATACAAGAGGATATCTCGAAAATGTAAAATGCAAAGAATAAAAGCAAGATATACCAACTGGGTGTGGGGAAACAATGAATAACAAGGGAGAATAATGCGATAAAACAGGGAAAAATACTAGGGGAAGCAATGAGAATTGCTGTGCATTGAAACAATAGCACACAGATATGCACTGGGACAAGCAATAACAATTGCTGTGCAATAAAACAACACAAATATATGTATAACGTAACAATGAGGACTGAAGTGGTAAGAACTATAAAGAATATAGTGAACTACACAAATTCATCACTATAATTATACCACAATGTCAGTTATTGTTGCCTACTTACTGGACATCCAAGTTAAAAGTTAGTTATTGATTTTTTATGGGAGACAGGATGTCCAAACCACACAAAATATGCCGAAAAATGATCTAAACTTGTCAAAATAAGCACTAAATTGGTGGCAAACTTCCTATTTGTTTGCGATTTCTTGGAAAATGAAATAAACTACTACCCATCATCTGCATGTGTTTTATTTTGGTCTCATTTTATTAAGAACTTCATTTTAACCAGCAAAATCAGGAATTATTAGAATAACAAGAAAACAATGCATGAGATTAATTTCAACATTAAAAAACATGGATGTCCAACGGACAACAATTTATCTTAAATTAGGTTGGTCCGGTGACGTTTTTGGATATCAGGACACCGGATAACTAATTTCGAACACTGATCCTCCCACCCTCCTTATATTATATATTTAATCTTTCTTTATTGAGGGTAAACAGCTTCAGTGTCAAGCACTGCTTTCCAAGCAGGCCCTCATTTCACAGAGAAAAATACATAATTATTTACAATATATATACATGGAATATAACAACTATTTACATAAATATATATATACAGAACCATCAGATAAATTCAGCAAGGAAATGCAGAATTGTAATATACTTTAGAACACAAAATTTAAATTCCATGGATCTTTGTTTTAAATTGTTGCACTGACATATTCTCAAGCTCAGTCCAAGATTAGATGCCTAATCTTTGCAGTTATATTGGTGGTGAATCTTGAACTAATTTATATTTTGGAAAGGTGAATCTGTGGCAACTATAGAATGAACATGGTGCACCGAGGTGAATCTTTACCCCCAAAATTGCAGGAAAGAACTTACTTGACCTATTTTTTTCTGAACAAAGGTGAATACAGGTGAAGGCTTATGGAGGGTAGGTTCAAGATTAAAATTGACACCTGCATTAGGATCAGAGTTGGCCGATACATCCTCTATATGAATTTTAAACTTGGATTCTATAGGGTATACGACATCGAGGTCTCACTAGAAAATCATAGCACAATTTCCGGGTTAGTTTGTTTTAGTGTGAGGATCAGTGGTTACCAAGATTTTACAAATAAGACTGACAGCTGGTAATCTGGTATACATGCATGGGAGGTTCGTGTCCCGTGTTCAATTTCCACTCAACGTGTTCATGAAAGTATGATGAATAAACAAATGAGGGACAAAAAATGCCAATGATGCCAACTGTATTTGTCGTAATTGTCATCAAAAAGGTTAAAAAATGACCATCTACTGCCGAGCTGTGTGGACAAACTGGCTGCTATCTTGCCAACGACCAAAATACAATGGTGTGTCTATCGATTTTCTTGAAAATATACCTGCTGCCATTTTGCCATAAAAAATTACAAAAGTGTTTCTATTCTGCTTTCCATTTCCATTTTCTTTTCAGAGATCAATTCTAATAATAATATTCATGTGGGATTATTATCCCTCATACGATGTAGAAATCAAAAGGTACTTACAAATTTGGAAAGTGGTATTTGGGTATCGTGTCTCCGGCAAAACCAGCCTTAATTACACCAGAACCCTGAAAAGAAAACAAACAAAAATATTAACAATTAAAAACACTTGTTGGCTTTAAAAATCAAGCATGATGAATACATGTCTTTTCGATGCACATTTTCTGTTTCACAAAAATATAGCACTCAAAAAACATGTGTGCTCATGAACAGATGTGTCAATGGGCAGTGAATCAGATTGAATTCTAAATCTGGGTAATTTATCTGCAGAAAGGCAGAAAACCCAGATGCCTGACCAAGAGAATGAACAAAATCCCTTTAGAATAGATTTGAAAATCTTCTTCTTGCAAAAAGAATCAGGGCCAGAAAAAATGTTTATTTCCCAGGGAACCAATTTTATCAGACCTTCAATTTTCCATGAGATTTTTGGAAAAGTTGTGATCTAGATCATGTTGATATCCAAATTGGAATGTTGATATATTTCATAAGCTTTTATATCAAGGCTGTGTAAGTTCTAAATGTCTACAAAGTTCGCTAAAAGCTAAATGCAACCCCCGATTTAAAATTAAAAGCCCATGAATTTTCCGCTTAAACAAGCTTGCTCATTTCATCAGAACATTGCAGGATTTAATGATCTTGAATCATTCATTACTCATTAGCGATTGCGATTGTCACTTTTATTAGTCGCCATCTTGTTTTTGAGATTTCTTCATTCTTTCCACAATTCTTTGCTGCTCCTGCTTAGTCTAAATCCTCAGTCGTTTAACAATATCGATATGATATAATAGAATATAGAGGCCAACGTTGATGAAGGCTGTTTCTACCAGGTTTATTTAGGAAGTATACAATTACTTTCCAGAAATGTTTTATAATCGTAATAATAACATTTTGAAAGAGAATCCATAAGTTTGACATTTTTCAGGTTGATTGTTTTTTACTTTTTGTTTAGGGTCAACCATTGACTTATCAGAAAGGACAAGGACGTAGGCTTCGTTTCTCATGAAACGGTATAAGGCCCTTTCCAATTGATTTTGAGTTTCCTGTTGCCGCCCTCGTCAAAAATTGAGAATTAATATTAAAAAAAAACCACTTTCATTTACTACTTTCTGACTTTAATCATATCACTATCAGCTTTGATGACGGATAAACATAACATGATTGCATTATTACTTATCAAAATAATCATATTGGAAAATAATTAAATGCAGCAGAGTCCTCGATATAATGGGTTGGAATTGGTTGCGGCCTCATGGTTCAAGATAAAGAAGAAAAAAGAAAAAGATAATTAATAATTAATAATCACCTCATCCTTTTTTTAAAACCTCTAACAGGAAACTCAAAATCAATTGTGAAGGCCCAATGCTTCAGTCCTATTGTTAGCATCAACTGCAGTGGCGTAGCCAGATTTTTCATTTGGTTGTCGAACAATTAAAGTGACATGTTTATACTAAAACCGCACAGAAAAAATGGGCATTCAAAATCCAATTTACCAACAGTCCAAAATGAACCGACAGTGCCAATCACAAAAGACGATACCAATCTCGACCGACAGTGGCAAGTCTCAACCGATACAACTGTAATATTGGAGGTGTGAGGGGGGTTCCCAGTGTGTTATTTTTACCATGTTACGCTACATCATTCCATGTGGTTGGTTGGTTTATTGGTGGTACCAAAAACGTAATTATTGCGATAACCGCAAATACTGCGCTGTGTTGTTGATGAATGGAAATAAACTTTAGGCGTAGGGGAGATGCGGGAGAATTGAGCCATTTTTTATATTTTGTGTCACCATATGCGGAAGAAAAGTACAAACCTGTAAAAAATTAGTGTAAGATAAACTTTAGAGTGTTGTTTTCGTTGGGATAGCAGTTAAGGCTTTTTCATACAAAAGGTTTGAAAAAAATTGGTAAAGTGGCTCAACTCTCCCTTCAGTATGGGAGAGTTGAGCCACCATTACAGGAGAGTTGAGCCAGCATGATAAGTCAATGGCTGGTGAAAAAAACAAAATCATATTTTTTAAACTTTTGATTTATTAATCCTTAAAGTAAATATGGTGCTCAATTGTTATTATCATGGCACAAAATAACATTTTCTCTCATTTATTATACATTCACCTTTAGTCCAACAATCAAAATGTTACTACATGTTTTCCCTATGCTCAACTCTCCCCATGGCTCAACTCTCCTCATGGTGACCATTTTGTAAATAACCCAATCCTGTCTGGTGTAGAACTTTTGGTAGTTTACAATAGTTCTCTAAAATAATGGTCATATATACCCCCTTCAATAAACAAATTACCGCTATTATATTCTAAGTCTTGCTATGGGGGAAAAGACAAAACATTTATTTTTCTATTTTTCACTCAAAAGTGAAGAAAAAAAAGATTTTGTTTAGGTATCTATGATACTGAGCACACATGACAGTAAGAATTTAACACTAAGAATGTCGTATTGATGCTATAACAATATATGCCAATATAAATTTTAGTAAGTTACTACTTTTCGAGTTATAGGGGGTGGTTCAACTCTCCCGGTGGCTCAACTCTCCCGCATCTCCCCTACGGACGAACGGAAAGTAAAAACTTCAGAATTGTTGCAGAATTCATGGAAATGGGTACATTCAAATTGGACCTTCGGCAAAATGGGAATGTAAAATTAAATGGGAATGTCAAATGTTTATTCTTTCAATACATTTCCGTACATTTGGACTGAAAAAATACGAACGGTAGGTACTTTTAGAAAATAAGTTTTATTTTTCAAAATGTTGATAAAATGTGTACGGTCGGCAGGTTTTAAGAGGGTCGGTCGGGTTACTGGAAACAAACATTTATTTTTGTTAGGCCTGATCAGGGTTAGCAGTAACTATAAAAACCGGGAGTTCTCAAAGCTCCTGAACCCCCCATGAATTTTAAAAAGTGGGAGCTCAATCCAAAAACCAGGAGTTCTTGAAAATTCTTTGAAAATTCTATCAAATCCAGTAACTCGTAAATTTAGTGCCAGCGCGCCTATATTACCTTCTCGAATCCCCCCCCCCCCCCCCCAAAAAAAAGGAAATGAAAATGAAAAAATAAAAATAAATAAGCTTACTTAAAAAACACGTGGTCGGGTAATTCATGATTATTTGATGCAAATGTATAGCGGAGATGTATTTGAAATACATTTATTTAGTCAAATCTGTGGATTTTTTGTACTCATATGCTCGCAAAATGTGATTTTTTACTTCATTATCGGCCGCGCTGCGCGTCGCAAGCCATCTTTAAACTTTGATTGACAGATCGAGTTTGTTATTGTTATAGCGCCATCTATTGACGAAATTGTGTAATTTCTAAATGTAGACTTTATGCCGCGCGAGCGAGCTTACGAAAAGTGCCATACGCCGTGAAATATCACATTTTAGTGAGCACAGGAGTACCAATAATGAACTGATTTGACGAAATAAATCTATTTCAAATGAATCCCCGCTATATATTTGCATTAAATAATCACGATTTAGCCGACAAGGTGTTTTTTTAAAGTAAGCTTCTTTTTTTTTCATTCATAAATTTCTGGCGCGCGCCGCGCTCCCGAACTGATGGGAAAATATTATTTATGGCGCGCACTCGGAGAAAACGGCGCTGTGCGCGCCAAAACGCCATTTAGCGCAAAAAGCCTAGGCCTGATGTACCGACAATTTGTTTTAAACTTTTACAGTATACCTGACTTACGGCCCCAGTTCGACCCGTTACGGTTCCCCGTGTTGTAATGGTGGCATATAAGTCCAATTTTCAGTGGTATGCACCTACCGTCCAGGCTACATTTGACATCTTAGAAAATGTCACATGGGCTAAGCAAATACTTCAGAGTTACAAATATATTTCAAACATGAAAATCGGTGGATTACATCGTCGTCAATTTGTATTTGAATAAGAGATCCGCCACTCTGTCGAACTCCAGAAAATAGTGGTAAACAATGTGCGTTGATTAGACTCAATGCAGATTTGTTGCGTAAAACGCTGAAACGCTGCTGTTTCCAAATCATTGGTACAAGCGCAGCGTCCGTCTGAAACCACTGTCAAAGAGACTAAAATGCCGCAATGAAATCACGCGAGATCTCGTTGGAAACGGCATTGCCACGAGGGAAAAAAATAGGCCTACTTATATGCTGCCCTCAAGCATCAGGCTTTGCCGTTTGAGGCGCGCGCTCCTTAACCCATTTCTGGTCGCGCGATTTATCGCGCTCCTTAATATTATTACTATACCTTACACACAGTCGAAAAACGTAAATAAATAAAATATTGTCAGTGTTGCTATAAAAAAATCTCCCCCTGGAAATCGCGTAAATTCAACCACACCCTGTACTAGTGTAGAATCTCATTCCAGCAAGGATAGGAGCACAATTGGGCGCGGTTGTCACTGTATTACTATTAGCACGTGCAAGCAGCATAAATTGACCGTACAGTTCGTGATGAAAATACGTAACATTTCTTTTTATTTTTGACGTATCAAAGCAGCATCAGTTGACCGGTCGATAAATAAATGCGGCACTGTTTTCAGTGGGGTATAACCAGAAATAAAAATGGAGGCTACCGCGACCGCTATAAACAGGGAAAGCCGATCAGCGACATAATCCGACGTTTCACATTGGTCATAAATTGCTCTCCTCGATTATTCCGGGGGAGCTTTTAAAATGCTCTCCTAGTGCTCTCCTAGAGCACTTCAGGAGAGCGATTAAAAGCTCCCCTGCCAATTTCAAACGGCAAAGCCTGAAGCATGCATCGCAAGATTCCGGGGACGTACACTACGTTAATCACACATCGTGGAATTCGAGAACTTTGACAGTTGTTAAAGACACACAGGTGGTCGCGGTAAACGTAAAGAAGTACATACAAAGGAAGCCGCTATCTTAATCCGTTTAGACGACATGTATTCACGAATTTTCATTTTCACACCTCAGATAATGCGCTGTTTTTCTGCTTCCGATGTTCGGTTTTAAAAATAAGGTAGGTAGGAATGCACTGTAGGAAAACGTATTACTGATAATCTTATTTGTAAACGTCTCACCTTTGCGGTGTTCAAGAAATATTTCCATATAAAATTACTCGCTGCTGTGACACAGTTGTATCGGCTTTGAAACCGGGGCTATGTCACATAGCTATTGCAAGCAATAGCTATGTGAAGTCAGGTATACTTTTACAGACTCAAAAAAAAAATCATAAAACTTGCACAATCTTTTTCCCGTCAGCAGCTGAAATCCTGATAGGGGGGGGGGGGGTGCGATGAAGTTGTTTGGATAACCGGCCCAAAAAATTGTATGGTCAAAATCGCATCTACCGACGGAGCCTCGGAGGGTCGTTTTTACCGACGGGAGATTTCATTTCAAGGGGGCACCGGCCCCCTGGACCCTCCCCCCCCCCACTAGGTACGCCACTGCTCGAGTGACTTAGTTTTGTGATCACTTCTTTTCAGAATTTACTATACTACTAGTCTACTACGTACTAGACTAGTAACTACTGCTACTACTGTACTAGGGCTAGCATGCTAGGCTGTCGAATTTTGCTACCCGAATATTTTGGGTAATCCAACCAGCAAATTGCACTGTTTTTACTATCGATATTCTTCTCAAATTCAAACGAAAACACCACACTTACATTGTCTATCACGACAGGTTGGTTTGCAATCACATCATAAGACTCCATTATGACAATAAGTTGATAATTTCATTTATTTTCATACGCCCTGTACACCGGCTGTGTCATACGACTGCCAACAAAATTAATTAATCAACTGTTTTGGAACGAGGATGGTTAATTGACCGAGGTCAAACAAGTTCATCCAAAAGCTGTGTGAAAACTTTTCCTTTTTGTAATCTAAACATTTTTACACAGTACTTTATGAATAGAATTTAATGTAGGATATGTAAACTATTTCTCTTATTTATAGGGTGTTAAATTTTGATAAAAGACTAGCAAAGAAAGCAGATCTCCCAAGTTCACAATTTCCATCTGTGGGGTAAACTTGTGGTGGTTTATCTGTCGCAGAGAGATAATTGAGACAGTTGGCTAAATCAACTTACTCCCTCCGATATTTTGGATTTGCATGTAAAAATAATGAATATCTCCCAAAAGTAAGATTTTTAAATAATAACGTGGTCATATTTAAAGCTTTAATGTAATAAAAGCACAGAAATATGTACTGAAAGAAGAACAAATTGTCAAAATAATCATGATTTCAATCATTTGATGTTTTGATCAGAGGAGCGACAGCTTCTTATTTCAACAGCCACCTGACCTGTCACTTGAACCCCTTTTATCATTTCGTTAGTACTCTGTAACTTTCGATTCAGCCCATTCCTGATAGCCGACCGATCGGGATCTTCTAAGGTCGAGAACCCATCCATCACAAACGCCAAGAAAGAAAACATTGATGGCAGTGGATGAATCGAAGACGATGTATTTCACCGAAGAAATGCACTGTTTTCTCGCTTAGTATTTATAATTTATCTATAAAATCATGGATGTCAGTCCGGGTATGGATGGAGGAGCTCATGGACCGGCTAATGTGCCGGTGTCAGTGGTTCCAGGCGGCTTGGAAGCTGTTTATATGGCATGTAGACGCTTGTACCCAGACCAAATGAATCCATTGCAAGTCACTGCAGTGGTTAAATACTGGTGAGTATTTAATTACCACACAGGGAGATAGATGAAATGGGTGATGGAAGGAAGTGTCACTTAAAGCTTATTAGTGATGCTACATTTGCACTGTATTTACTGGCAATATCCTCAAATAGATCTCACACACAGACATGACAACAAATCCTTCAAAATTCCAAAAAAAGTGCAAAATTACCCTTAAATAATCGGGAGGCGGTGTAAAACCACAGGAAATGGTTTAGGATAGACCTAGGGTTATATAATGGTACAAGTAGCGTTTTGCGGGGGTTAATGAGGCACTCTTTACTTTAAGTTGGCATGCCAAACGATCTAAGGGACCGAGGGTTAATGAAGTAGCCACGGGAAATGGTTTAGCAGAGGGAGGGTTGTGATTATAAAACTGGTTTGGGTGTGTGCATGGGGGGGGGGGGGGGGGGGTGTAAAACCACGGGAAATGTTTTAGGATAGGGTTAAGAGTTAATGAAGAAGTAGCCGCAGGAAATGGTTAGGAGGGTTATGATTATAAATCCACCTGGTTGGTGTAGTTGCAGTGGGGGGGCGGTTGTAGGGGGTTTATGTGGTTTTAAAAGTATCAAGGGTTTGTCGGGAAGTCATAGGCAAGACATGAAGTACAACACGCGCCGCACTGCGTCACGCGTCATATGACACGCAAAGCGCTTGGCAACACGAACGTGTGGCGGGGAGAAAGATAAACAAGGGAAAAGGAACAGACAAGATTAGGACGGGGAGCGGGATAGCCACGATACCGCGGATGCGGAACTATGATGAGTTTCCTATGATACATTGTTAGAATTATTACTACTCGCGTCGGACCCGTGACTCAGACCAGGTTTGAGATATATATTACCCAGTGTGGCTGTGTAACGTCGTCTTACACAACCGGATTGACATTGCACCGACTTCCTGGTCTCGTCCTCCGGCGTAGAAAGACATCACTGATCACCGCCGTGCATGGATGCCAACCGTCTGGGGGAACTCTCGTCTGCCGGCTTATAAAGACCGGGATAAAGACATTCAATGATCATCGCCGTTCGTGGATGCCAACCGTCTGGCGGAACTCTAATCTTCCGGTCATCGCCGTGGGAAAGAACTCTCAGGATACAGTCAACGGAACATCAATAACATCTCGGAACCGATAAGTGCACATAACAATAATTTACCCAGTGATCACTGGCACCGCGATCGCGTATATTTGTGTTGCCAATAATGTCATAATACATGTAATATGCCGTGGCTAGGATATTAAAGTGTTGTTAATCAAGTTTGTCTATTGTTACGTATTTAATTTGAATGCAAGCTGACTCGGCTCGTGACAGGGTTAACTTGATGCGGTTTGAGAGGTATGGGTTTAGTAGCCATGGTAAATGGTTTAGGAGGGACATGGTTATAAATTAACCTGATTTTTTTTTTTGGGGGGGGGGGGGGGGTTGTAGGGGGTTTATAATGCCTTTAGAAGGGATATGGTTATAAATCAACCTGGTTTTGGGGTGTTGTAGGGGGTTTATGTGGTTTCAGAGGTAGGTAATGTGGCATAACCATCTAGCGGGGACCCGAGCGTAGCGGGGACCCGAGCGTAGCGAGGGTACACCGCTAGTAATAATAATAATAATGAGATTTATAAAGCGCCTCTTACAAAGTAGACAAGGCGTTGTAATTTTCCTGCTGGTGAATCATCAGAATCAGGTCACATCAACTAAGGTGCTGCCAATTTCTAGCGCAACCCTATCCGCACTTAGATTGTACATTGTAACATCCACCATTTTTTAATGCAGCTCCCCAAATACCATTGGGTCAAGGAAGTTTTTGATAACCGAAACAACTAAACACCGATTTTGAAAGCAGGAGGAAACCGGAGAAAACATGCGAGAGCGTGCATGGATCGTGATAAACCAAATGCACATAAAGCCCGCGGTCGTGCACACAATTGACCCGGGTTTCATTGGTGCAAGGCGAGAGAACTATCCGCTGCGCCAACACGCTCCCCCTTATTATCAATACACTTTGTGTACCTTATTTAAAGAGGAGGAGGCCTCTTTTAAATTATTTTTGACACAGCTTACCCATTGCTGTTCAAATCTATATCGTAGACCAGGCATTCTCAAATGGTGGCGCACGCGCCACTTGTGGCGCATCAAGGCATCCTAAGTGGCGCGAGAGTGGTTAAAATTTGTTTATATCATATCATGATATAGGATATAGCCAGATTTCATAAATCATAGGCCTATGACAGTCAGTTGTATAAAGTAAGAGTGTGAGGATACGTGTAATTTGTTGAACGTTATAACCTGTTGATTTTACGGTCAGTTAAACGTTTAACCGTCTATTTTGTTCTAATGACCTCATTCTAAATTCAGTTCAATTCTATCACTTTTAAATAATTGTTCTTTTATTGTGATGCCAATTTTTCAACATGCTTTCCAGATGTGGGGAAAACTGTAATCAAAATTTTGGAAGGCCTGAAAATTCACAATTAACCCACAATAATTTAATTTTGAAGTGGTGGTACCCTTTAAAGTATTAATATTGGCAAACTAGCAAATCAGTGAAAATATATAAAATTTAAAAAATATGGGCATATCCTAGTATACTTTGACCCAGATCCCAGAATTGCGTCTTTTCTAGCCAGATCTGAACTGCCAAAGGTCATCATGAGGGTAATTGCTTTTCAGTATGTCTTATATTAAAGGTAGATGACCCGATCACATTTTCGTAACACAGAATTATTTCAAACATACGGAGATTTTCATATCATATGAAAGCTCGTATTTTTCTCATCATCATACTGAAATTTGACGGCCTAGATCGGTATAATTACGGAGAAATCGATGAAATAACGTCGAATTACCGCGAATGGTGGTATACCACCAATATAGTTTGTGTACAACTCAATGGGTACAGTTCACGGCATCTTGTGCGTCTAAAATAAGAACCATTAGAGCTATGCAACTCAAACTTTGGAACACGACTTTTTTAAGGATGACCTTTCATGTAGAATAGAAAACTTCAAGTTGAAAATCGGAATATGATCGGGTCATCTACCTTTAAAGGTTTTAGATGTGTAAAATGTGAGGTTTATTGAAAAATCAAACCCATATGCGTGTAACCGTTAACTAGTTTTTGTAAACGGATTTGACCCTTGCGGTCGGTTACACGTGTAAACGTGTAACAGTCACATGCCTAGTATAAAGACAGCAAATTTTCGCGCGCTGCACGCGCATGTGCTCTCAAAAGAGTAACATTAGTTATTATGTTGCCTTCATATATGTTAAAATATTTGGGAAGAGAATTTTGCCATTGTAAATTCTAAAAAATATGACCAAGTGGAGCTTCAACAAGTTGGTTACTAAAATGTGGGGCATCAGTAAATCTAGTTGAGAAAGCCTGTTGTAGACCAAACATGTTTGCTGTGCATTATATCACAAATTTACTTTTTCAAAACAATTCATCAAAAAAATATAAACAAATCATCAAAATGTACAATAAATTTTCCAAAAATGTTCAATTTTCTATAAAAAAAAGAGGATTTGTTTTAGTGCCATGATTCCTTAAAATTGAACAGCTTTTATTAATAGGAAGACTGCTAACAATAAAGCTGTAAGATAAGAACAAGTGCTCTAGTATTACAATCTACAATGATTTTGATGATTCATTGTTTACACTAAGAAATTTCTATCTCTGCAACCACTGGGTCGATTTTGATAGCACAAGTCTTGAATGAAAGCCTGTCTTCGGGAGAATTTGGAAAACAGCTCGTGATCGATTCTGACCGATGATAGCACCCGGATTTGCTTCCGAAGTCAGAATACGAAAACCGAACGAATTTAAAGGGCCTCGTAATGCCACCGAAGTTCCCTATGTATTACATAGGCAGGAGACCTAGATTGGCGATGAAAATATCTGACCACTGATCACATCTAAAGCGATAACTATAAAACCAGTGCATATATTTTTGTATGAGATTTTCAGGATACTTGATCCAAAAGATTGAATTATTTGGTAAAGCGGATTTTCCACACGATTTTTAAAAAAAAGATGTGTAAACATTTCATGACTTTTGTGTGCGTGCGTGTGGATTTCGTTCTCCTGTTACGTAATAGGTGAGTGACTCAGTGAAGTGTCTATTTACAGTGGTAGTATTTGGCGCTTTGTAGCGCTTTTAATTGCTACACGTACACGTATTGTAGCATGGTGAAAAGCACTATAATAACCGGACAATATTATTTGTTGTCTACCTTCTCTTTATTACAGGTTAGGGGGACCAGATCCACTTGATTACATTTCCATGTACAGTAACCCAGGAAATCCTGATCTGGGCATTGCACCACATTGGCATTATGTTAGCTATGGTCTGTCAGATCTGCATGGGGATGGCAGAGTTCATGAGTAAGTACAATTCTAGTTGGTTATAAATAGCACCAATCAAAGAAGATTTTAGAGTAAAATTTTAGATTTTAGCGTTGCACAATACATTGCGCCAACTCCAGCCAACTTAAGATTTTTTCCAACGATGTATTTGATTTTCCTCTTATCGTATCAATACGATCGATATATCGCTTCAAACTCATCATGGCCAATATCAATATCGTGGCTTTCTGTCACGCATGACACATTGGAAATTGATGGTTCCCCTGTCTTTTTGGTTTTCCAATAACTGTGCATAAGTCATTCACTAGTCGAGCTATTAGGTTTTAGAAATAAGAAAAGGGAACTCTGAGAACTAATTTATCGATATATATTATACAAGAATGTAAGAGCTCGAACGATAATGGCGCTATGAAGCCATGATTTTGTGCATATGTCTATGGGAACCGAGATGAATCAGATACCCTCTCTAGTATATTGATCGTGTCAATTACTCTGAACAAAATTCAAGGGTTAGTAAATTAATTATGGAGTGTAGGATTTCCCATTTTAAAGATGGTTAGACAATGCAATATGCAAAAAACATGTACAGTATTCTCAACTTACTTTTGAACTCATCTCATACGAAGGTTCACCAGGATAAGGACGCAGGAAAAGCGCAGTAGACACACCTCACAAGTGCATGTTATGGAGCTAAACTATAGTTACCACGTACACTGTTAAGTTGTCTCAAATATGTCGCCGATTTCTCTGAAAACCAATGTAGCTGTTTATAAGAATGTGCATTTTAATTATAGCCAAGAGTTACTTGAATAAAGAAAATTACCACTAATCCAAACACGTAATCTCTAAGATCAATGAATTCTTTCTGTCTTTGTTTAGATGCTCTGGTGCAGAAGGACCAAGTGGATTTGGTTTCGAGCTAACATTCCGCCTCAAGAGAGAACCCACAGAAACAGCGCCCCCAACTTGGCCAGCAGAACTCTTGCAAGGGCTAGCAAGATATGTTTTCCAATCAGGTGAGTAATGAAAAATAGAACAATTGAATGTATTCATCCATGAATGAAGAGAATGACCACAAAGCCATACACAAACAGAGCCTCCAACCAACATTGCCACTGGGGATTTTGCAAGGGCTTGCCCCAGATGTGTGTTTCAAAATGATAGTTGAAAATATTAGATAGTTGACTTTAGATATTCCAGATGATGCAAGGTCAGAGCCACAGACCCGTCTACACGTCATCTTGACAGGTAGATTACTTTCAGGATGGACAGAATTATGGGATTTAACAGATGTGATATTCTAAAAAATAGTTGTAATAAGAGATTAGTGAACTTGAAACAAGTTCACTGACAAATCAAGGCTAAAGCAGCACATATTTGAACCTGGTGTAGTGACCCCTTGGTTGTTGCAAACATGTTTTGAGGTCAAATTCTGGACAGGCTATTCTGATATATTGGACAGGCAGTTGCTGAACTCTGGCTAAGACCCTGAGAAGATACCAAACATTGCGGAATGGGCCATACAGGAAACAGCACCAGATATATTTTAGTTTATCAATCCTTTAATGTATGTAGATGATGGCAATAGGTGTGGGGTGTTATTTGTCACTACTGATCCTAAGAAATGAGACTTTGATTAACTTGCAAAAAGACTATATATTTAGGTTTTAATCTGGATTCTTAATTGGAATGAGGTAGCGATACTAATCATCAAATTGGGTGGTTAGTAGTGGATGACTTCTGGAAGTAGCGGGGGAGATAGAGCTTTGACTGAGGGGTGTGCAGAGCAGCTAAACATGTGGTGGTATATCAAAGAATTGAGCCCACTATCTCATTTCCACTGCAATATTGCAAAATATAATTTGAAATGTAAAACAAATCAACTGTTTCATTGCAGAAAACATCTTATGTTCCGGTGATCATGTGTCATGGCATGCTCCACTAGACAACAGCGAGTCTCGTATTCAACACATGTTAATGGCTGAGGACCCACAGTTACATCCCACCACAACTCCTTTTGGCTATGTGTCCTTTATACAGGTTTGTTATAATTAGGGAAACATATGTGACCAGTCGCATAAAAAAGGACATGTTGTCGGCAAACACAGTTTTGAAATAGAAGCCAATAAAGTTGGTGAAATATTAAGAAACTAATAGTAAAAAATATGGTTCTCGAAACCATATCTTGTGATTCCTACATGTAAGTCCGACTTCCTTCAACAAGGTATCGTTTTAAAGCTTTGAATTTGCTCTCTCAGCTGAAACATGTAATTCAAATTGGAGTCTTGCCTCCAACATGTCCATTTTGATGCGACGGGTCACATGAGAAATAGTGGATACAAGTCCCAGACAATCATTACGTTTTTTATGAGATAAAGTGCTTCATCTGGTTAGGGTATTAATCAGTGCTCTACTGTTTAAAGTTGATACATGATTGGTTTTATCCTATAACACAGGTATAGCTAGCAATCAGTTACAGAGGACAGCGGACACAGCTTGTCTAGATAATCAAGTCCTATAACCTCTAATCACTTATTTGATTGTCTAGTGGTGAAAAAGCCCTGGCAGTTTTCATGTCTACCAATTGCAAAAGAAAAACATGAACTTCTTCTGAAGAAATATTCATTCTCTCAAAAATTGATATATCTTTTTGACCTCCCTTCTACATTCTATCATTTGATGGTAACCTAAACCAATTATTAGCTAAGTTAAGCCTTAACCAATTCTTGACCCTAACAAAATAAATACTACAAATTACTACTCAAAATCCTCTCCCCAAGCACATGTTTTCATATTGATTTGGATGACATAATCGATGGAACTCATATTTGGGCACCAAATTGCTGCCCAGGGAAGCTCTCGCGAGTTAGCTCAATTGGTAGGAGCGCGTATGTGGTGTGTGGAAGGTCTGCGGATGGAACGTGGGTTAGACCACGGTGGTTTGTTTGTTCAAAATTCCTCCGCCAGGATTAGGGTTAACAAAGTTTAGCCTGCAATGTGTGGTCAAAGTTTGTAGTTTCTGCAGATTTTAGTGCATAAATTTAACCAAAAGATCATTGATTAGATTTGAATTCTGCTATGAAGATCAGAACATGGCATGAGGTAATGAATTGTGTGATTTCCCAATCTTGACAATTTATGTCTTATATATTCAGATACTTGGTGTGTGCTCAGAAGAACTGCAAGCAGCTCAACATTGGAATGGTCCCTCAGTGCTAGATCTTATGAGGACATCACCAACGTAAGTACAGATAATTAAAGCATAATACAGGGTGTCACAATCATTGGAATGGTACCTCAGTGCTAGATCTTATGAGGGACATCGTTAATGTGAGGATTGAGCAAAGAATACAATCTGAGTATAAGCGAAATGAATGAATACTATATATAGACTCAAACAAAATGGTGTGAATTTAATTAACGAAAGACCATCGACTGATTTTCAGGGCTGGTGGAGCATGGCTGATCACAGACATGAGGCGAGGTGAAACCATATTCGAAATCAGTCCTCAGCTACAAGAACAAGTGGACCACGGGGTGGCAACGGATGGCTCAAATCTGAGTGGGGTGTCGGCAAAGTGTCTGTGGCACGATACAGATGACCAGTCAGAGAAAAGCGATGATAGGTCCACTACGTCACCAAGAATATCAGAATTTGGTGAGTGTAAGGGGTGGGAGCCGGTCTCGGAATGTCAAGTCCCGTCCAAAAATGTTGAGTCGCCAAAACAAAAATCATCTTCCCGGATTCGTATTCCTGAAAATAACCCATCTCGACATAATTACAATAAGCTTACGGTCAAATGTGAATGCAAAAAGCCTTATTTGTCTGCTAAATTACTCTTTATATATACAAATTTAAAGTGAGGATTCGTTTGAAAAGGATTTATTTTGTGCAGTATTAGACCAATTGGCATTAGACCAACTGGGTTTTAGACTAAATGCTTATTAGACCAATCGGATGTAAGACCAACTAACATTTTGCCCAACTGGTCTTAGACCACTTGGTATCAGATATGGGTATTAAACCAAATGGTTTTAGACCTAATGGCTGTTTACCTCATCGCCATTTTAAAACATGCATGATACAATTTTGAGATAAGATGGTGCCTCAACAATCAAGAGTTTGTTTGGAAAAATTTGTGATCCAGGGATCATGCTCGAAAAATAATTTGGCATCGCGGGAGTGTTAACTCCCAAAAATAACACTCTAGTTAGCGTTGCTTGTATTTGTGACCCAACACAAGTAAATGAGGCACAATGAAGGACACATGAAGATGTAGTTATGTCTTAAAACATCAAATACATATTGTAAAGTTATGGGTATTAAGATGTAGTTACATTACATCTTAAAGGACACATGAAGTTGTAGTTATGTCTTGTATTGTCAAGTTATGGGTATTAATTAAGATGTAGTTATGTCTTAAAACATCAAATACATATTGTAACGTTATGGGTATTTAATTTTTTGGCTTTGTTAACAATGTCACTGAAGTAAAATGAAAATTAAATACCTCAAAATGCAGTTTAACTCTTTCTTTTCATGAATTATAGTCTTTGGTAGGATACAAGATGTATCAAAGATCAGAAATAAGACTTTTCATGATTTTGCCTTATTATGACCTTGTCCCACATTTGCTACTGCCGCATTGTGCCTCATTCCTCAATAAAGGTATATTTGAGTTGTATGGTCTATGCAGGGTGAGGTATTGATCAAACATTATAATGACTTGTCTATGACAGTATACAGTGACCACAGTGACACCAACATTTCCAATATATGAATGCAATAAATATTTAAATTGAGTTATAGAGTTTATAAAATAGTAGCAGTTCTCAACATTATGTTGATATTTCAGAAAGCTTATTTTTTCTCCTTGAATCTGAGGCATGGCTTTAAGGCATCACTGTGAAGGCCTAGTAGGCATTTTCAATATGGTGGCACAATGCATTTTCATCTATTATAAAGAAGTGATATTCATATGAAGAAAGTCTTCAAAATATATAAGCTCCCAAGAAAATGTCATGCTGCGATTTTGAACCTTTTAGACTTTCAATTTTAAAAATGTATATGAACCTTACCTCTACTTCTTGCGTAGTATTTTCCCCCAATTCAAACTGCAGAGACTAAACTTGCATATGTATTGTACCTGATTATCAATTGACAATTTCTGTATGTACTTTGATCCCATAGAGTCTGAGCAAATCAAGACAGCTCTTAAAATGGGCCTGGCCAAGGAGCAACGTCCGGTTCTACCACCGATCCAATCAAGCGCTAACAGTATAGACTCGGACAGTCGCAAAGAGTCACTAGGAAGTATGAGCGACGCTCAAGGGAACATGATTGACCTTGGCAACCCAAGGATAGTCGACCAGGTGAACATCAAGATGAACCTAGAGGCTGGTGCTTTACTCCCATTGACTGTCAAGTAAGTGTCAAGGTCATTTCAAAGGTCATAGATAGTTTACCCTTGATGAACCTAGATGCTGGTACTTTACTCCCATCACTGGTTTACCCTCCCAGTGCAGATTGAGCATAGCTTAGATTTAATGTGATGATGGAGATGCATTGCAACTTACTTCTTCCTCCCCTTTTTCCACAGGTTCCTTCTTTTCCACAATTTGGACTCACTTTCTCCGTGCCAAACACACAGCCACCTTATGTCATTAAGCTTATCATTCTATATTAACCCTAACTCCCCAGGTGGGTTTTTAAAAATAAAACTATCAGGGGAGAAAAACAGTCTGCGCATGCACTGGGGATCGAACCTGGGCCACGTGTGTTACCGACTGCACTAACTGTCAGCTTATAAAAAAAACGCCTCTGCTATTCCAGAGGCGTTTACTGATTATTATTATTATTATTATAATGATCTGAAATATCATAATGTAACCCTTTATCCGGATGTATTAGGAAATTATTGTTTGACTTTTCAAATAAGGAAAGTGGGAGATGATGCATGACATTCTCTTCAAAATAATGCCACTTTCCTTACCCCTGTTGCCGTTCTCAATTAAACTCTGTTGTTAATTACTATTTTCATCCAGTGGGCGCCTCAAACATGGCCGACACTTCACATTCAAGAACTATGACGGGGACAGTGCAATTACCTTTGTGTCATCACAGGTTGAGGGGATATTTGTGAATGAGACACATCCATTCAAGGCACGAGGACCTTGGTTACAGGTGAGTCCAAACTGATATCAGCTACCTATGAGAATAGCATGTTATATCCATGTGATTGTCAAATGCTACCTATGTGATAGTCACATGCTACCCATGTGATAGTCACATGCTACCCATGTGATAGTAACATGCTACCCATGTGATAATCACATGAAATCACATGAAGGACATAACATGCTATCCATGTGATTGGAACAGTAACTCCACCTGTGTCGCCACTGGTAGTGAGGATATTTGTGAATGAGGGACAATTATGAGTTACAACTTCCATCTGGGTTATTAACTTACAAGAATTCCCATTGGTCAATAACATGATATAATCATCTTGATAACCAATTATAAATTTGCTTATAAATATTTGATGCTTATCATTTTGAAAATTGTTATTAGTCCAACAATGTCTCTGATTGGCACAATATTTGACACATTCTAAATTTTAACCGATCAGGAGGTAGTTCTCATGGTTCAAGTCAGTTGAAAGAGCACATGCTAAACTATAAAGTTATTTCCTTATTGAAGCTAGCCAGACTTTCAACTCACAACATATGATTTCAAGAAGCGTAATTGTTCCCATTACTTTTTTCCAACTTTATCATCTTCCATCTTATACCAGGCCGGTGCAGGGCTGTACTTTCGGCGCAAATCCGCGAATCGATTCGCGTGAAGATTCGCGTAAAATCACTTCCGCGTGAATCCAGGTGGATTCTCGCCAAAAAAAAAAAAAAAAAAAAACATCTTTTTTTATTTATTTATTTATTTATTTTTTTTTTATTTTTTTTTTTTCCAAGTTCAAAACAGGACCTTAGATGACTGGTATTTGACTCTAAACTGTTCAAGTTGAAATTAAAATGATGATTGTTCTTAACAATAGTACAATAAATGTTTAAAATGCAGAATTTAAATTCAGTAAAAAAGATTCTCGCAAATATATTCTGCGAGAATCCATTTGCGAGAATCCATGGATTCTCGCAAAATTCCTCTGCGAGAATCCATTTGGATTCTCGCAGGATGTCGCGAAAGTACACCCCTGCCGGTGCCACTGTATACAGACCAGGACAGACTCCCATTGCCGAGATTGAAGCCTACATTCTAAGAGTTACATTGCACGCCCCCATTCTAAGAGTTACATTGCGCGTCTCAATGTCCCTTATAAGGACTTTCGTGCTGTCAATCATAGCGTTGTCAAGATAGTGCCTCATTTCAAGAGTTACATTGCGCATACTCACACCCACATGCCCATTATATAAGCTTCTGCTAATGCCTGTTTGCCAACAACATATGCTTTTTTGATGGGACTGATCACACTCGTGATATAATCAAGCAAAATGAGTCCAGCAAGTCGGGAATATTGATTTTGAGATATAACCAAACAAAGGATAGAAATTCATTTATTTTCTCCATTGATTAATAACGCTTCAATAGCTCATATCTTTGGAATTAAGTGTCTATTTGTAATGGGGTTTTCTGCAAAATGTTGCTTTACATTTACAGAAACTCAAAATAAAAAATGTTTGACTTGAGACTCATTTTGCTTGATCACATCACAAATGATGCCTTATTGAAGCAACAATCCAAGAAATAACTGTTGGTACACTTTTGAGGACCCTGTTGAAATCATTCCCCTAGCCCCCTATCCAATGTTGCTCGAAACCATTTCATCACCACTATCATTGGGACCCTCATCATTGATTGGTGGGGATGGGGAGGGATACGAGGTAGTATAGGTTAAGCTTTCCACAAAACTTTATCACAAAAATAGCGCATAAAAATTGCTCCCAAAATGTGGAGCATTACCGGGAAAATGAGTTCGAACACCAATTTTCCTGGATTGAAGTCAGACTTTCGATTCACAAGATATGATTCCAAGAAGCATAATTTTTTATTTTCTTCATGTCACTCCAACTTTGTTGTGCTCCATCTTTAAACTGTTTAAAATCAACATGTCCTTTATTTATGCGACTGAACACATTGTGTACGTCTCAAGTTTGTCAATGCACAGCATTTATCAAATAGGAACCAGTGATATTTGCTGAATCCCTATAAGCAAGTAATTTTATTCTTGATACAGGTGCTTATAGGGGATGATTTTATGAAACGGTTGGCTGATGACCTAGAGGAACTTCGGAGACCAAAACAGGTGAGAAAATCCATCCCAAATTGCCCAATGTTTATATATTGTAATGATACTTCAAAAACCTCAATAAAGAAATGCACAGTTGTTGTTTAATTTAACAGGTATGCATGTAGGCTGTATTTATCACACACAAAAAGCAATATACTGCTTATTAAATCTGTCAGCCTGATCGTTATCATACCAGTTCATCAATGATTTACTGCTTTGAGGCCACTTACAGAAAGGCAAGGTATAATCAGCAAATACTATCAAGCCATCTCTTAATAACAGAGGTGGCAGTTTTCAGGTTTTCAGGGATATTTGTCACTCCCAATTTCTGCTCTTTTATTTGCTTTCAGCCCATTTTGGGGCATTTTAGTCACATATTATGTGATATTTCAGGCTTTTTTTAGTTGTGCCGACTGGCATCTCTGTAATAAGGACAGGGGGCCCTACCAACTTCTTAGAGTCTTTAACCCCCAAGGTTGTTTGTGTCTAAGTCATCACTCAGCTAAGTCAAATAGTGTACTGTCGCGGCAAACAAAAGGGTTAAGGGTACAGTTGTTGGGAAAATGCATTTGAGATACTGATCGAATTAGGCATGGAAAAACAAAGAAATTGAAGACATTTGTACTGTCATTTTCTTTCATAAAATCAGATAGCAGTATCTAATCTAAACCACAAAGTTGTAATTTTGAAGCTTTCAAGAAGCTTCTTTTGGTGAGTAACTTTTTCTTTCTGAGACAACGGCGCCATTTTTGCTGCGGCTGTACACACTTTTTCC
This sequence comes from Ophiura sarsii, assembly GCA_035610835.1. Lineage (NCBI taxonomy): Eukaryota > Metazoa > Echinodermata > Ophiuroidea > Amphilepidida > Ophiuridae > Ophiura > Ophiura sarsii. Next base: position 22,547,377 of record CM069448.1, on the reverse strand, counting down.
ACTGAAAATTCCAGGTACCTTGTCAATTTGCGTTGAGATCAAATTTCAAAATGTTTAATTTATCATACTGTGTTGGTTTTTTGATATGTCGCATCCTAAATAGAAAACCATTCCTTGTGCGTAATATCTAAAATTCAAGAGGTGATATTTTTCCATAATTCTATATTTTGAAGTATGACATAACATTGTGCTAATAAATATCACCCCTCCACCCCACCTTTATTTTGGTATAATGATGGTTAGTTGTTTTGTATATTGGAACTAGCCCTCAAACCAGTGACTCTCCATATTGATAAAAGCACTCATTACCCCCTCCCCCCCCCCCCCCCCCCTTTGATGAGGGTCTGATCTGGCTGTACTTTTGTGATGATATGCTTTAGCGGATTACATTTTTGGTAAGATATTGAGTTATGGGCTCTGATTTGTATTGAACCCTATCCAACCCCCTTCCAACCCCAGTGGGGGGTGCTGGTGGCCCTCATTGCTGAATCATGGCAGGTTATTTATGAACAAGAAAGGGTGGATACTGGGAGCAGTACCAGCATGGTATAGTGGTGTTGGGCCTTGTCTCTCAACCCAAATCCAGCAGCAGTTTCAATTGCTGATCCCAGCAGGGGGTTATTATTTGGCATTTCCCCCTCCTAATAGTTACATTTCCATAAAACCTGCTAGGAAATTGAGACCTTTTATCACAACATGAGCGTTAAGTCGCCACTGTGCATTAGGAGATATGGTCCAATAGACATGCCAAAATTCAATAGAAAACAAAGTAATTTTGCGACTAATACTATTTGAATTTTGACGCTGAAAACTTTGAGCAGCTATGACAAGTTGCATTTCGTTTTAAAGCTTATTTTTTTAGCCTTTTGAATCAGGACAAACCTGAAGAAGAAAAAAAATTCAAACTTAACTCTCATTTGGTGATGACAGGTCTCAATTATGTTTTAGTAAAAGTATTACTGCTAAAGTGTGTACAAACTTTGAGTCTAATGTAGCTTTCTGATTTTATTTCTTTAGGTTGAATTACCAAGATATTACAAGTGGGAGGACAAAGGCATATTTATTACTGTGATTCCAGATGATGGATTGTGAGCTATATCTCTACCCATGCCAATATCATGTGCACGACATGTAACTGCCCATGTGTTATCGATGATGAATGACATTGCTACCCATGTGAATGATATTTGTTACCCATGTGAACGACATGTGCTGCCCATGTACTGCGTTCATGTTACCCATGTGAATGACATGTGTAGAACATGTACTGCCCATGTGCTGTCCATGTGCTACCCATAAATGGCATGTGCTACCATGTATGTGTCGTATATCACATGACTTGAAATTTATGTGGACTGTGAAGCATCATATGTATGTTTTACAAAATGATGAATCTTACGATGTACATGTGATATTCAAGAATTAAAAATGTGATAAACTCAAGTAAAACAATGATGTACATTTGTGATGTGATCGAGCAAAATGAGTCGGAGATATAACCACGGAAATTCTTGTGTTTTCTTTTGTTTTGAAAACCCTTCAAAGGCGAGTATTTTTGTAAGTAAGTGACCATTTGTTATGAGGTTTTCTGCAAAATTTAGCTTTGCAAATCACCTATATAATTAAGTAGAAAACTAGAAATTATAAATTTTTCGTCTTGGGACTCATTTTGCCTGATCCCACTGCATTTGATATTCACGCGATGCACTAGTCAGTGATCATTTGTTGATCATTACATTATATATCTGAGAGATTCACAATGAATGATAATTTGGTAAAATTAATTTTGTTTAGTATCAAATAAACAAGGCTTATTATATAGCTTATTGATTGAACTATAGTTCAGTCAGTTTCAAATTGGCGAACCTGGTTACAGCAGCAAGTGAATGAATTCAGACAAGTGTGGACGCCCAAAACGCTCACTGGTGGATGAAAATTGTATGTGTGAAGCTTGCAATGCCAAATTAGCGCACATATGCTTGGATTACATGTGCGTCTGGAGAGATAAAAACCACTTATTTCTTTCTAATTTGGGAATGAATAAACTGTAGTATTGCCGAGTCAAATTTAGGAAAGGTGAAACCCAAGCACAATAGATTTTTGCATGCGATGTGTTTTTCATTAATCAAAGTTTTCACAGGGTAAGATTCAGATTGATTTTGGTTTGAACATGAGCCTTTCAAATATTTGCCTTCTTGTTGATACCAAACAAACTATAATTAGTTTAAAATAAAATGTGTTATAGTCGCGTAATGAGCCTGTTTAAAATATCCACACAGTTTATATATTATATTGGTCATGTGATGACGTTTTAAATGTTTGTGTGATAGATTGATGCTTCACAGGTTATGAATTGATGATTTACATCTGAAGAGATTTGTTAAAAAATGTGTTTTATCCCATTTTTAAATTGTTGGCAAATATAAGTGTTATAATGAGAAAAAAGGAGTGTGAAACAGGATTTTTAATAGGGGATTTTAGAACACTTGTTGTTTTTATCACTTCTCCAAAATTCAACATTGAAATATTTACATATGGTGTCAACCGATTCAATTATTTACCTTTCCTAGAGTAGGATAGTGCACATAAACATTTGACGAAAAACAAACAAACAAACATGTGCTTCCGACCAGATTTGAAGCAGCCACCATCTCAAAGAAGCCATCTGTGGGATAAATGTTAATTGCCATATCTTAAAAAACAAGTCAAGTTAAGTGGAGAACACATTTTACTAGGAAACTCTTCATGTGATGAATGTATGGTGTACATGTAATTAATTTATGATGAACATGTGAAATTTGTATGCAAGTAAGTCTTTTATATATGCAGCTTTATGTATTCACCCACCAAACATGAAATTGTACTTCACTTTGATATAGTGCCTCCTTATTATATGCATTGTATTGTATCACATAATTATATTTATGGATCCAAATTGTGCCTCATATGTGTGTAATGCACAAATCCAGTCAGAGGTAACTAATTAGGCTGTATATTACCATGGGATAATTGATTTATACAACTTACAGGGTGTGTCAAAAAAAGTGACCCATGTGAAACATGATTTTTCTGGCCATGAAAAAAAAAACCACAAGTTGGACATGAAGTAATAATAATCATGTTCAGCAACCTTTAATATGCCATAAGATTTTTTCTATCCAGTTTTGAGCTTTCCCTATCATATTATGGCAAGTCTACTCAGGCATGTCAAATTTCGCTTTGGCCACTTTTCATGTGCAGAAAACTCTTTTATTAGAATCGCCATTCAGTGTGTAATTGAACATAATTAATCAAATTATTAATGATCTACCTACTAAATCTTGATTGTTAGTTGAATTAGATCAGAAAAACATTTTTTCATCTATATTATCCATGACAAACCGCAGAATATTTGAATTTTAAATGTATTTTAAACAATACATTGACATATCCTATAATCATCATCGGAATCGCAAAGGCATTTTTTTTAGTTGAATGTCCTTTTCGTGTTCAAAAGAGGCCAACGTGGGATTCCCACTAGTGTAACTGAATAGATCATATCGCTCTAATTAGGTGGTAAAATTCAATGGGATGAAGTGTATTTGATAGATTACTAATATGGCTGACCCACGGTTTATTTTTCTAAATCATAAAAACATGGGATGTATTTTTAATTAATTTTCTAACTCATGGAACACTTGTTTTGACACGCCCTGCCTGTATGTTTGATGCAGAACCCATTTTGTATTCCATTTGTTTACAGCATATCCCAAAGAACAGAACTGGATTCAAAAAGCGGTAGTAGAGCTTTGTCGTCATTTTACGACAATCATTAATGTGCACGCATTGGACAGTCCAAGCACCACTCTTGAAATGAACAGTCTATATAAAACCACTCCCTGTAAACGTTTAAGTTTTTAAGAATAACAGTAGTTTAAAAAGAATATTTGATCATATTTACTATTTAGTTAGAAAATCCCACCATTTTTATATCTAACATGCAAGCATTTAATGCAAGAACATTTTAAGATGATTTATATGATGACATATAATAGTACTAGTTCCACAGATAGATATTTCTATACATTTAGTTGTTTTTACTCAAGCAGCAATCTTCATGATGAGAGATAACAACATATAGTGCATGGGGCCTATGTATGTGCATCATCAAAAATCTGTTGAAAACTAAAAATCTGTTAGACACAGAAACTCTTTCAACTGCAGGAAAATATGGGGATGTCAAAACAGAATATCTACTTTATTTAGCCTCAAGTTGATGTTGATAATCAGCTTATGCTCCGGTGATCACATCAACATATCGCACTCGTAACTCAAATGTGATGGCGTTTTGGGTCTCTGTGATCAAAGAGAAATGTTGGTCTTGACACAGAAATGCTGTGGCTATGATAATACGTGTTATAATGATAGACTTGCTTTCATCACGCTTTTACGGTCACATGGCTTGAAATTGAATATGTGATATCATTATTTTTAACAAATATTGCATGCCTTTTTGTTTTTGCAATAGTAAAACTATTTGCATTGTACCATCACACGAGGTGAGAGTCCAAATTTGACCTCATAATATAGTATACAAATATTGAATGCCTGAGAGTGTGATAGTACAAACTATATCACAAGGTCAAATTTGGATTTTTCCATTGCACAAGGCGAAGCTGGGTGTAATGGAACAATCCTAATTGGACCAAGTTATATAGTTTTCCTATTGCACAAACAAATGGCATTCAATATTTGTTTTATATCATGATATCACATTATTCTTTTCCAGCCAAAATGATAGTAAAAACTATCACATGGTTGAAATCAAGCCTATCATGATATAGTTTTTACTATCCTACTCTCAGACATTCAATATGTTTATCCTGATGCAACTTTGAACTTGAGGTGACACTGAGTATAGACATGCGCATAAAAACAAAACTTGCATCATTATATCCATTATGTTCCCACTCCCTAAACACTTTTGGACCTGTGATTTGACATTTCACCGGTAATAACTCATCTAAGGATGTGGCTATTTCCCACTATGTGGTCCAGTTAAAAGACTGCAAAGGACATACTTATGCCCCAAGGTCATAAACTAACCTTCATAATCCTGGAGTGGACCACCTAGTCAGCGGTTGACAAAATCTTAGATGATTTAGTATCGGCGAAATGTCAAATCACAGGACTAAAAGTGTTAGGGGAGTGGGAACATAATGCGTACCCGTAACTCAAATGCGATAGAATATAGAGGAATGTTGATCTTGAAACAGAAATGCTGTCACTGTGATAACACGTGCTGACGTCAACATGAGATAACACTTGAGAATTTAAATGCATGAGAACAAACTTGATGACGGGTTCATGAATGGGATATTTTATCAGTATTCTATTTCATAATTTTAAAAATGTACTATTTCTTACCAAGTTGGCCAACTTCCTCTGGTGTTCATAAAGAAAGGTCAATACTGTTTAAACAGTTAGATCCTGTGTGCTACATTCCAACTTTTTCGCAATTATTGACTGATTGATTCCACTGTAACAGTGGAACCTTGTTAACACAAAGTTGCCTGGGCCGTGCATTTTAGTTTGTGTTAAGAGGAATTTGTGTTATCCAGTTATATTATAATGGTATAAGCTTTGGACTTGAATAGCAATTTGTGTAAACCGGAATTTTGTGTTGACAGAATTTGTGTTAAAGAGGTTCCACTGTAGTTAGTCTTATTGTGGTACAAGTATGCATGTATTTTCTCTGAACCAGTAGGACGTTTGCCCTGGTATTGTTTTCAGCACAGATATGACAGGTTAAAATCTGTTTGAGTTTCCATGGTTTCACATTTATTGGTTTGGATGGTTTGTGAAGGGATAATTATACTATTCATTTTCTTAATCAAGTTTTTAAACTACAAGTATTTTTAATTAGTGATTTTATGACAGTTCAAGGAAGATGTCAATTTAGTTTTCCTTAAAACATGATTTTTAAACTCTGAAATACTTTGTCTAAAGGTATAGTCAAATAAAAATTACAACAAATCATATTTACCAGGCCCATAACCAGGGGGTGTAGTGGGGAGGGTGGTTGCAAGCGTATCAAGCACAAACAAATTGGTTATTTTACACTTTTTTGTTGAAAAAAGACAAACAAGTTGCACCTTTGTTAAAAATGTCCACTTTTGACCAAATCCACCGCCATAAAAAATCCTGGTTATGGGCCTGATATTTACCATCACGTGTTAACACACTTAGATGTGATATATAATCTAACAATATTGGACTTCATCACTAGCTCAAATATTAACAATATTTATGTATCATCAGTAATCCTTACATATGTATAGAGAAATCATAACATTTTTGTAAAAAATTTGTAAATAATATGACTAACCTTATTTCACTTTGTAGTTATATACATACAGATCATAGAGAATTTTCTTGAATTGTATGTTTCAAAACTACTGTAAAATCAGAAATGTTCGCGAGTTTAAAATAATTTTGCGAATCAGCAATACTGGCATGAAAATTTCATGTATGTAAACTTTACTATGCATTGCTACCAGGTAGATTGATATTTACTGCATGACATTTTCTTGAGTAAGTGCGCCTCGGGAAATTATCAAAATTTAAATGCACGTGAACATTTCTGGTTTTACAGCACATTATTCTGTGTAATAATTATAGTGCGGATTTTCAGTGATATCCCCATTATTTTTTTACAGGAGAATAGGTCTTTAATCTTGTAGGGATAAAATGCCCTCATCAGTCTGTCCCAGCTCGGAAACCTATACTTCGGCACCCAGTAAATGTTGACTTAGCCTTCAAGTGCCAACATTTGGGTCGTTCGGTCGGTCAATTTGTATTTATTTTTTATTTTTAGGTAAACAAACAGATCGAGGGCTCAGAACCACAAGGCCTCATCTCCATTTTTTCCAAAATGAAATTTTGGTATCAAAATTTTCAGAAAGAAATTCTCTTTCCAGTAACACAGCCTTATCTCCATAACACAACCCCTTTCAAAGTTATAGCCAGTATCACAAGGCCTTATCTCCATCTCCCCAATGTGTTTAAAAATCGTCAATAGTCTTTTTTATTCAAAATGGTCAAAGTGGAGATAAGGCCTTGTGTTTCTGAGCCCTCGAGATACTACACAAGAACACAGATTTTAAAGAGTGCTGAACATACATTCTCTCTTCTAAAACTCTTTTAACTTTTAATATTTAACAAATTTGAGTAATTTACAATTTTATATGTTTAAAATGCAGTTGAACGCAAGTATAACTCATTTTTCTATTATTTATAACCAATATAATATGATATTTAAAAAAGTTTAGAAAAAGAAGAATTTTTTAATGACCCTATAGTTTAATCAGTTCCAAATTGGCGAGAAATATTCGGTTTTTATCTCTACGCGGGCAAAAGTAATCCAAGCGTACCCGTGTCATTATGGCCAACACACACACGGTTTTGACAGCTTGCACGCGTCACGCATATAATACACAGTGCACTTGTTGCCTTCAGCGGGCCAGCGTCCTTCTGTATTCATTCGCTGCTGTAAGGAGGCTTCACCAATATGGAACTGGTCATACTATAGAATTTCAGATTTTAGTGTCGGTCCCAAACGTCAAGTCAACTATTTTGATTGATTTTTTGACCTTAGCTGAATTCTCGGGTCCCCAAGAAAATCATGTTGCTCAACGTAAGCTCCACACTTTGTTGTCACATTTTCTCTGATGTTTGAGAAAATCCATATCTCGGTTCACCGTGAAATGTGAAGAAAAAGGTCAGGGAATTCTCTGTAAATGCAAGAAAAAGTGACAATGACTCGAACCGTGCACATTTATACTCAACGATAATCAAAGTTTTATGAATAATAAACTCACTTAGTGTTAACAACTTTTACTTCTTAACAGCATGGGTCACAGTAACAAAATCTTATATATGTGTGCTTGCAAAGTTATGGTAAGAATTCGAACACAGTAGTATATGTCTATTTTTGTAAATAATATTTGATTATGTAATAATAGTGTCATTGTATTGATATGTTCCCAGTGGAATGTTGGAAATGATAAGCATTAAGCGACAACTGTTCTACTCTGTGGTGGGTTGGTTAGTCAGGCGTATTTTGTTTATTGTTTTTGTCTGGGTTTTTTAAATTGTCATGAACATTTTTATATTGGACTTTGTCATAAACAAGAAAGGACTGAATTGAAGTCACATCAATTGTGCTACTTGGATCAGGATTTTCTTAAAGACCCTCATTTATCAATATTATAAGCCTTTCATTGCAATGAAATGTCACTGGGAACCAGTAGACATTGGTGACAGATACCAGTGGTCATGTGATGAAAGTGAAGCATGCTGGTACTGCTCAAGAAATCTTTTTTTAGGAAGCCACTTTAGAAGGCCCTTGGTACCAATATATCATTGTTTTTGGTGTGACTGGGAATTAGTAATTGACTAAAAGTATGTTGAAAAACTATTTCTGAAAAAAATAACAGTCTGCCAAGGATTGATTTTAGTATAGTAAACAATTAGAATTCAAGATTTGGTCTGTGGTAATCCCATGTTTGTCTGAGATATGACGAGTGCGTCCAAACAAACAATTTGAAGGTCTCATCTGCTATCAGATTGATGATATATTGGACAAACGAAGGGCCTTCTAAAGTTATATTATTAAAAAGTAACTATAAATTCATTCAGTTGTATTGCAAGATAAAATTATTTTTCTGTACTGTACTATTAGTATTCAAAGATTTAAAGAAGCTTTAGCCCAGTACAATATTGTAAAAAAAGTGCCTTGTAACTGTTAGTGCTATGAAATCAGTCAAATGCCTGTTCAATCAGAAATTTGTGATAAAACATCCATGTATGTATATTTACAAATTCACTTCTGAAGGGCTTACCTAACGTACAAATTGTTGTTATTTACTGCATGAAGAATGATTTAGTTTATTAGGCAAACAAAAAAGATGGTCTGTCTCGCATACATTTGGGAAAAATCGCTATGCGTTCATTTTATTTTATTTTATTTTATTTTATTTTAGAAAAAATAGCAATACTAAATGAGGAAATTCCTTTTTTTATTGTGTTTTTGGCCCACTTTTTTCCCCTCCCTTTCGGAGCCTTTTTTTCTCTCGGACAACTAACCCCCCCCCCCCCCAAAAAAAAAATAACACCACACAACCCCCCCCCCCCCCCAAAAAAAACCCACAACAACAACCAAAATTGGGCTCAACGCGTAGGGTTAGGCGGCCAAAGTAACTCCACATACCTAACCTATGCACAGGTATGTGAGATAGATCTTTTTTATTCTTGGCCTTGTATCTGATGGAGTTTGTCTGACTGTACGGTTATGTGTTGCTGGTGAACACTGAAATTAACACTTAAAAAGACACCACTTAATGCGGTTATTGCCTATATGTTTAATTGAAAAATGAGGTTCACTGTCACAGCAAAGTATTAAGTCTATTATAATGATTATAATAGTAGATTCAATGTAAGGTGGAAAAGAAAATGATCCGCCTGGTTCCATTTTAAGTAGAAATTTGTCCTTGTTTGGTACCAGATAGAATTGTGTTAGGACTTGGATAGTTCACTAATGTAAACACGAATGTATAATGATACAAATAATAATAATACAAAGCATTTTTAAAGCGCTCTATAAATAACACATCGCAACATAGTACATTAAAGGAACACAGGGTAACAAATTATTATGGAAAAAGATAGGTTTTAAATAAGTACGCGTCTGAAGGCAGGCATGGCAACAGATTCCCTCATATGTACTGGGAGCTCATACCATACTTTGGGAGCAGCATCCAGGAAGGAGGAATCACCTTCACTTTTCTTAGAGCGTGGAACTTTTCTTAGAGCGTGGAACATGGAGCCGGGTAGAGTCCGACGAAGATCTGAGACGTCGCCTGCATTCAGATGTGTTCCTGCCACCCTTGATTAGTGTCTTAAAATTAAAATTGTGAATTAAACAGACTGGAACAAAAACTGAGATCAAGGACTGATTTTAAATTTAAAATTGTTTTAACATTTTAAACTTGTAAATGTTTGTGTAATTTATTGTGTGATATAACATCGTGTATCCCACCGCCTATTCAGTGCTATTTGATACTAGCTATGATTGCTGCTATGTTTTGTTCAAAAACAAGTAAGAAAATAAATGCAAAATTCAGTAGAATTTAAATGTTTGTATATTGTTTGTTCTTTGTTGGTAAAGGCCCTGTCACACCATAGCGTATGGCCTGAACGTATGCCGACGTATTCAAAGAATAGCTCGAAAATTGTCAGAGTCCAAGAACGTCCAACTTCCCAACGAATTGCGTAGGAAAAGTCGACATCGGTGATGGAATGGACGTATCCATAGCGTATTAAACGTATACATAGCGTATGACTAACGTATTGATAGCGTATCACTAACTTATAACAAACTTATGACAGCGTATCACAGCGTATGCGATCGGCGAGCGTATGACCAACGTATGCTTAACGTATTCGAAGCGTATGTCTGCCGTGTGCGACGTATCCTCAGCGTATCCTCGGCGTACAACGAACAAGTGACTTATGCCGCTGCAAAAATTGAGTTTCGTACACGGCGGGACAAGTGTTGCCAGTTCAAGTAAACGCAGCCTAGATGATAACTATTAAAATATCTAGAAGGGTAAATCTATAGGTCCAACCTATAACTTACGACGAGTAACGTACCTCTAACGTATGTCAGCGTATGTCAACGTATGTCTAACGTATGTCAGCGTTTGTAAACGTATATCTAACGTACCATGAACCTATCGGGAACTTATGCAGAACGTAAGTTAAGCACACGTTGAGTACGTCGAGAAATTTTGAACATGCTCAATAATTTTTCACGGGCTCGACGTGTTCCAAATTTTCACAACGTATCACAGCATGCTCTTAATGTAAACGACGTATCCCCAACTTACCCCTAACTTGTATCAGCGTACACCAACGTGCGCCAACGTATTTTTCGATATTTCGCATACGTTGTCATACGTTCAGGCGATACGCCATGGTGTGACAGGGCTACCGTACAGCTAGCGTATGTACCGTACAGCTAGCGAGCATTCGGCGTTTTGGGAACTTATGGAGGGTTTGAGTATATAAAGGGTCCCTTGAGTATCTCATCCTCACTTCTTCATGGTCTGTCGTGCTGAACACATCAACCCATCATCATCAGAGAGCATGGCGGATACGTTAAGTATACGTTAAGTATACGCTCGCATACGTTAGTCATACGCTCGCATACGCTGTCATAAGTATGTTATAAGTTAGTGATACGCTATCAATACGTTAGTCATACGCTATGTATACGTTCAATACGCTATGGATACGTGACAGGGCCTTACACGATTGCCCGGCATAAGGTGAATACGTGAGAATACGTCGAAACTCGTTGGAAATACGTCAGGCATACGTTAGACATACGGCACATATACGTTATCAACTCGTTGACTGTACGTTTCCCTGTCAACCTACGTTCATCAACGTATACCAACTTACGAGTAACGTACCACTAACGTATGTCAGCGTATGTCAACGTATATTTAACGTACCACAAACTTACCGGGAACTTATGCAGAACGTATTAAGCACACGTTGAGTACGTCGAGAAATTTTGAGCATGCTCAATATTTTTTCGCGGGCTCGACGTGGTCCAAATTGTCACAGCGTATCACAGCGTGCTCTTAACGTAAACGACGTATCCCCAACGTACCCCTAACTTATATCAGCGTACACCAACGTACACCAACGTATTTTTCGATATTTCGCATACGTTGGCATACGTTGAGGCGATACGTTATGGTGTGACAGGGCCTTAACACAATGATCTTTTAGGAACTTTTTTTTTGTGATTTTTTTATCCCCCTGGTTTTTAAAACCAGAAAGGGATTTTGTCATGTCAATGTCCGTGTGTCCGTGTATGCCTTTTGGTTAGCCTTTTTCCCGAATGCTGTATCTTTATGGATGGACGGATTTACTTCAAACCTTCAGTGATAGGTAGGCCATGGTCAAAAACTGTGGCTGCTTTTTTTGGGTCTAATTTGCATAGGTCATCTGAGGTAAAACGTCATCCAGGGTCAGATTGTAAAAGTTGCCTGATTGACTTCAAACTTGGAGCATACGCTGGTTCCCTGCGCTTATGGTCTTCCACACACACGGCCCGACACTAGCGGAGATTTTTCCGGATCGGAGCAAAGGGCTCAGGGAACCAGTGTAACTTGGAGCATAGAATCATGAACACCAGGTGAACATGTCTAAAATTAATTAGAGGTCATCTTAGGTCAACGGTCATTAGAGGTCATCCAAGGTTAAAGGTCAACAATGGGTTAAATCGTGCAATGAACACCGGGGGAACATGTCAAAATTTGCATAGGTCATCTGAGGTCAGGTCATCCAGGGGTCAAATCGTAAAAGTTGCCTGATTGTCTTCAAACATGGGAGAAAAGAAACATGAACACCGGGTGAACATGTCTAAAATTAATTAGAGGTCAACGGTCATCCAAGGTCAACGGTCAACAAGGTGTTAAATTGTGCAATGAACACCGGGGGAACATGTCAAAAAATAATTAGAGGTCATATGAGGTCAAAGGTCATCCAGAGGTCAAATCGTAAAAGTTGCCCGATGGACGTCAAAACTGAGAGAAAAGAAAACATGAACACCGGGTGAATGTAAGAAGGTCATCAAAGATGTCCTGGTCATATTACTTGGCTCACCCTGTCGAGATGTGGGTCGTAGAGGGCCTCTCAGGTGTTACCTCTTGAAGATGGAACCAACCAATCGAAACTCATAGCTAGACCAAGGGGATGGCCTTAGGCCTATCTAATACCCCTGAGAGTATGGTTCTAGAAAAAGAGGTGGTTCCATCCTAAAGGGGCGGCGCCTGATAGGCCTAATAAAAACCCATGTTTCGAGAGAGAACTAGGTCAGTTTTACTGTCTCCAATCTGAGACGAATATACCTGAAGGTATATTCGTCTCAGCTCCAATCTTCACGACACTTGTCTCCATAATAAAGTCTTCTAGTCATCTATAAAGTACGAACCTCTGTGTTTGTGCCTACAAGTCTCTGTGTTATGTTTTGTGCTTCTGTGCTGCGGACCCCACATAAGATATAGTAATCTTATACTGGTGGCCAATATGGGGCTATGAGTTTCGATTGGTTGGTTCCATCTTCAAGAGGTAACACCTGAGAGGCCCTCTACGACCCACATCTCGACAGGGTGAGCCAAGTAATATGACCATGACATCTTTGATGACCTTCTTACATATAATCATGTAAGGTTGTGAGAGAATCCAGCAGTGACGGCGCCAGCATCAACATTTGGGAGGATGCAATAAAAAATATAGAGGCAAGAGAACAAAATAAAGCGGATAAGACGCGATTCGGTTATTTATTGAAGTGATACGATAGGGTAGACGTTATCATGATTCTTTCAAATAGTGTTGATAGCATTAAGGGCTACCGACCAATATCAATATCGCTCACTATACTTCCTTTAAAGCTAATTGTATTTGTAGCAAGAGATACGAGTAAGAGCTTAATTTGGCAGATAACTGTGCATAAATGCTCAATCTTTATTTGTCTTTTCCTAGGTCTTCATGATATCGGGGATAACATACCGTAGATGGGTTACCGTCTACAACTCTTCAGTACCAAACCGGCCCGGGTGGAGAGCAAGAATTGCTCAGCTATATTAGGACTGGATGCCGGAGGACACCAGTAGGTTACGTATGTGTCAAAGATGATCATGTTTCACAAAGTGATCAATTGATTGATAACCTAGACAATTACTCCCTTCCATGGTGGGGGATCGTGTCCTTTTTGGCATGAAACATTTTGGGACGTTGGTTTAAAAAATGAGCACAATCAGTTCAGTCAAAAGTTCGAAAGAATTTGAATCTTTTTATACACTCCTTATAAAGGCGAATCAAATAATAGGCCTTAGGATGACAATCAATTCGATCCCTCTAATTCCAATTTTAAAGTATGTACCGGTGTTTACTTCTTCATAAGAAATACCTAAATATACCCATGATTTATTTTGGATATTTCCATTCGCGTCAGTTTTATCAAAACTGAAGTCTTTCTAAAAACCTAAATCTACTAGATAATATTTTTTATGCCATGACGCCCTAAACAGAATTATTCTTGTTATGTTATCACATTTTCATTTTTGTTGTAGCTGATCCTGATTTTGCTCAGCCGGCACTGGTACCACGCCCTCTGGGTGCTCACGGTGCGGTGGTGAGGACGTTCCAATCTACGCCATTGGTCCAATGTCTCACATGTTTCACAGCACTCATGAGCAGAACTACATTGCGCATGTTATGCGACACGCCGCATGTTTGGGAGACTATACCGATGATGATTGCTCTCGCTTTCCGAATGAAAAGAAGAGATTCAGGAAACGCCCACGACTGTCGTGATGTTCTTGATCACAGCCACTCTGTCAATGGACCTTCAAGCAATCTACTAGATAAAGTAGAAAGATATTGCCTCTTTATGATCATCTTTTCAACGATAACAAGCAGTACAAATTAAATCACTTGTTTAGCTGCTAATTAAGCCTCTTGCTTGAGAATGTTGGAGGGTCACAATCTTAAATTCAGTTAAATGGGACAAAGTTCCAGATTTAATCTGGTATTAAATTCATCGCTATTGCTCAGGATAGGCCCCTCCTTTTTTCTCTCATTGGGTTTTTTACTCTAGTTATGAATTGTGATTTTATATCTGGTCATGTGAGGGCAGCATTTTCATGGCCTGGGCCTCCTGATGGTTATGCAAATTTTATTCATGAGGTCATAAGTTCATCTGGTTTGGTTGTATGACATCACGTGTGGGATAGTCCTTTTCCAGTGTGGGTTTATCATCTATTGCCAGGTTTGATTTTTTGTCCAACCTAAATCTGGTCTATCTTGAAAATTTTATTCCCACCCACCCACCTACCATTAGTTGCAAGTAGGGTTCCGTTGGGTGATATGGCATTATTAATAACTGCATTAAAATAAAGTCTTGTAACATTTCTCATTCATGCCACGAAGGGAAATGCACGCTGCCGGGACATTTTCGCACCTTGCAGTTCACTATGTTCATTATGATAAATTTCATAAATAGCCCGCAGGCTCAATTGCTTGTCACATACACCGCCTCACCTATATAATACATGGCCGATGGTGCGCTGTTGATACAGTTTTCGCGATCGACAGTAAGTAGACAAATCAGGCTAAGATTCATTCCTATCCCAATATCATACAGCGTGATATTTTAGGTGCTGGGTTTTCAGAGGGTTTTAGACTAGGTTATGTTGGTAATCGGGAAGTATGTGAATCTCACTGTCTACCATCCGCTGCACAGAATCCAACGGCTACGTGGGATAAATTGAATAAAGAAATTTCACTGGGTCGGATCATAGGACCTTTTCAAGATCGTCCTCTTCCCAGGTTGCATTGTTCCCCCATTGGTATTATTGAGAAGAAGCAGCGTGGCGAGTACCGGCTAATAACCCATCTCTCCTTTCCAGCTGGCTCATCCATCAATGATGGCATTCCAAACGAGGTTTCGACCGTTAAGTACTCATCATTTGATTGCGCAGTCGCTATGGTGAAAAAACAGGGAGTGGGAGCTCTTATGGCAAAGAGTGACATTAAATCGGCATTCCGTCTCCTTCCCATTCATCCAGATGACTTTGAGCTGCTAGGTTTCAAATTTCAGAATCTTTACTTTGTTGATAAATGCTTACCCATGGGGGCATCCAGTAGTTGTTATTTGTTTGAATGTTTTTCTACATTTTTGGAATTTCAACTGAAGAAAATGTCTGGTTCTCAAGGTGTGGTACATTATCTCGATGACTTCCTGATATCAGCACCTAATTTTCATCAATGTCATCAATTATTGATTCAGTTCCAATCAATGTGTGTTAAGTTAGGGGTCCCTTTAGCACCGGAGAAGACAGTCGGTCCCAGTCATTCATTGACTTTTCTGGGACTTGAAATTGATTCAGTATCTCAAACAGTCAGAGTACCACTAGACAAAGTTAATGCGCTTTTGGTATGTTTGGATAAGGCTTTATCAGTTCAGACAATGTCTTTAAAGGATATTCAGTCTTTAATCGGTTCATTGAATTTTGTTTGTAGGGCGATTTCACCGGGTAGGGCATTTTTAAGAAGGTTAATCGACCTTACTAAGAATGTATCACATGCAAATACCCAAATTAGGATCGGGCATGGGGCACGTATAGATATGCAAATGTGGACTGCATTTTTACGTGACTTCAACGGTACCACAATGTTTTTGGATGAGCATTGGCTGTCAAATTCAACATTGGAATTATTCACGGACGCAGCCGCCAGTATAGGCTTTGGGGCGTATTTTCAGGGCCATTGGACACAAGGATTATGGCCGTGTTGGGTGTTGCAAGGTAGTCATTCTATTGCCTTTTTGGAGTTATTTCCAATTGTTGTTGCTTTGGATTTGTAGGGAGCCCAGTTACAGAACAAAAAAATCAAACTGTGGTCAGACAATCAAGCGGTTGTGAGCATCGTCAACAAGCAAACATCCCCATGCCCACACATTATGCAACTTGTTCGGAAGTTAGTGCTGTTGTCATTATCAAATAACATTATGTTTAAAGCATACTATATCGAAGGTGTATTAAATGGTATTTCTGATGCCCTCTCTCGTTTTCAGAGGCAGCGGTTCAGAGTGTTAGCCCCCAACGCAGATCAGGATTTGACACCGCCCCCTCAGTGGGCCCGTTAGCGGTTCTTGAGGTTGAAAAAGATAGATTGCTAGAGTTAGCGCTAGCAAAAAACACGTACAGCTCCTATGATTCCGCATGGAATAAGTTCAAAGATTTCGCTTCATTGACAGGTTTAAAAAATACTATCCCAGTTAGTATTTCAGATTTGTCTCATTTTATTGCTTATATGTCCAAGGAGGGTTATGCAAGTTCAACAGTTGCATCTTACCTAGCGGGTATCGCTTTTAAACATAAAATATTATGTCTGTCTGACCCAACAGATTGTTTTGTGATTCGTAAGATGCTAGATGGGTTGAAAAAAGACAAGGGCAAGCAAAGGGATGTTCGGCTTCCACTAACGCTCAATCATCTGGCTAGCATAGTGTCAGCATTGCCTACCATTTCTAGTTCACAATTTGAAGCATCCTTATTCAGAGCCGCATTTCTCTTGGCTTTTTTTGGATTTTTACGAATTGGGGAATTGGCTGTTAATTCCAAGTCTTGCATACAACGTTCAGTTTTATTAAGGTCTGATGTATCTTTCAAATCAATTGAGGGCGCTGTAGCAGTTGAGGTAAATTTCCGTGTGTCCAAAAACAATCAATTTGGTGCAGATCAATCAATCATTATTCGGTCTCATGCTACTTCAAATTTGTGCCCAGTTTCAGCTCTCACAGATTATTTGCAGATCGCTGGGGATTCCGAAGTGCTTTTTTCACATTTTGACATGTCCCCCATGACTAAGTCTCAGTTTTCGGCTATGCTCCGGAAAGCAGTTGTTTTTTGTGGGTTCCCTAACATAGACTTATTCAAGTCCCATTCCTTTCGGATTGGGGCAGCCACTACTGCACGCATGAATGGTATGTCTGACACAGACATTCAGGTCATGGGTCGCTGGCGTTCAGGAGTTTTCAAGCAATACATCCGTATTCCGACATTCTGCATCAATCCTTAGGGCGCAATCAGTGTAGGTCACATTTTATCATTGATTAAATTCATCCAATTTTTACTATGTCCCATGTAATCAATGTCATCTTTTTGGCATCGTGTTAGTTGTTGCTTCAGTCATCACTGTATATACTTTTATCATTTATAATTGTAGATCAGACTAGGATTATTTGGATCGTCGGCGACAGCCACATACAGCGCACTGCTCAGCATATTTTAACGGCTGTGGGGATGCAACTGGGGTTGGATCAATATAATTATCTGTTAACTTGGAAGGGGCGTGGGGGGATGACATTGGTCGAGGCCAGGACTTTCATGGGGAAAATCCTGTCAAACACTTCTGAGCGGCCTCATTGTATCATCTTTCAATTAGGCACTAATGACTTGACATCTCACTCCAATCAATTTTTATATAGGTCTTTGCATGAGTTGATATCATTTTGTAACTATAATTTGCCTGATGTCACTTTGATTTGGTCGAGTATTATCCCCCGTCTTTTTTACAAGGGGGCAGATTCACAGAAGGCCATGCACAAGAAACGGGCGCAAGTCAACCGGACGGCCCGTAATCTGTTTTGGCGGGCAGGTGGCAAGGTCATTAACTTCCCTGCTATCACATCGTCCGATCATTCTTATTTCCACTATGATAGCGTTCATTTGAATGCAAAAGGCTACAGTTATTTTAGTTATATCATTCAGCAGGCCTTAGACTATTTCTTTTGGTTTCCAATTGTGACAGCATACCCTCCTTTCAACGCCGTTCAGGATTAGCTTCCATAGAGGTCACTGTGTATGGGCGAAACCCTTGCCAGGGTTCCGTTGGGCGGTATGGCATTAACTTCAATTAATTTTGTCTTATTCATCTCTCATTCATTATTAATCTCTCATTCATGCCACGGGGGAGGTGTACTTGTCGGGATATTTCACACCCTGCAGTTATATAATTTGGTGGGCGGGGCGAAACCCTTGTAGGGTTCCGTTGGGTGATATGGCATTATTAATAACTGCATTAAAATAAAGTCTTGTAACATTTCTCATTCATGCCACGAAGGGAAATGCACGCTGCCGGGACATTTTCGCACCTTGCAGTTCACTATGTTCATTATGATAAATTTCATAAATAGCCCGCAGGCTCAATTGCTTGTCACATACACCGCCTCGCCTATATAATACATGGCCGATGGTGCGCTGTTGATACAGTTTTCGCGATCGACAGTAAGTAGACAAATCTAAGATTCATTAGCCATCCACCAGGCAAAAATGGTCGGCACACCGCCTTCCCATTATTTTACGAGGGGAATGGTGCTCCGTAGATACAGTTTCGCGATTTACGGTAGGTTCATCATAACATGTTGTTATGAATGTTTACGCTACAAACGATAGCAACTTAATTATAGTTCAATTATGAGGCCTCTTTTTTGGGACAGAGGTCTTCTAAAGGGGGAGGGGGGAGGTGCGTTCTAGGCCATACTTATTTCGATGTAAATTGCGCACCTCACCAAACTGGGCATTACTGTTGTATATTATTGTCATACCTTGGGTGAATAAATCCACGTTATTTGCATTTCTGTCTTGCTTGGTATCGTTTTGTAATTGTGTATGAATTTAAATTCAGTTAAATGGGACAAAGTTCCAGATTTAATCTGGTATTAAATTCATCGCTATTGCTCAGGATAGGCCCCTCCTTTTTTCTCTCATTGGGTTTTTTACTCTAGTTATGAATTGTGATTTTATATCTGGTCATGTGAGGGCAGCATTTTCATGGCCTGGGCCTCCTGATGGTTATGCAAATTTTATTCATGAGGTCATAAGTTCATCTGGTTTGGTTGTATGACATCACGTGTGGGATAGTCCTTTTCCAGTGTGGGTTTATCATCTATTGCCAGGTTTGATTTTTTGTCCAACCTAAATCTGGTCTATCTTGAAAATTTTATTCCCACCCACCCACCTACCATTAGTTGCAAGTAGGGTTCCGTTGGGTGATATGGCATTATTAATAACTGCATTAAAATAAAGTCTTGTAACATTTCTCATTCATGCCACGAAGGGAAATGCACGCTGCCGGGACATTTTCGCACCTTGCAGTTCACTATGTTCATTATGATAAATTTCATAAATAGCCCGCAGGCTCAATTGCTTGTCACATACACCGCCTCGCCTATATAATACATGGCCGATGGTGCGCTGTTGATACAGTTTTCGCGATCGACAGTAAGTAGACAAATCTAAGATTCATTAGCCATCCACCAGGCAAAAATGGTCGGCACACCGCCTTCCCATTATTTTACGAGGGGAATGGTGCTCCGTAGATACAGTTTCGCGATTTACGGTAGGTTCATCATAACATGTTGTTATGAATGTTTACGCTACAAACGATAGCAACTTAATTATAGTTCAATTATGAGGCCTCTTTTTTGGGACAGAGGTCTTCTAAAGGGGGAGGGGGGAGGTGCGTTCTAGGCCATACTTATTTCGATGTAAATTGCGCACCTCACCAAACTGGGCATTACTGTTGTTTATTATTGTCATACCTTGGGTGAATAAATCCACGTTATTTGCATTTCTGTCTTGCTTGGTATCGTTTTGTAATTGTGTATGAATTTAATGTGCCCAAAACACCACTGTTATGTTCCAAAGGAAAGATCTGATGCTTGTTCAATGAAGTGATACATTGACACCAATTTGCTATTGATAGAGTGTGTTTGAGCATACAATTAGTGATGATTTTGACACATTCAGATTGAGCCGTCCTCCTGGTCCTTATATTCTGACAGCCGAGTCCTGAAATAAATGAATGCAACATAAATGTGGTATCATGAGAATATTAGCACATCAGCTTTTTATTAATATGCAACATACCATTAAATACACAAAATATGGGTCGTTGATGGTTAACGGCCCTGTCACACTGTTGCGAATCGTGCGAATAGAGCAACGTGTGCCCGACGTTTTTGGAAATTTGGGTGTAGGCCTACGTTTGTGTAAGTTGTCATTCGTTAATAACACGTTTTGCATATATGTTGTATTCGTTAGCGGTTCGTAGGGGTTCGCAGAGGCGTACTGGGTCTAGGAATTTGTGTGAACATGTTCAGAATTTTGAGCGGGTGACAACGTAGTGATCGATACGCTATACGTTGAGCATTCGCTGTAGAATGTTTCGCATAGGTTGCTTCTTCGTCAGCTGTTCAGCCATACACGTCCAACCTATCGGCTCGTTTTGATAACCCATCGTGCGATACGTTCACACAGCGAATGCACAACGTATACATATAGCGTGTTGAGCATTACGTGTCACACGCTCACAATTTTAAACATGTTCAAAACATTTCCTAGAACCCATAGCGCACCTCTGCGAACCCCTACGAATTGCTAACGAATAAATGTTTAGACGTGTCTCCCCTGAACCATAAATATTGAGCGTATGAATTTAATAAATTCGCCATGATCTAAACGCAAAGTATATAAAGTACAGAATAACTTACAGAATTTGACATAACTTTGAAATAGATATATGGTAACGGTAGCATTGAAAACAATAGAAAGTCGGCTTGGTAAGACACGAATATAAGGATTATACTTAACTCGGGATCTGTACTGTTTCATGATATTTGATAGCACAATTCATGCTATGAACTGAGACCATAATAACTAAATAACTTTAGTTATTATGGTCTCAGCTATGAATTAGACGTCATGTAACTCTATTGAATGGAGAATAGGCCGGGAGCGAATCTCTGTTGTAGTGTCCGTTCCGCCTGGCTACATGGATCATATTATATCGCGTGTTATGTGCAAGTATTTTTATGTCAAGTTGGACTTCCGGTAGGACTGGGACTGGGTATGGAAGGCAACCAAACCAACGTAGGCCTATGGATTTCATGTGATAAGGATTGTTTATGTTGAATACAGTTCGTCAGTCTTCAAATAACTTGACGACCTTTGAACGCAAATTGAGCGGAGCAGATGACGCCGCGAGTGTGCACGATTGAGATGCTGGGCCTTTTTCATGCTCATGGACCAGATTTACGAAATAAAGCGCAATTATATATAATTATATATATAAAGGGTTCAACAAAAGAAAGCATACACTTTGTTTATGTCATTTTGAGTAACATTCAATTTTGTTTTGACCAAACAGGCTAGATAGGCATTTAGATGAATCTTTTAAGCATAATTTTATACCAAATTTGCCCCTAACTACGCGGGAAGAAAATACCACATGTTACCTGTCCATAATCAAATAGCCCGCTCGTTCAGGCACAACCCAACGCACCCCCATCTGTGTGATCAATATCCATTTCATTCCCGGCCATTCAAAGTGCCACGCACAGCATTTTCTCGCGGCTTGCGTGCGCTGAAAATGTGACTTTTGAAAAGTGACCAATTTTCTTTAAATGGTGCTAATCATGGTTTATCTTTGTTGTTAGGGGGGAAAATTTGGTATCAAATGATGCCTAAAAGATTCATCTAAAAGAGAAAAAAAATGAATGTTACTCAAAATGACATAAACAAAGTGTATACTTTCTTTTGTTGAACCCTTTATATATAGCTTTATTCCGTTTCGCGTTGAAGCTATAGAGTACCCAATATGGGTCATGGCATATCCAGCCTACCAACCCCTGGATTACAATATATTCGCGTATATCCGTGGTGTCAAACAAACTCTAACCGTAAAATCTGGTCCATCAGCATGAAAGAGGGCCAGAATCTTTTGTGTACGACGTAGTGTGTTTAACTAATATATAATTACAATAAACCTAATGAGTACGTACACAATTGTCAACCGAGTGTAGACAAAATTATATATATAATTATGCATGTATAAAGCATGTGGTATAATGATCGAGACAAGATTTTTGTCTACATGAATTATATATAAATAATACATAGACTCGGACAAACTGAAGTAAATTAAATAAATTAACAAAGACCTTAAAAATACACGGTCTTTGGACCACAGGGACTGTGTTAACATGAGCACCAGATGTACGAGCGCTAATGTATACAAAATCTTTGTTGAGAGTCTCAAGCGGCCGAATTGTATAGGCCTATAGTAAATATTTGACCAATGCGATATACTGTCCTATTTCTAATTTATATCTTCCTAACCGTGCCACATATAATATCTTCACGATCCATCCTGATATCGTCACCACTTGTATTTTATTCCGGTTTCACACGCGCTTCGTACATCTTGTTATACCCAGACATCATGGCATCAACCAAGACTTGTTCTTCGGCTAACAGAGCAATCGGGGCAGAACTAGGCTTATTGAATGCTGTACTCTCGAAAGCGTTCTTGTAGTACCCGATCATCGAATTTCCAAGAATGAACATCTTCACGGCAACCCAATCCTTTACAGCATCTTCACCGGCAGTCCACTGTAGAAGATCTTCGCTGAAAGGAATGCCCATATTTTTACAGAACGCACTGAGGATAGGAGCAGGGTAGTTGCAAAGATCATCAGCGTCCAAGATGATGGCATTGGGATCATGCTTAGCTTTTACAAGCTGCCACATCTGGAACATTGAGCTGTAAAATATCTCCTGGGCTTCCATCAGATCTTTTCCCAAACGGGCTTCTTTTTCGGGCGTGCCCGACATCCTAGCCATTAGTTTTCTGAGTGACATAATGATCTTAGCGGGGTGTCGAATAAGGAAACAATAGCGGTATCCTTTCGGTAGCATTTCTTCTTTCCCTGCAAACGTGAAAGCAAAATCTTTGCAGAAAAGGTACTTCTTCTCCGGATAATCTTTCTCGAGTAATTCCTTCAGCCCACCGTAAGTACATTGTTCAACATCTATGGCTGCGGGTGCCTTCACGTCTTCTTTCCATGCTTCATTGAGCGACTGAAAAAACTTTCCTGGAGGTGTAATCGAAAGATCTATTAGCTTTTCTGGTCCCCAACCGTGCGCGCATACAAATAACTCGTGGAATACTAGTGTGTCTTCGAAGACCGAGCTGAACCATTTGGTGAAGACGGTAGAGAGTGACCGAGGGAGGGTCAACATCATGATCCGTTTTTGATCCGTTGGCAGGGGTGGAGATGAATAGTTGCTTGCCATTGTTGTTGACTTCTTAAGTCTTGCTGCCGATTTTTATCCTGCAGATGAAACGATATGCGCAAATTTAGGTATTTTCTTAGAAAGTAAAACACAACACCAGATTCGGTCATTCAGACCTGACTCAGTCATCCTAAACCGACATAGACCCTATACATTTTCGGTTCAATGCCAATTACGTTATATTCTGCGGATTTTGTATTACATCGACAATTATTCTGATATTCATTATTGTGTTACACTATGAAAGCATTTCAATTGGAAGCTGATGTGTTCTTCTTTTCAACGATATCACATTTGTAGCAATCACTTGTTTTAGTGATTTTTATCGGCTTCAAGAGTTTCTTAAAGGTATGTGTTACGATTTCTGGCCCGATTTTCAACTGATGTTTTCTATTATAATATGAAGGGTTATCCTTCAAATAGTCATATTCCAAAGTTTGAGTTGCACAATTCCAATGGTTCTTATTCTAGAAGCACACGGCGACATGAAATTTGCCTACATAAACTAGCCGGGTGGTTAAACACCTTTGGCGGTAATTCATTGCATTTTGGTCCATAACGTCTAAAAAATAAAATGGAACATATCTTGCGCCTAAGATTTTAAAGAAATAATGAGAACAATATGTTGACGTGAAAAAAATCTAAAGTGATCGGAACATACACGTACACCTTTAATTGAATCATTTGAAATTTAAAGTGGATAACTACTGTACAGCATAGCTGATTGTTTGGTTTATATTTAGTGTTCAAGTCTTAGTACTAAACCGGTTACTATCAGTGTATCAGTACATGTACTGAATTAGTTTTCGGACGTTCTGCCGTGTGGCCCGTGTTGCTCTGTGATATTAATGAACCAATTTTGACAACAGAAACAGAAACATGACAAACCATGAGACAAAACCATAGCTCACATTAGTTCCTTCCATTATTATATATAAACTTTATAAACTGACTTACCAATTACCCCTCGCTATCAATTGAGTTTCAGCCAAAATCTGGAAAACGCTCGCTTCGGGATTTCGATTTTTTTTTATCTCGGTATATTTTTCAATTTATTTTATTTTTAGACCTCTAAAGTTTGTACTTTGATACGAACGTGAACTTGGTCCCTTGACCTTAAGGGCATTGCCTTTAACCAATCTCTTATATATACACCACCGGTGTTTACTCTTTATTATCTGTGATATCAATAAATACGTGCATTCTTCAACAGGATTCATTTATTTTATTTTATGGTATATAATTAGAAAACAAAATATTTTACCTACATAAATAAAAATACCTGCTCCCTCGCCTCCTTCTTCCTCTCCTCTTCCTTCTACTTCCTACGCCTCCTCGTCCCTTTTCTCCTCCGTCTCCTCCTCCTTCTTCCTCTCTTTTACCTCATCCTTCCTTTTCCTTCTCTACCTCCTACATCGCCTCCTCCTCTACCTCCTACGCCTCCTACTTATCCCCTCTTCCACTTTCTACATAGTCTCCTCCTCCTTCTCCACTTTCTCAGGGCTGTCAACTTTAGGGATTTGCTGGGAGGGAGAGATACAGACTCCAAGATAAATCGTAAAACTTGCACACTTTTTTTTCCGCCGCACAAAATTGTGATTTTTAACGCCCCCACATAATATTTAGAGTATTTGGTGTGGGCCATTAAAGCTCTAGAGAACATGCGCGCAGAGCGCGCAAAATGTCGAGTTTTTGAACTAAGGGAGCACATCAAAACTCGACCGCCCGGCAACCGCCGGTTCCGTGGGGTTCCGTGCGGTTGCAGCCGGTTTCTATTGTTCTAAACAATGATATGCGGTCCAACCGGGCGGAACCGGCGGTTGCCGCGCGGTCGAGTTTTGACGTGCTCCCTAAATGGTCATGAAAAACTTCTAACACGCATTTCTAACACTATTGGTCCAGTATGATAATAACGACCCCCACATAGTATTTTTAATTTTTGGTGTGGCTTGAGGGTCATTATAATGTTGAAACCTGTATTCGCGCGAAGCGCACACAATTTTTGAGTTTTTGAACTAAAATTAGTCATGGAAACTGTCCTGAAGCCACCTCGTTAAGCTTTAATAATGAAATATTGAAATTAATACGCTCAAAGCGCGCAAAAATGGGCATTTCTAACACTTAAATGGTCCAGTATGATGTTTTAACCCGTCCCCCACATAATATTTGGAATATTTGGTATAGTTTGAGACCCATTATAATGTTAAAACCTGTATGAAATATGCGCGCGGAGCGCGAAAAATTGTTGAGTTTGACCTAAAATGGTCATGGGAAAGTGTTCTGAAGCCACCTTGTTAAGCTTAAATAATGAAATATTAAAATGAATACGCGCGCGAAGCGCTGAAAAAATTGCATTTCTAACACTAGGTCCAGTATGTTAATTGATAATAACGTCCCCGACATAATATTTAGAATTTTTGATGTGGTTTTTGCATTAAAACGTAGGGGAAGGTGGGGTAATGGCGGACGCGGGGTAATCGCGGACAGGGCTGTATCTAAAGGCAGGTGAAAGAAGGTGGTATTTTGCCACCCTATGATGTTAGGTGCCTCTCCATTGAAATCACACAAAACCTAAATGGGATGGTTGTCTCGCAAATTCTCGCGAGAATTACAAAAATCACTTTTTGGGCAAGTTGATATTTTGGTGCATTACTTTCTCTTTGAAACTGGCATTTCTACATCAAGGAAAACAAAGTCTTATTATTTTTTTTATTTAATGTATGATACCTTAAAAAAGAAATGAATTCGGAGTCACTATGATGAGCATAATAATAAGAGAGGATGTGCCCATACATTGTACATGGATTGGGGTAATCCCGGACATGTACCGTTTCCATGGTAAACAATATGGGCGTGGTCAATTTAACATCATAAATCGGTAATAGTTGTTGACCATATAAATATGTGACATTGTTCTTTGATTTCTGCTACACTTTTAAAAAGGGTATTTTTTAACTCCCATTGAAATACTGTATTCCAATAAAAAGAGGGCTGCCATTGAAAAATACGGTCCGGGATTACCCCCAGAGTGTGGGGTAATGCCGGACGACGCCATTTTTTTTTATTGCGTCGTAGCTTCGAATTTCAAAATGATGAGTTGATAAAAACTTGATAAAAGGTAGAACCATCACAGTGCTTTGTGTTTACATGATTTTTATTGTTATATGACGTATGTGTGTTATACCTCTCTGACAAAATGTGTCCGCCATTACCCCACCTTCCCCTACTTGGGTCCAGTATGATGTTTTTAACGTCCCCCTCATATTTAGAATATTTTGTTGGTCTGAGGGGCAATATAATGTTAAAACTTAAGAAAAATTCGCGCGGAGCGCGAACATTTTTGACTTTTTGAACCAAAATGGTCATGGAAAACAGTCCTGAAGCCATCTTGTCAAGCTTGAAAAATGAAACATTGAAACTAATGCGCAAAGTACGCAAAAATTGACATTTTTAACACTTAAATGGTCCAGTATGACGTTTTCAACGTCCCCAACATAATTATTTAGAATATTTGGCATGGTTTGAGGGCCATTATAATATTAAAACCTGTTGAAAATATGCGTATGAAACTCGTATAAAGGTATTGATAAACATTTTAATTGATAATTTTTTGAGGCGGGAGATTTTATATGCTAGGCGGGAGTGCGGGAGAAAGATTGTCTAGGCGGGAGACTCCCGCCTAATGCGGGAGAGTTGACAGCCCTGACTTTCTACGCCTCCTACTTTTCACCCTCCTACTCCTTCTTAATCGCCTCCTCCTCTTTCGTCTCTTCCTCATAATTCGCCTCATTCTTCTCCTCCCCCTCTTACTCCATCTTCTCCCCTCCTTCTTCCTTGTATACTTACTACGCTTCCTACTACTCATGTTCCTTCTCCTTCTCCTAAACCGTATCCGAATGATGTAACTACATGTATTTTGTGATGTAGGCCTAATTGTACATAACTTCCCCACCCAACCCACGCGCACTATGGATAATGTTCGCATATTGTTCAGATCGATATAGATGAAATCGTTCAGGGAACAAGAGTGAACATTTATTGATGACTCGGCGTTGATTTATATGGTCTTTATCTTGGTCCGAAACACAAATAGCTTCACACGACTTGGCGCACATATCCCCTCATTAGAATATCTTTGATTGCTCTAATATTTACAGGATATCAAGAATATTAATTAGGTTGTAAGATGACCCTTGCTACTCTTCCAATATTTTATGTCATTTCATTTAATATGTTTAAAAAAACCTTTAATGAGCAAATGTGGTTCGCCAAAATCAAGAATACATTTCCGGTACCGCCTACGCCTGGCGCGCGTGCGTGCAGCCAACCATCAACG
This sequence comes from Ophiura sarsii, assembly GCA_035610835.1. Classification (NCBI taxonomy): domain Eukaryota; kingdom Metazoa; phylum Echinodermata; class Ophiuroidea; order Amphilepidida; family Ophiuridae; genus Ophiura; species Ophiura sarsii. The sequence continues at coordinate 22,519,282 of CM069448.1, read as the reverse complement.
TGTGACTATGACGCGCACCCATAGCAACTTTGCGTAAAGCGACGCGCATGCCGCAAACCATGGTCACGCGTCATCAACACCATAATGCCTTAGACGCCGTTTATACACGAAAGTGATAACACAGTCTATTTTTCGCTAGCGAGAACATCTTTATATACCGTGTCTTCTTCTGAAATAAAAAGTAAATTTTCTGATCATCGCATCACTATACACATAATGTAAGTACTGTTTCATTCATTGTGATATTATCGTTTAAGTTATTCATAAAATATTTAATTTGTTTGAGGATTCTAAGGATGATGGGGGAGCAGAGGACTGGTGAAAGTACGGGTGGGCAGCAGGTTCGGGTGAGTTCCGTTTGCCCACCCTGCCCGCAGCCGCAGGATTGTATTGTTTTGGGGAAATGGGAGAAATCTCCTGGGGGGGGGGGGGGGGGGCGATCTTGAATTTGGCGATCGGGGATGATCAGACACAACCTGAAGAATGGGGTTCATTCGATGAGGGTTCTGTCACACAAGGAGGGGGTCGGTCAATCAGTAAGAATAGGGCAAAAAGGGGTCAATCCGTATTACCATTATCCGAATTAAGGGGTCGAACAGTGGCAGGTCGTTAGAAACAGGTAAATGATGAACTTTTCGTTAGGGCCCTTATTATTATTTTTTGGGGGGGGGGGGGTTGGGGGCATGAGGGTGGATAGGCCTGTGATCGGGGGTGGGGGGGGGGGGGGCATGGTCATAACTGACTTTTTTGCTATGATAGTTTATCATTTCATGGCATAAGGGCTGCCCCCTAGTTTTTACAAAAATCCACATCCTCTAGGTTTCAGAGGGCTTCCAGTATAGCTCCGGACTGAGCTGCAATAGGAAGTTACACGCACTAAGCACCAAGCCCCATGCGGGCGGGCTTATCATTACCGACGTTAGGAGCGCACACCCCCCCCCCCCCTTCCTCCCCCCTCCCCTCCTCCTTAAAGGAGCACACCACTAAGTCGGTTTTGCGCGGTACTTCCGGCAATGTTTACAGTAATAATTCCTTTTGACCAAATGAATGTGCAAAATTAGATATCAAATTTGTGTTTTATAGATTTTATGGTTTATAATTTATTTTGTTTAGAACATAAATTTCGATGATTTTAGCTGAAATATAAGTAACAGGCCGATTTACACACATGGTGCGTGGACGGGTTATGACCGAATATTGACTCGCGTAATCATACCATTTAATTTCGCCGACTTCTAACAAAAAATCTTGACGGCGTATCTCAGTTCATATTAAGATAGGCCTATGTTAAAATACAGGGGTGGTCCTATAACATATCAAAAATTCAGAGATTTTAGTACTAGACAATTGGATTTGCAGCGATTTGAATTCGTAGTACGAGGGTCATTCAATAAATAATGAAAGTGATCATGGTATGGGATACATGAGTGATTCTATTGAGGGATAATGTGATCAATATAAAGTATGAACCTTAATCTTTCAAACAACACAGTTTTGGATTTATAAGTGTGAACTATGACGTCATAGCATTGTCTCAAAGTAAGTACACTTGGGACACTGCTAAATCAGTTATTTGGCGGGAAATTTGAATTGTTTGTATAAAACATGTGGTAAGAAGATTGCATAACATGACACCAGAAGCAGGTAAATCCCTTTTTTTTAGCGTAAGTATGATAAAAAAAGACAATAACTTTAATCCATGTGTAATTTGATATATGTAGTATAAGAGGAAAAAGTAAGGAGAGGCAATCAAATAAAATGTAGGCCCTATACAAATATCAGTATTTCAAATAGCCAATTTTCATCGAAAAATGCCCAGTCAGGAATCACTAATATTTCGGAAAATCAAACAATTTAGGAAAAATCCAAGCAATTAACCAGTTTGGGAGATTCCATATGATAGCTAACTAATTATCTGAACTTATTCGAATGGAACCTGCAGAAAATATGCGTATGCGCAGACGGCAGATAATTTTGAACAGGGCCACAAATGGCTAAAATCATGAAATTTACCAGATAAAAGCTTACTGTGCCTTCAAATTCTAATCAGAAATAATAACAAATAATGCTTAAATCAATGTGTTTAAATATTGTGAAAGTCAAAATAAAGATATACATGAATGTATCAATCAAAGATGGCTGCCACCACCTCTCTCATTACTGCTATCTTAAGAGCTACTAGATATGTATTGTTAAAGTAATCGTCACATAATTTCAATGGTTTGAGGAAATTTTATGAACAGCTCCTCTTGAAATCCCCACTATTATTGCTTTACATCCATATCCCACAACGATTTACTAAATTATAATCCCTCCATTGTTCTTTATCCTTGCCTTTGTTGTTTTCTAAGGTATATCATTGCGGATTTTGCTAAATAAAAGCGCATTTGAGATGGTCCCTTCTTGTTTGTATTAAGGAATTCAGATCTAGAAAACAGTGTCAAGCAGAGATAAGTGTGTGTTCTAACTATGTGCCCAGTGTTATCTGTTTTTATGCTTGCATTGCCGAGATATAACGCAAATGTATCAATCAACCCATTTTCAACATATTACATATCCAGCCAAATAATTGACAGATTTCAGTCAGTGTCTGAAACCTATTGTGTTTATGTTAATGACATTACATAACCAAAGGTATCTAACAATCCAAAAGTGTATTGTTTGAAAGACAAAGGTTCATACTTTGTATTGATCACATTATCCCTCAATAGAATCACTCATGCATCTCATACCATGATCACTTTCATTATTTATTGAACGACCCTCGTACGTAGCGTGTAAAGTCAATGGGGACCGACTTATAGTCAGTGGCGTAGCCAGGTTTTTCTCAGTGGGGGGGCAAAGGGGGGGCCGGGAGTTTTGGTGGGGGGGCAACAACCAAATTGAGGATTGAATTTCCTTGTGTTGTGAATAGGTTAGTCCCAAATTATTTCAACTGACATTTCCCACAGGGGGGGCAACAGGGGGGGCAGAGAACCCCACAGGGGGGGCAGCTGCCCCCCCTTGCCCCCCCTTGGCTACGCCACTGCTTATAGTGATGTGCTCCCTTAACAAAAACTGCTTGAAACTTTCAAGAGATGTACAGTTGATCAGAGCTTGGGGCAGTTCATTCCAAATCCTGATGCTATCCGGAAAGAACGACTGTCTGTAACACCTATTCTGGCGAAGGGTATACGATATCTGGAAAAATGTCCCCTCAGAGCAACGGTTGGTGTCAGGAGTGTTTGTGGTACATCAACAATGTTATTTACTATTCTGTACATCATGGTAGCCTTGGCCTGTGCACGCCGCTCTTGAAGAGTTGGCCACTGAAGTTGGTTGATCATGGCTGTAACACTACTGGTGGCGTCAACATCTGTAGACTATTTTATGCTACATTTTGTTTGGAATGACGACTCGGAGTAGGAAAAAACTAACTGTAAAGAACGACGGAAGCGCGGGCATCTCGAACGCTAAAGGGTCAGCCATGGCTGACCAGTCCACTACAGCTAACACTGTAGCCAGCGTCTCCGCCAACAACATGGTCAATACGAGAGCTATTGAACAGACAGCAGATCAATCACCCGTGGCGAAACCAAGTAGGCCTACTGCTACGCAACGTGAACAATTTGAGTCAGGCGGGATCTACTATATGGTTTGAGCTGGACTAACCTTACGTTAGTCGAGCCAAGCCGGACTAACCTTACGTTAGTCAAGCTAGCTTGACTAATCTTACGTTAGTCAGAATGGACACCATCTGGACTAACTTAAAGCTAGTCGAGCGACTAGCCTAAACTAGTCCAGCTTAGGACGGACTAACACCAAGCTTGTCGAGCTTAAAGCTAGTCCAGCAGTGCTGGACTAGGCTAAAGCTAGTCAAAAATGGACACCATCTGGACATAGCTTTAAGTTAGTCAGGCAACCTGTTTAGGTTTTCAGTGTAGATCTTGCAATTTTGGAACGACATTTTACATTTTTATTGGGAATGATAGGGGTGTTCGGATCTAATTAATTCGCGAGTTGCTATAAAATATGGTCATCCTCGCGCGCCCCGCCCTGAACCACCAACCTACGTAGCAGGCTCAGCATAGCAGGTCTACTACCTGCCATGGGTTTACAAGTTGTCGGGAGCCTGACGAAGCGGGATGCTTGTGGTTTGAACATGTTAAATGGGGAGATTCATAAATATATAGAATTAGGCCTACAACAAGGCGACGTGAAATGACCATATTGTGCTTTTTCGTTAAATAAACAGACCAAATTCTTTTTCCATTTTTAGGTCTCGTCTCTTAGGATGCGCGTTATGCTTTGGAGGAAGAAGTGGTGAAGCAGAAGGCGGAGGAAGCAGAACTACTGGTGCTGATGGTGGAGTGAGAGTAGAGCCGAAGACTGATGAAATTATTGACAGAGCTACCGCAGACTCAGTCAGGGTAGGCAATGGCTTACCGACGCCGATAACGCATATGGTTCAACGCCTGAATCGGTTCTGTGGCTTGGTCAGAGGGTGGTTAAACTTCAGGAAGAATAGGGTTGGGGTCATGCCAGTGACGGAGGATTCTGCAACCAGGTAATGGAATGTTCGAAAATGGGGGAGGGGAAATGGGGAAATATGAAATAGATATAAGACAGGCACTATTCGATGAGAGGGAAGCAGTGCAAATGGCGGCGGAGGCATCAGAATTTATGGTGGTGTGGGGGGCGGGGGGGGGGGGGGGGGGGGGGGGGGTCCGGGAAGATTTATGGGGGGGGGGGGACGGACGTATACATTTTAATACACGTGTTCTATGGGAGACATGACCAATTTTAAGGGGTCGTGGAATTTAGGGGTCCGGACCCCCGCGTAACCCCCTCCCCCGCTTCCGCCGCGTATGGAGAGAAGGCGTCAAATGTAGGAGTCTTTGGGAGCGTGCCATAATAAATTCCCTACAAATTGAGGTTTTGGGTGATAAATGTGCACATTTTCTTACACAGGGAATCTTTTAGTGCGATATTTGATGAGTACCTCCTTAAAAGCTCTTAAATTAGTGTCTGAGATAGTAGACAAAATATGGGCACGGGGGTCGGGCTGAAGAAAAGAGGGCCGTAACAGTCTTTCATACGCGTCGCCTCAGAAATTGGATGCCCTTTTGCCCGCCAGTTTTGAAATGAACAAGGGGTTGGAAAGTAGCTCACATTGATTTTAATCCACAAATAAAGGCATTATGAGTTGGAGCTTTTATAATGTACAGGGTGTCCCAGAAAACCCTGCAACCTATTTTGAAGGGGCTCATGTTTACTTTTACACATGGGATTACAGTGATCGTGTTTGCGCATTCTGAAAACCTTAAAATCTCTACTTTTCATTTATTATTTATGACATAAAATACAGGATGTCACAATCGGTTTTCCAATTATATAGTCAACAAGAGGTAGCCTATGTCAGAAACACATTCAACCAAATTCACAAAAATCAGCTGCTGTGCAGCGCTGTTAACCACTCGATATAGTTTGACCCACAGCAACGCTGCATTCATCCCTTTTGATTTGTAAATAAATAATGACAGAACCGTCATTTCCCGCCAAATTAGATGAACAGGTGTTCGATATACCATTCTTTACATGCGCATAATTTGAAAACGGATTAACCAATCTTAATTATCATTACAGCACATAAATTTGGAGATCATGTGTGGTCGAGTGTATAACACGCAGGATTCATGATACAAAGGTTGCGAGTTCTAGCCCCGCCACGACCAACGTGTTTGTATCCTTGGCAAGGTAGTCTCAATTGCCTCGTCGACCCAAGCGAGATTGGGAAGCTGTTAGGGGATGTTACAATCTAAGTGCTGATACATTGTGCGCCGTGTAGGCAGCCAGGTAAATGAAGCGAAGTGATTGTGACGATTTCCTAATGGCAGCAAAAAAATAGTGGTTCGGAAGTCACGTAGAAATGGTGGTCCCGTGCATCGGAAGAGCAATACCCGAGCACGTTAAAAGGTTACATACTCTTTCGTAAAGAGGGGATCATCTCGGTCTGGATCTGTTCACACATATAACGGACCCCAATGGAAATAAGCTAATAAAGAAAGAGGCTTATTGGGTTATCCAGGGTCGTAGGACCCAAATGATATCAAATCATCCTACATTTTTCAGAATGTATAAACATTGAAATCCATGGCTTAAAAGTCAAATTAGAGCCCTGTCAAAATATAAGTCTGGGACACCCTGTAGTTTGCAAACTGTGTGCGATAGGTATATTGTCTCATCAAAGATGATTTCGTGCGTAGTCCAGCATGCTTGTTGTAAATAAGCATCTATGACAAAAAGAAGTTGATTCCCCGCTATAACTTATAGGCCTACATGTGTTATTAGGAAATACAGTGTCTTTAGAATATAGAATTGAAGTCACATCAATTGAATAACTTGCAACAGGATTTTCTTAAAGACCCTCATTTAACAATGTAATGGTCCTTTCATTGCAATGATGTCAATGGCAACTAGTAGACACTGGCTATGCTGGTGTACTGTTGTACAAGAAGTCTTCTGTGTTCTCATTTAGACCCTAGCTAACGGAGACTGAGAAGGCGTAATATAAACAAACTAAAACATACGGACGAACTAACAATACGTAGGCCTATACAATCGACAGCTGTGCCAGACTGATAATCTTTCAAACTATGTTCTTAATTAAATACAGTTTCTGTTGTGACAACGATCAGGGGGGAATAATGGGCGCGGGTAAAGATGAAGATGGTGTAGATCCGGATAGCCTGTCAATAACAAAGCCATGTCATAACAGGGTTATGGAAGATCGAGTAGACCTCGATGAAACCGTGAACGAACCGTCGAGATATCGTGAAGAAAGACCCGTCGTCGGTATCAAAACCCGCGTGATTGCCAAGTGGAAGGAGGAAAATTTGGCGAACCATCAAGATCAATATCAAAATACGTGTGATTATGTTGAAAGGAATGAGGTGAAGCTAACAAAAGATATGGAGAAGCTGTTGGTCGAGGATGTCGAGGAGACGGACAAGCGTCAAGATGATGACGAGAAAGAGACGACGACTGAAAAGAAGGAGGTGAATAAGCTAACAAAAGATATGGAGAAGCTGTTGGTCGAGGATGTCGAGGAGACGGACAAGCGTCAAGATGAAGACGAGAAAGAGACGACGACGACGCCTTTTGTTGGTGATGTTAATGTGAAGCCGTTGAGAGAATCCGTGGAGGAGATTGAGGAAGAGCGGACAGATGATATCACGGACGACGTAGAAGATCATCAAGATAAGATGCTATCTAAGGACAGTGGTATAACAGGCACAATCAACCCGAAGTATCTCATACCAATCATGGATGCGGATGGCAAGCAGGTTATAGTTGGAAAAGGCGGATATGGAGAAGTAAAGTTATGCAGATTAGCTGGAAAACTCGTTGTTGAAAAGTTACTCCTTGCAAGCAAAGGTAGGAATATATTTAGTATATTTTAATTGTGCATACAATCAATTCAATGTTTTTTGTGTCAACTAAAGCTTTTTGTTTGATGGTTTGATGGATTGATTGATTGATTGAATTGAATTAATGAAACACTATATAGAGTGGAGGATTCCTTCTTTGACAGAATGGAGAACTTGACCAGGAAATACCCTTCGTCTAGACCTGCCTCCATCCACACTCCAAAATGCATTTCTATAAATGTTATGTTCCCAACTCAAAAAAGCTTTCTTCCTTTTATTTGTAAATTCTGGCATAACATCTACATTTTCCCACAGATACGCCAGAGGAAAGCCTACCAAGACAGACAGAAGCAGAGGCGAATGCATTTCAAGCTGTAAGCGGTGTGCAAGGGTTTCCCATATACTATGGAACAGTGGACCGTCAACCAATGAGGTCATTCGTTATAGAATACTTAGGAAAAGCAAATTCAGTCAAACCATGTACTCTATTCGACATTCGTTGCAACAGGGGACCATTGCTATCCAACGATGACTTATTGAAAGTAAGTTCCCAAAATCAGTAATCACATTGTTTGTGGCATTAGATATCTCCGGGATATTTCGATATTTATAATACACATGGCCGTACAGATATCATAACATTCATTGCAAATATATATTCTTATTCTCCATTTGCACTGTGCCCAGGTCCTTCAAGACATCGTGACAGCCCTCTGCGCCCAGCGGAAAATCGGCTACTATCATTGCGACATCAAATCCGACAATTTCATAGTTTACAAGGAGGCCGATGGATCGTACTCCGGTAAAATAATTGATCTCGGTCTATCCACGATAATTTCATCCCGACCAAGCTCGCTAGTCTTTGACTACAACGTTGATGAGTATGATGAAAACCAGAAAATACATCCCCATCTTGCACCGGAAATCTTAATGGGGCAAAGCGTTGATACCTCTGCAACAGAAACGTACGCTCTCGGCTGTATGTTCCAGGAATTGGGGCAGGCATTTGGTATAGCGACACTCGTCAGACTAGGTGAAATGTGTCAGAATCATTATCCGAGTCATCGTCCTTCCATGGGTATGATCAAGTTTAGTTTGCAGGATATAAGAAGGCATTCGGTAAGTATAGTATTTTGGTGGTATAGGCATTGGAAATATCGCATTAAGACCGGCAATATTAGGCTATAATAGGAATGGCCATCAAACGGACAAAAGTTCGACTTTAAAGCTAAATCCGTTGGTAACGTGCTCTATAATTGTAAAGAGCTAAAACTCACTCTTTTGAGAGCTCTAGGAGGGACAGCTCTTTTTTGGAGTGAATTTCACTATTTTCAGAGTGATTGCCACTCTTTTCAGGGTAAAAATCACTCTAAAAAGAGCGAAAATCACTCCGAAAAAAGCGAAATTCACTCCTAAAATGAGCCGTCCCTCCTAGAGCTCTCAAACGAATGAGTTTTAGCTCTTTTACATTTAAAGAGTATGCTCTCGACTATGCCTTCCGAGAATGGGGATTGGGTATTGGCAAAAGTACACTCGTTATTAACAGGCTCGGTTAACCTTCTTTAATTGATATGATCTGATTTTGTGTTTTAAAAAGTTAGTTTCAAAAAGGTATTGGGTAATACATAAGTATACCGCTTGGTATAGTAGGCATTGGAAATACAAAATAAGGACGCATTTTTCACCTTTTGAAATGAGGTATTCCTCCAGTCAATGTGTGCTCATCTAAGCAGCACAACAAGTGTGCTTTTGGTTATAGTTTAAATATATAAATACCAATAATATTAATATATTGTTCAATATTGCACATAAACAATATTATTCATTTACAAATCAAAAGGGATGAACGGAGTTGCTGTGGGTCAAACCAAACGATATCGAGTGGTTAACAGGTTGAATGTGTTTCTGACATACTTCTCGTAGACAACGAGTAATTGGAAAACCGATGGTGACGTCATTTTGGATTTTATGTCATAAATACAAAATAGAGATTTTAAGGTGTTCAGAATGGGCAAACACGATTGTAAAAAGAAAAAATGGTGACGTCATCTTGGATTTTATGTCATAAATACAAAATAGAGATTTTAAGGTGTTCAGAATGGGCAAACACGATTGTAAAAAGAAAAAATTGAGCTTCTTAAAAAAAAAGCAGGTTTTCTGGGACACCCTGTACACTCCTATGAGCGGGCCGTAATGATTGTAATTTGTAGTGGTGGTCTTTTCCATTGGGGTTGGTTAGCATAACGATACTCATCAGGTGCTCGGTGAAATATGTCAAAATTTTAAAAAGAAAATCAAATTATCACTTTATGACCATATCCTTTTATTGAATCGATGAAGATATAAGAAACAGGCTAATGTTAAAGGTTAGGCAAGATACTCATCAGGTGCTCGGTGAAATATGTCAAAATTGTAAAAAGAAAATCAAATTATCACTTTATGACCATATCCTTTTATTGAATCGATGAAGATATAAGAAACAAGCTAATGTTAAAGGTTAGGCAAACTTCTCACCCAAATACCGCCTTCTTATGGACATTTTGGGCCTGCTCTCACCAGAAGACCCCTACTTTTGCGTTCTTTACCGGGTGCCAGTGTAACACTTGTGTCTATTTCATATTTGAGTGCCACCACCTGGAATAGCTTAACCAAAATTGAATTAAAGAAATGACCAAACCATGCACAATATGTATATTCTTGTAAATCAACCAGGCATGTTCGTTATCAAATGCTTTTTTCACTTCCAGGTGAAGTAGGACAACGGAAGTGAGCACAGAGTTTCAGTATGGACGTAGTGAGCAACTACCCCATCTATCAACAAAATTTACAGTGCCAACAACTCACCTAACATCTGATTTCAACCTGTCAGAAATAGATTGGTCTTCTTATACTACCCAGAAGTATGCAAACAAAGGCCCACTGTGTCAGCAACTATTGAAAATGATTACCAAACTAAACCTGTCTCAGATGATCACCGAGCCCACCCACCATACTGATGATACTGAAAGCCTTCGATCTCTTCTTGACAACAAACCCTTCTACTGTCTACGACGTCTTCCATATGCCAGGCCTGGAATTATGCAAACACGACTCAATCTTGGTTCAAATTGACATCCAGCCTCATCGTGTCAAATCTCCCCACGTAAAGTGTTCCTGTACTGAAAGCTGAATGCTGAAGGTTTAGCAAAGGAAGCTGACAACCTTCTGTACATCCTTTCTACAGTCAAAGCCTGATCAGAAGTCTGTTGAGGAGAATTGGCGGTCATTCAGATATTGGTATCATAAAGCTAGCCAAGAAGCATATCCCATTGAAGAACATCAGACCTAACCGTGACCTGCCGAGGATGACGAGATATCTTAAACACATCATCCGACGGAAGAACAGGTGGCATAGAAAATTCAAGAAAACCAAGAGTTGGCGAGTTTAGGAGAAATACACATTCTTTTCAGAAAGCAGCCAAACACGAGATGAAAAAGTGTTACAACCACTACATCAACAACATACTTGGACCACAGATGGAGGAAACCCTAAGATCTTCTGGCGCCATGTCAACAGAGGAATACGTAGAGACACCAGTAGTGGCATAGCTGCACTCCGTCATCAAGGCCAGCTAGTCTCGAATGCTGTAGGCAAGTGTGAAATACTTAACTCGTACTTCAAGTCTGTTTTTACGAGAGAAGATACATCTAGGATACCAAACATGACCTCATCTGCATTCCCTGTGATGCCAGGCTTCACTATCACTCCACCTGGTGTTGAAAAGCTACTCATCAACCTGAAAACATCAAAAGCGGCTGGACCTGACGACCTCCCTAGCAGACTAATGAAGATATTGGCCCTCAGATAGCGCCTGTACTTTATTTGATCTTCAACGCATCTTTAAAGTCTTGTACACTACCTCAAGACTGGAAACTGGCCAATGTTACACCAATCCATAAAAAGGGAGATCGTGCTGAAGCGAAGAATTACAGACCAGTGTCACTGACCAGCATATGTTGTAAGGTGATGGAGCACATAATACACAGCCAGATCATGAACCACCTTGATGACCACAGTATCCTGACTGACAATCAACATGGCTTCAGGAAGAGACGGTCTTGTGACACTCAACTACTTATTACGCACAATGACCTCAGTACCGCCTTGGACAAAAAGAATATCACCGACGTTGTCTTCCTAGAATTCACCAAAGCGTTTGACACTGTGCATTACCAAAGACTTCTCTTTAAGCTTAAACACTTCGGCATCAGTGACCAGCTGCTGTCGTGGATATCATCTTTCTTGATTGGTCGCTCTCAAAGGGTCATCCTGGAAGGCAGAACATCTACATCTGTTGGCGTAGACTCCGGTGTTCCTCAAGGGACTGTTCTCGGGCCACTATTGTTTCTATTGTATATAAACGACTTGCCAGATCAAATCTCATCATCAACTCGCTTATTTGCAGACGACGCACTGGTGTACTACTGTACCGTACCGTCTTATAGTCACTCTCATCTCCATCTGATGCCAGAGGACTACAAGACGCGACTTAGACCAACTCACAAAGTGGCAACATGACTGGCAGATGCAGTTCAACCCTAACAAATGTTATGTGATGCACATTACCAACTCCAGGAGCCAAGTGCATCAAGACTACCAGCTGTGCAACCAAACATTATCGGTTGTAAAGTCGCACCCTTACCTAGGAGTTGATCTTCAAGACGACTTGGGTTGGAACTCTCACATCGGCCATGAAACATCTAAAGCCAGCCGAACTTGTACAACTGCCCAGAATCACTGAGAGCTTAGTAAGAGACCTCATGTTGAGTTTGCCAGTGCAGTATGGGACCCTTACTAGAAGAAGGATGTAAAGTGGGTTGAGAGGATCCAGAGGAGCGCATCCAGGTTCGTCAAGTCATACTTTCAACGTACCAAAGGCACCGACACGTAACTACTTTACGACCTTGGATTGCAATCTTTAGAGACCAGGAGGAGAAACACCCGGCTAATGACTATGTACAAGATCGTCAACGACAAAATTGACATCCCCTGCGACCGCTATCTAACACCAGTTACCCGTCGCTCTCGTTTGAATAACTCCAAAAGTTTCATTCACTACCACAGTAGATTCATGTCACACAAATGCTCATTCTTTCCACGCACCATCACTGAGTGGAGCAGTCTACCAGAATCAACAATCAACGCAACAAGCACCCAAGTATCACAAGTCACAACTTCAAAAACAATAACCAGCTCCTCCCCCCCCCCCCCCCGGCACAAGCTTGGCTTCTATACTCGCAATAGTCCACCCAATATTTGAGTTGATGATGTTGATGATCTGTCAAAGACATTGCATACCTTCACTTGTTGCACTAATGCAAATAGCTGCTGCAGCCACCAGGCACCAGCTACTGACCAACAACAGACAGCTGCTCTAATATTGGATGTATCAAGACAGCTAACAGCCAAGGGGCCGAGATGCTGGCACGCAATGACGGTTCCGACTATCCGATGGTGTTTGTTTGCATTAGTGGTGGTGTGTGTTCATCATCGGAAACTATAACATTGACATGCCAGGAAAGTTTGATGCAAACAAAGTAACGCGGCATTGCCACTCCTTTCCAATCATTACCTAACGCTTAATGCTGGTATCATATCCACAAATAGCAATGACAATATTGGCAGCCACCATATTACTCTCAATGATTGTAAATGTACCATATCCACTGCACTGAAGACTAAATAGTGAACACATACTGAAGGATAAGGGGGTTATTCCCAGTCATCTTGACATCAAGTTCACTGCTTGATGCCAAAGCAGTTAAAGAAATTGGTATCATATCCACTGCACTGAAGACTAAATAGTGAACATATACAGAAGAGAAATGGGGATATTCCCAGTCATCTTGACATCAAGTTCACTCCTTGATGCCAAAGCAGTTAAAGAAATTGGTATCATATCTACTGCACTGAAGACTAATTAGTGAACATATACAGAAGAGAAATGGGGATATTCCCAGTCATCTTGACATCAAGTTCACTCCTTGATGCCAAAGCAGTTAAAGCAATTGGTACCATAGCTACTGCACTGAAGACTAACTAGTGAACACATACTGAAGAGAAATGGGGTTATTCCCAGTCATCTTGACATCAAGTTCACTGCTTGATGCCAAAGCAGTTAAAGAAATTGGTACCAAATATACTGCACAGAAGGCTGAATGCTGGATCATAACCACTGCATCGAGAAATGGGGATATTCCCAAGTCATATTGACATCAAGTTCACTGCTTGATGCCAACGCAGTCGGTATCATTTCCACTGTACTGCACTGAAGACTAAATAGTGAAAACAAATATGCTTGATGCCAAAGCAGTTAAAGCAGCTGGTATCATATCCACTGCACTGAAGACTAATTAGTGAGCACATACTGAAGGGAAATGGGGATATTCCCAGTCATCTTGACATCAAGTTCACTGCTTGATGCCAAAGCAGTTAAAGAAATTGGTACCAAATATACTGCACAGAAGGCTGAATGCTGGATCATAACCACTGCATCGAGAAATGGGGATATTCCCAAGTCATATTGACATCAAGTTCACTGCTTGATGCCAACGCAGTCGGTATCATTTCCACTGTACTGCACTGAAGACTAAATAGTGAAAACAAATATGCTTGATGCCAAAGCAGTTAAAGCAGCTGGTATCATATCCACTGCACTGAAGACTAATTAGTGAGCACATACTGAAGGGAAATGGGGATATTCCCAGTCATCTTGGCATCAAATTCACTGCTTGATGCCAAAGCAGTTAAAGCAATTGGTATCATATCCACTGCACTGAAGACTAAATAGTGAACACATACTGAAGGGAAATGTGGATATTCCCAGTCTTCTTGACATCAAGTCCAATGCTTGATGCCAAAGCAGTTAAAACATTTGGTATCATATCCACTGCACTGAAGACTAAATAGTGAACACATACTGAAGGGAAATGTGGATATTCCCAGTCTTCTTGACATCAAGTCCAATGCTTGATGCCAAAGCAGTTAAAACATTTGGTATCATATCCACTGCACTGAAGACTAAATAGTGAACACATACTGAAGGGAAATGTGGATATTCCCAGTCTTCTTGACATCAAGTCCAATGCTTGATGCCAAAGCAGTTAAAACATTTGGTATCATATCTACTGCACTGAAGACTAAATAGTGAACACATACTGAAGGGAAATGTGGATATTCCCAGTCTTCTTGACATCAAGTCCAATGCTTGATGCAAAAGCAGTTAAAACATTTGGTATCATATCCACTGCACTGAAGACTAAATAGTGAACACATACTGAAGAGAAATGGGGTTATTCCCAGTCATCTTGACATCAAGTTCACTGCTTGATGCCAAAGCAGTTAAAGCAATTGGTATCATATCCACTGCACTGAAGACTAAATAGTGAACATATACAGAAGAGAAATGTGGATATTCCCAGTCTTCTTGACATCAAGTCCAATGCTTGATGCCAAAGCAGTTAAAACATTTGGTATCATATCCACTGCACTGAAGACTAAATAGTGATCACATACTGAAGGGAAATGTGGATATTCCCAGTCATCTTGACATCAAGTTCACTGCTTGATGCCAATGCAGTTAAAGCAATTGGTATCATATGTAAAAGTCATAATTTTTGCATACATTTCGCTAGAAATGGATGCATATCTCGAGTTTTAAATCCATAATCGAAAAGAAGAAAAAAAATTGCTCCTAGCGCTGAAAGTCTTCTACACAATGGTAGTAAAAACTTACCTGATAGTTTGATATATTTTACGTTATGTTGTCTGAAAATTCGTAAAATTCCTTCAAATTTGAACTTCTAGAAAACATCGATTTAGTAAAAATATTGACATTTTCCACCATTTAAAGCTAAATGTTCTCGGAATACACGGGCGTATGACCTAAAAGGCGAGTATACTTTTATGAACAATCAAAATAAACTATCGGATTCAATTTATATTGTCACAATGTGAAGAAATTGGAAGAAAACTGAAAATTAAATGATCGTCCAAGATTGGCCTTTGTTTACATTTTTAGGCATTCTTTTGCGCTCTTTTGTTTTTCGCGGATAGTAAGCAGCGTGACTAGCATTACGCACGGGAAGATTTAGCGCGCAACGCAATGATCGAACATCTGTCACAGCATTTGAAAAGCGTGGAACTCCGCTTAATTTCCCGCCAAATAACCATGCGCCTTTTCCTGACTCAAACTTACCAAAACAACAATTTTTAATCACCCAAAAGAACGGGAAATAATCGCTTCCTATTAATAACTTATATACATATAAAAGTATATATAAAATCCATGAAACTCAGAGTAGCGATAATATTCCGGAAGGTCTATACCTCTGAATTTGTATACGCTCTACCGTTTACGGTATTGAGCACTCTATTCAAATGTCGTAGTCTAACCAGAAATGGTTGTCAATAATAATTATATTACGCTCCTGATTTTTTCAGTTGAGCACTCTCTGATTATCTTTTGATGTGTATTGACCACTTCGGGAATATTATGCTGCTCTGATCGCTGATCAAAAACACCATTGATTGTGTATTCGCATTATCATATGTGTGCTAGATCTGCGATCAGAGAAGCATCTATTCGCCTGACGATTGGACAAAATGACCGTATGGATTGTCCATGAAACTCAGAGTAGCGATAATATTCCGGAAGGTCTATACCTCTGAATTTGTATACGCTCTACCGTTTACGGTATTGAGCACTCTATTCAAATGTCGTAGTCTACTGGTTGTCAATAATAATTATATTACGCTCCTAATTTTTTCAGTTGAGCACTCTCTGATTATCTTTTGATGTGTATTGACCACTTCGGGAATATTATGCTGCTCTGATCGCTGATCAAAAACACCATTGATTGTGTATTCGCATTATCATATGTGTGCTAGATCTGCGATCAGAGAAGCATCTATTCGCCTGACGATTGGACAAAATGACCGTATGGATAGTCCATGAAACTCAGAGTAGCGATAATATTCCGGAAGGTCTATACCTCTGAATTTAAAATAATAGAGCGATATGAAATTCAATTTTTGAAACAAGTGCCAGGTTGACACTGCCCTTAAAGTGCCTGAATATGCATCCTGATCAATGAGTAAATAAAGTATCATAAGCATGACAAACTTTGGAAAAAGAGCTTTGGTATTTGGGTTGACAAAGCCAAAGTACAAAGATGTGTTTCATGGAAAAGGTCTTGGGCAGAGCTTGTCTTGACCCAAAAAAAGACCTATTTTTTCGAAATCTCGACCCTTAATTTTAAATGTAAAAACAGACAAGTTGATACAGCAATTATAGAAAGGAAAATTATTTTCCAACACATTTAATTCATAAAAGCAACAATATAACGGCAACTCAAATATATACATATTGAAATACAAAACACATACAACCCTGATACACATATACATGTATATTTTTAAATGGGAGACCTCTTTGGAAGAAAATTATATGGTGGGAAATCTGAATTATACAAAGAATTGTACATTATACTTGTACATCAAATAACAAAATATATTTTACAAAGGTTTAAATTAAATACCAATAGGAATTACTGCAAATCATTTACATATTTTCAACATGCTCCTTCAAAACCAAATCTAAATCATATATGGCGGGGAAATCTTGGAAAAGATAAGGAATTGTATATTATACATAAACAAGCAAACAACAAAATATACTTTTCGAACATCACATAGGGATTACAGAATCTGCAAAATGGAACTTGTATATTTTCATCATGCTCCTTCAAAATCAATTTAAATTATGAAACATTTTCTTTTGAAGTGGTCAACATTTTTTAAAAGTTAAAAGTATTCTATTTTGTTATATAAATTACTACAAATTTGGTATAATTGGGAAAAATGAACATATCAGCTTTTCATTGATAGAACAAACACTGAGCAATGAACTCAGTCCCATCAGGACAAGCATTTGTCAGTGTGCACAGAAAGAAACAAAACAAACAATATGAACATAACATAAAAATATAGGCGTCTGAGGGAGGTGGTATCTTTTATAATTGTACTTCAGTGAATTGTAATGAAAAGTAAATATAATCTCTATATTAGATGGATGGATGCTCAAATCAGACTAACACACTGATATAAATTGGATGGATTCGTATTGAATACCAACTATATAAATTGATATAAATTATAGTTTAATTAGTTCCAAATTGGCGAGAAATATTTGTTTTTATCTCTCTGCGTGCAAAAGTAATCCAAGCTTACTCACATGCACACAGTTTTTGCCCCACGTACGGGCCACTCATGGTGCACAGTGTGCTTGTTGCCTTCATAAGCGTCCGTGTGCTTCTGAATTCATTCGCTTCTGTATTCATTCACCAATTTGGAACTGATCAAACTATAGGCAGAATTACATATTGGAATAAGTTCATCAGGGTTACACATCAAAAGTTACACATTGATTTAGAAATGTATCAATTTGGTATACACTGGACGGATATTACTATAAAACTGTTTTACTCTATTTTGTTTACTTTATATATCAACATTTTGCATGAAGTGGTGGATATTTATACAAAAGCTCATGAATAAATATTTATAACAAACAACTTTAACTTAATTAGAAAGCATATCTAATTTTGTAACAAATTAGATATCATATAACGTGCAGGTCTATACCGTGAATGTCAGTTGCGCCATGGTTTCGAAGAGTCACGTTAAGCCGTTGGTTCCGTGTATTCAGACGCTCACCCTGAACACGTTAAAAAGTTGCAGACCTCATCGTAAAGAGTAGGGGATCATCCCGGGTCTGTTAACCTATACACAAAAATCTCACTCTCTAGGTTAAGAGAGCTCTGACGTTGATGCGGGATCCCGCTTTGTCAGAGTATATACTCCAGAACCAGAACCAGAACCAGAATGAGAGAATTGTTGAAATCACCAATATAATAGCATTGAAAATCATGCTGAAATAATCACTGGAACAAAGCCCTATACAAAAGATCCTTTGTATATCATAGCCCACTGAAATGTCTGAAAATATATTACGATTGTATCATCTATATAGCCAATCAGCGAACAAGATATTTTCAGAAGATTTTCACCAGAATTCAATGACTTATGAAGACCACCAACAATGTGCGTAAAGATTTTTGTTTTGTGCAGACTAAAGGGCAGGCGCTATCACAATATTATATCAATTTATTCCACATTTCCAGAACACAGACATATGCTTGTATGTTTTGGGATTATAATTACAAATTAATTTGCCAACATTTTCTTTTTTAAACTTCTTGGGATTTTACTGGATTTGATGTGGCACTGAGAAAATAAATTGTTTGAGTGGCTAAAATAAGATCAACTTTGTACATATTGAAATATATCTGTCAAAAGAAGTTCAGGTGTTTTTTTCCAAACACCTTTATTTTGCATATTTTGTTGTATTCCCACAGTGTGTTATATAATTGGGAGGTCTCAATCTGAATGTGCCACAGTCACCACTAGTTAGTGTACAAAGATCAACAGAGCACCACTAAACATATTTTTGATTGAGACCTCCCCTTATTCTCAAACAAATAGCTGAGCACTGAAATAATTGATTGCTACACAAATGTGGCATGTTGGAAAAGACCACATCAGCTAAAGTTTATTAATATCTACCACAATATGCATATATCACAAAACATCAGAATAATTGGTTATTAAAAAAACACCTGAACTTTTTGAGTTTATATCTTTCAACAACTATTTTAACTCTTTAGATTGGACGGAATTATTATGCAGCATATTCTAGTACGATACAGCATATTCAAGTACAATAACATTATAAGTAATGGCGTAACAGGGCTCTGACAGGGCAGAAAGATCGTTGCAGGGCAAAGCCATTCACCCTCCAAACTAAAAAAGACCTCCTGACACCAAAAAATGGCAAGACCCCTCCCCCACCTAAAGGCATACTTTCACAATTTAATTTTGGTACATAGTTTGTGGCTGTCACTTTCTGTAAAGTTTTTGAACACCACCACCTCTCCTATATTGTATAATGGTATGTCATGTTGTGAATTTAATTGTTTGCTCCATTCTTGGAACCAACCTATTTTAGCATCCCTAACCCCCTAAGCTACAATAATTGAGTTGGTGCTATTTTTTTGGTCATCGTAAAGGGGTCTCTCCCACTGAATTCAAAATGGCTACCCCTACACAGGGGGTCAACTGGCTTTTTGGACACCTCAGACCCAGACGAACAAGTTGATATGCTTTTCAGCTTAATTTAAGCAATGTTTGATCCCCAGTAGGGGTAGCCATTTTGAATTGATTGAAGCTTGGTGTTTAAGAATGCTAAAAACTATTGACATACGATGGTATTTTCATAACATATTCCTGCAAACTGATGATGTAACATCACTACAATGGCAAATGGAATACTCAACTTCTTATATTCACAAGTAGAATTTTGGAGAAAAGCGGTCTTAATGCTCACTAAGGATTTCGAAAGAACAAATTAATTTACAACCATGTAATTTTTAAAACCATATGAGAATCAACTTTGATTCCCGCAATGCAAATCAAATTTCAAAAATTCTTTTTGAGAATCAATTAATGTAGATATTCTACCCCAGCCCTCTATGTACATAAAGGCCTTTGAGGACAGGCCACACACATGTGTAGCAAGTTCCCTTCTGTTTAACAATGCCTCGAAATGGCGTCACTTTCTTTTCATCACGGTTGGACACTGCTTCTATAAGCTTTCTTTAGAACCGTAAGTGTTCCAATTCTGAATCCACTTCAATACGGATACCTTAGACTGGGTACCCACATCCCTCTATATTGAGCACCCACGCAGGGGTATTTTGTACACAGTGAAGATGGTAAGGATTTGGTCTAACAGATACCTTGAACATAACTTGTTAAAAAAGGCCTTGCTTGTAACACATTAACCAACACCACGCTAATTGTCACATCATGATGATACCAATATCAGAAACAAGATGATACAAAACTGTTCCTTTTAGGTGTACTCTAATAGTTGAATGGTTATATAAACACATCTGCTTAAGGGGACCAAATAAACCCTATTCTACGGGCATAATTGACCATTTCTTTTCATTATTAAACTATATAACGAAAAATTTGTTTACACAACTTTTTCTGACATTTTCAATTTGTTTGTAATTTTTATAAAAATTAAGAATTCAGCAAAATGTTCACATATTTTTTGGAAAAAAACACCGACCGAACACCGTCTGCCCGTAGAACAGCGTTTTCTCCCTGTCACTTTAGGCGTACTCTTAGTTGAAGAGGTATATCAACTAAAAGCCCCTTATTTGAACCCACCACTTCAACGCAATATATAATATTTCAGTTAAGCAGATTGTTGAAACAAGTCAATGAATCCTTCGCTTTCAATCTTGTCGTTGTACTCGTTGATGGCATCGTTGCTGGTCTCCAGGTATTCTCCAATAAACTTATCCATTTCTGTCAGGAAAAGGGGAAAGCTTCAAGTTATTAACTGGATTGAAGGGAAGACCTCTTGCGATGGAACCCAAAGTAGAAAATATGGTATTAGTTGCGGTTGTGGTCTACATATTGTGAGAGTTTTGTAAAAATGTGTTCATAAGCTCAACAAATGATAAAAATAGGGACATCGGTCCCAAATAGGTCGTCCGTTTATATGGGTAGATTAAAAACAAGGTGGCTCTTAAACCACAGGCATCAGGCAACTAGAAAGAAAGAGGACATAGTATAGCCTCCCTGTTAAAGACATATTAAGTAAACATTATAATGTAAATAAACATCCTGGAGTTTGGTTACAATTGTACTTCACCTGTTTAAATGTAATCAATTTTATATATGCAGCCAATTTCACATCAGACCTCAGATGACCTTTGACCTTGGCATGTGACCTTTGACCTCATTAACATATGAAGGTTTTCATGTTGCATCTATGATCCGAGTTTGGTTGCAATTGGTCATTGTAAAAGAAATGGACAAATGTAATCAATTTTACATGCAGCCACTTTTACATCTTGACCTCAGATGATCTTTGACCTTGGTATGTGACCTTCGACCTCATTAACGAATGAAGGTTTCCATGATGCATCTATGACCGAAGTTTGGTTGCAATTGGTCATTGTATGAAAAAGCCAAATGGACAAATGTAATCAATTTTACATATGCAGCCACTTTTACATCTTGACCTCAGATGACCTTTGACCTTGGTATGTGACCTTTGACCTCATTAACATATGAAGGTTTCCATGTTGCATCTATGACCGAAGTTTGATTGCAATTGGTCATTGTATGGAAAAGAAATGGACAAAACAAAAAGTGTATACCAAATTGTTGACACACAGACACAGACACAGACACAGACTACAACACAGACAGACGAAGGATGCTGCCATAAGGTCTCTTCCTACGGATGACCTAAAAATGATTAAAGTCCCCTGATTTTCTCTATGACATCTTTCTACTCCCAATACTATGACAACTACATGAATGTGGTGTGATTCCATAACAAGGAAACAATGGTCTTACTTAATTTGGGATATACTTATATCCAGTGTTGTAGGACTCGGGACTCGGACTCGGACTCGAGTCTGACTCGAGTCCTTTTTTTCAAAGACTCGGACTCGGACTCGGTCCCAGTACTCAAAGACTCGGACTCGGACTCGGACTCGGACCCCAAGGACTCGGCTTCGAGTCCGGCAAAATTGGGTTTTTTCAGGTGTTTTATTTTCATTAATTTATCTGAATTTTGTTTTGCTGAGGGACTAAATTTCGCAGTCCGCCGCTAGCAAAACAATAACTTTCATAAGTAACACAGAGGGTGCTGTTGTACCAGACCAGCAAGTAGCGCTACCATGGAACGCATATTCAGAATTTGGCTGATTTTGATGATTGATGAGGTCAAAACTCAGGTGTTGTCAAGCAATGAAATATTCAATTTTCTTTCCTGGTTCATTTTCATAGCCTTATTTTACTGACATCTTCTTTCAATGTCAGTACTCTCAGTTCCAAAGATATCGTCGATTTAGTATTGCTTTAAAAACAATGAAATACAAAGAACATTAAATTATATCCTGGCTTTTATCAGAATTATTAGCCTTAGCAATAGCAATAATTTACTTCTTTAACTCGATCTGTTGTTGTTCGTCCATCGCAAAGCAAAGACGACAATGACAAAAAAGACCAGTTACATAGTTGAATTTGATCTATGTGTCAGAGGATGACTAACAAGACCAATACAGGCAAGGAAGCAACTCCAACATGTGTGGCTCTTGTGATCTGTATCTGGCGTTGCTGCTCTCGTCTTGCGGATCTTTTCCTCTATACACTCTTTCTAATTTAAGTAATTTTGCATGCAAATAATTGCAAATAAGCAGTAATTAAAAGAACAACCACAAAGACAACACAAGCCTAATAAAGTAAGTTACTGAACTGACTGTGATTCATACACTCTATGTAGTGTTGAACCAATCAGGAAGCAGGAATTACAAATACGCGGATTGCATTAAAAGTGTCCACTGCACTCCGCGTGTGCGCCGTTCAAATGCGTTTTGTTTTGATTCGTTGTTCAAGATTCGCGGGTTCGCCGATTTTCACTGCGGGTGTTAGCAAACTTGTTAAAGTGTTTTTAGTCGTTTTACATAGATCAAAATTATGCTTAAATTGTGAATTTTTATTTGTATAGTGTCGTGTATGAATTAGGTCAATGCATGCGTATGTTTTGTTTCTCGAAAAATTAGAAAAATCAATGCACTTGCGCAAATGTTGATATGCTCACAATAGCACTCCCCCTTCGGGGTCGTGCCATTATTCACATCAACATCAGCGCGCGTGCATTGATTTGTCTAATTTCTCTCGAAACAACACATACGCATTTATTGACCTATAATTATACTTTGATAAGTAATTATTATATAACACATGGAAATATTCTAGCCATCTGATTGGTGGATACTACATCATAATAACACAAAATAGTTTGGTCCATTTCATGCTTGACGTAACTTTCCGGTCTTGTTTTGTCTTTCAAAAAGTACTATTGACCGCGTACTATTGACCGGGCAAAAAATGCCATGCTTCGTACGATTTTGCCATAATGGCATGGAGGATCGACTCGCCTGTAAGATCTTTTTCATGTTTTGATCAAAATCGCACACAAAAATATTTTCATGCGTTATATAAATCAAATATGGACTGGCTATATTCGTGAAATGGGGTGAACTATATAATTGTTCCTCGGTGATCTGGAGACCTAAGCCTACTATTTTCCCTCAGCCTTCGGCATCAGGAAAATAGTAGGCTTACCGTCTCCAGATCACCTTGGGGCAATAGTTCACCCCATTTCCCTCATGAACAGTCCATATTTGTATAAGTAAACAGTATATAACTGAAATTCTGACTAATAAAACGTTGATATAGTATTGGTGAACTGCGTCTTGAATTTGATACATAAGGACTCGGACTCGGACTCGGATATTGAGGACTCGGACTCGGACTCGGACTCGGACATAGAAATTGGCAAAGACTCGGACTCGGACTCGAGTCCTTTCCTCAAGGACTCGGACTCGGACTCGGACTCGGATGATGAGGACTCGACTCCAACACTGCTTATATCTAAACTGTTGTATTGATATCGTGGTTGGATTTATTATAAAAGAATTACAAAATGTAATATCCAATCAAATTTGTGTCCCATTTTATTTATACCAGTACCTGCATAGATCATCAAAATAGAGTCATTGAGATCAGGTGGAATATTGCTTGGAAGGCTGGGTTTTTGTGTGGAGTGTAGTTTTTAAAGACATTTTGAAAATGTTGGTCAACATTTTTGGAGAAATTGAAATATAAAAACAGTTTTTGTTGCCTGGTTATTAGTGAAATCAACCAATCACATGGGAGCAATAATTATAGGTCAATAAATGCGTATGAGTTGTTTCCAAGAGTAATTGAAAACAAATTCAATGCACGCGCACTGATGTTGATTGTATTGTGTATAATGGCACAACACCGCAGGGGGAGTGCTATTGTGAGCATATTAACATTTGAGCAAGTGCATTGATTTTTCTAATGTATTGACCTACACCTAGCACATAAAGTCCCTGCTCAGGTGCTTTGAGGTTGACTAATTCAAAATATATAATCGGTACCAAAAATCTGAGATATACATTAAATGAGCAAATTTCTTCTCCGCAGTTTGATACCTCATTCAACAAAATCGAATGGATACTTTTAAAGTTATGTCGATTTCAATGAGCGCGAATGCAACAGAAAAGTGGCACTAGGTATAGGAAATCATTGATTTGTGTGTGATTTACCATAGACGGTAAAAATCAATGTTTTACCCGTCTATGGATTTACGCACTGAAAAACTCACAGCTTATCAGCTAAGACTTGTATTCTTCACAGCCAGATACACCCTTTGTCCCGCACATTGCGGTTATCACTAAAGACCCATTCATCTGTCACATTCATCTGTCGCGCACAGTTATCACACACAAATCAATGATTCCTATACCTAGTGCCACTTTTCTGTTTAATGCGCGGTCATTGAAATCGACATAACTTTAAAAGTATCCATTCGATTTTGTTGAATGAGGTATCAAACTGCGGAGAAGAAATTTGCTCATTTAATGTATATCTCAGATTTTTGGTACCGATTATATATTTTGAATTAGTCAACCTCAAAGCACCTGAGCAGGGACTTTATGTGCTAGGTGTATACATGACACTATACAAATCAAAATTCACATAACAAATAAAAACCTGTTAACAAGTTTGGTAAATCCTGAACTTTTAGTTTCCTGCTTTCTGATCGGTTCAAAACTACAAAGAGTGTATGAATTATATATACCGGTTACATAATATTGTTCTATTTTGATGTATGTTTGCCAGTATCAAAGTGTATAGAGAAGAAAAAAACCCATAAATACAGAATAAGTCTCTTACCTGGGTGTTGGTCTGTCCTATCTCCACCTAAGCTCACATACTGATGACCATTGTAAAACCAACCCTGTGGAAGAGGTGCTAAATGGTGTTTGGTCTGAAAAGCAGAAAGCGAAAGAGTCGTCAGTACCCTTAAGGGAAGTGTCAACCCAAAATATATGAAATTTATCAAGCACTGTAACTTTTAAACTAATAATGTAATGTACATAAAAGTATACAATTTTTCAACTGAAATGAGTCGGAGAATCCATTTTTGGTATTAAATTTTCCCCAAAATAGTGATTTCTACATTTTTGCCCAAAAATCACTTTTTTGGCGCCAACATTTTTCAGACAACCTAACAAAATAAGTTTTTTATTACCAACTACCAACACAAATGTTTTTTATCTCAAAAATCACATTTTTGGCACTTTTTGGTCAATATTTTCAAAACTAAAAAGTTTTAAGCCAAAAAAAAAAGTGCTTCCTAGATAATTGACTTTAGATGATTTTGGTGACATTTTGACATTTTTAATCAAAAACTGATTTTGTTAGGTTGTCTGAAAATTCGTAAAATTCCTTCAAATTTGAACTTATACAAAACATCGATTTAGTAAAAAATATTGACATTTTCCACCATTTAAAGCTAATGTTCTCGGAATACACAGGCGTGTGACCTAAAAGGCGAGTATACTATTATGAACAATCAATTTAAACTATCAGATTCAATTTAAATTGTCACAATGTGAAGAAATTGGAAGAAAACTGGAATTTAAATGATCGTAAGATTGGCCTTTGTTTACATTTTTAGGCATTGTTTTGCGCTCTTTTGTTTTTCGCGTCTTCGTCGCGGATATTAAGCGGCGCGTCTAGTATTACGCATGGGAAGATTCAGCGCGCGACGCAATGATCGCACAGCTGTCGCAGCATTTGAAAAGCGCGGAACTTCGCTTTATTTCCCGCCAAATAACCATGCGCCTTTTCCTGACTCAAACTTACCAAAACAACAAATTTAAATCACCCAAAAGAACGGGAAATAATCGCTTTCGATTAGTAACTTATGATGGTAATGATAGAATACATATAAAAGTATAAAATAATAGAGAAATATGAAATTCAATTTTTGAAAAAAGTGCCGGGTTGACACTGCCCTTAATTATTAACTCATCAATACTTCATTTCAGATGGGTGCTTCCCCTAGGGGCACTCACATTGACAGTGCATAATTTCTCGAGGATATACATTCACACCTGAGTCACTCACTTTGAACCCAAGTTCAGACTCAAGCCGTTCAGATGGTAAAAAAAAAATGTTTGCGATTTTTTTCTTCAGCCAATTTCAGTCATTTTGGTTGACTTTTTGGAAAAAAATGAAAAATCAGCTCACAAGTTTGTTAACATACAAAGAAATGACATGTATATTAGTAAATGCTCATTAACGCAACAAAAAACACTTGTTCTAAGGGCCCGGCAGACACATTTTTCTCAGAATTGTCTTTTTTAGAAATGTTTTAAATTTTGTTGGGAAAATGTTGAAAAAATTGGAAGCATTTTGAAATGTTTTGAAAAGTCACCAAAATATTCACACAAAAAAAATGTTTAAAGAATCCCCCAAAATGACAAACTGACTGACTATATCCGAGAGGTCTGTTTGCCTGTAGAACAGGGTTGTTTTTTTAATGTCGCCTTAGCATAAAAAAGTCAATGGAATAAGACTTAGTGTTGTACTCAATGGTACATAGTTCCAAACTCACCTTTAATTTCTGCAATTCCTGCTTGCTCAACATGGCTTTAGTTTGTGGTTCTTTCTTTACAGGTTTCTGAGATGTATGAAAACAATTTGCATAAATGAATCAATCCAGGTCAGAAGTAGGGTTTTCAGCGTTTAGGTGCACTGGCCTATTCTGGAGACAGATGAATAATTGATAAATCTAGTAACCCAGAAAACTTAGTCACAATTTTCTTCAATTTTTCATTTTTAGTGTTCAACTTAATTGTATTGACAATTTGCAATGCAATATTTTCATAAAGAATGGACAATTAATTCCACCGATAAAGAATGGACAATTAATTCCAACGATTTGAGCAAATGAAAGGTTTTCAAAACAACAGAAAATTTAAAAAAAACCTGTCCCTATTATTGGTAATATCTCAAAATCAATATTTGCGAATTTTGACTTATTTTGCGTGATTTAAATCAGTTAGGATCTGTAATCAATTATAATGGTTATGATGAATTATGGGCTGTATTAAAATGTCCATTTTGAGATATTTAAAGACATTTTATAAGATTCAGACACTGCAGCAATCATAAACTATAAATCGTTGCTGTTCCTTCAAAACCTTTAATAATAGTTTTAATAGTTGTGTTTTGGCCCTTGAACATATTTAGAGCAGATTGCCCAAAGGTTATACATAGGAAGTATTACTTTATACATGCTGAAGGGCCAGATGGAGATACAAAATTTTGACAGAAAAGCGAAGCTAAATGAATCAATCCTGGATATCATTTATCTAGACACTGCAGCAATCATGAATTATAAATAGAAGGATTTGGAGCCAGAAGGCCCTATCTACAATGGCTATCATGTATAATAGGGTTGTATGTTTGCAAGGGTTCACCACACAGCACCAGAAGTATATAGCATATGGCAGCTATTAAAGATAGTGACTTTGTATCTGAACATAATGATCATATTATAGCTGCTCTGAGTTACAATTAGCAATTGCTCAGCAAGTAAACAACCCCATATATTACAACTGGCAGCTATTAGAGATTGTAGTACTAAGCCTTACCTGTGTTGCACAAGCCCTAAGCCAATCCTTAAGCACCCCCTCATCCAGCTCACACCCTGTGAACACAAAGCAATGTGTGTAGCCGTTGTTATCCCCTGTCCCATTAAGTAGGGCGCTGTAGGCATTCCCATTGGTCGATGCTGTTGTCGGCGGTTGAGGGCGCATTGGTGAAGTTGGAGGTCGTGCTGTGGGTGTTTCTGCAGCCGGTATGATGCTGAGGTGCTGGCTGAGCGTGACATACTGCAACTCCATTAACTGGTCTGAATCTGAGAAAAAAGGGAATGTTGGTGTTAAATATGTGTACTATGTAATTATTATGGAAAATATGGCAATATTTATTTTGTGAAATAATCAACCCATAAATATTTGAATAAATTGCATGCAGAAATTAGCCGCTTATTAGCAATAAGACTGGTTGATTGGTTAATTAATTAATATAAACTAATCAAAACTCCTGATATCACTAATTTCCCCCGCAAGAAAAATGATTCTAGTATTTTTAACTAATGGATCAATAGCGGGTGCTTTAATAAAACAGGTCAATTTAATTTTTAAAAAGGTCGCGACCTCACTGCACACCATATACTCACCAGTAAACTTTGCACGCCCTCTGACACAGTATATGTTTCCCCTAATGGGTCTATCGGTAAGTGACGCCTTCACATTACGCAGCTTAGTTGACAGTCTGGTCTTCTCCAGAGGCTGGTAGAATTTGATGCAGACTTCTTGAAGCCCTGGGTACAGGGGAGGGGGTGTCATGCATCCCAACCACCTACGAGGAACACAGTTTACAAGATCAAATTTAATTTTTAGTGTCACATTTAAATCTTATGCCCACAGGCCGAGCACTAACAGATTTTGACTGCACGATCTGGGGTATTTGGCATTTTTTTGTTCGATTTAGGTGTACGGCGTCTTATTATAACATTTTCAGGCAACGTTTTAACACACATATGGGCGCCCGATGCGTCTCTTTTTGATGGTGCGCATCTGTTGCATTGCTGAATATTTGCAATCCGGCACAGGCCTCAGCCAAATGCAAAACACAAGGCACAACACAGCGCAGTTTCATGCGCAACAGCTCGCATTGCATTTTTAAGTAGTGTGAAATGTCACAATAACAAAATCATGTCGGATTTTGGATTTGGGGCCATTGCAACTTCTAGAGTTCAGTATACTTTTTGCTAATGACACATACACATTCGAGGACAGAGGAGGGGGTATCATACACCCCACGACGAACAGTTTCAAGATTAACACATTTTGGGTTGCTTGGACCCATAAAGAGTTGTATTTCTTATTTTCCCCCATTGCCAAATCATGCAAAGAGTACAATGCCAATAATATGACTTACCATCCAGGTGTGATGAGATGCCTAGCTCTCACAAGGTCAGGGGTCATGAAGGCTGTCTCGGATAGAATCATCTCAATATCACCGCTCCTGATAGGGAGAAAAAAGGGAGAATTGTACAGTGCATGGCGGCAGAAGCACAACAAAATTGGAGGACAAGCCCAAATGTTGTTTTATAATGTTGAAACATGTGTAAAAATGCACACAAAGCACATAAAGCATTTTCAGTTTTCTAACTGAAATGGTCCAGAAAAATGTTCCTGAAGTCATTTTCTGTGACAAATTGAGCTTATTCAAGCTTAAATTATGAAACATTGAAACTAATTTTTGCAAAGTGTGCAAACATTGGTAATTTTAACACTAAAATGGTCCAGTCTGACGTTAAAAACATATCACCTGTAATTGTTTAGGGGGGACTCCCCGCTTGTGCTGCCTATGGATTTAGAAGTTGAAGCTTACTATGAGATTTCAACTAAATGATGATCACAAAACCACTTCTCTGTAGCATGTACCTCATAATCAACTTGCCCTATCCCTGATTCGATCCTTTTGATCTTGAAGCAAGCCTTATCCTGGTTGCATGAAAGGGTTATGAGTAAATGTTAACCCAAAATCAATTATTCCTCTTACCCTCGCCATTGTTATCAAGTATAAATGTAATCTTGAGACTGCAATTGAATTGTTTTTAAAGATTTCACTCACCCTGCCCAGTATTGCCCCTCACAACGAGATTTCACTCGCCCAACCTCTTCTCACTAGACATGTGCTCATGAGCCGGAAGTATGTGTCACGCAATTAGCAACTTACAACCCACACACCCCCATCGCCTCCAACCCAGTCTCATTTTGCCAGTCATTTACCTTGAGATTTCCCCATTGTTAGCCAGTATAAATGCAGCTTTGGGATTGACTCTCCTGATCAGATCTTGAGCTAGTTGAAGATCACGATCCTGTAAGCATAAAATGTTAAAAACATGTTTAGGGTCCAAACTTAAAAAAAAGGAGGAGGAGGCCCTTTCTTTTTCATTTTTGTTGATGAAAATTCACCCTTATTAGTGATTTACTTTACGAGCCTTAAAGAGGAGGAGGCCTCTTTAAACCTTTTTTATTTCATTGTTCTGATGGGTTGGTCACCACAAATGCTTATAAAATGCTTATAGAGAAAGCTTTTACAAACATCTTAAACTCTGAAACACCTGAACAAAGAAATATGACTGATAATAAAAAATAAAATAAAATTGAAGCAGACCTAAAAGGAAGTGGGCAGGGATGCTAAACATGGGATTTTTTTCCATGGTAGTAATGATGACCATTTATTTTGTGCCGGTGTCCATCGAAAGAGGCAGTCCCAAAGGTGTTCAATGAGTTACTGATTTAAAAAATGACAGCAAATTTAAGAGATATTGCCCCTTTAGTAAACAGCACCTCTGTATCTAAAAAAAGAAGATTTTGCTCAAACCTATTTGAATAAAAGGCCATCGAATACATTTCACACACTCGCACTTTGAAAAATTAAATTTCCCTTGTTACCATTATAGTAATACCATGAATAGTATTAAAAGTGGATTTTCCTTATTTTTAGGTTTTTACGCATGCAAATTCCAATATTTAATTAACATGTAAATCTCCATTTTGAAACATATGGAATAAACAACAATTTTTTTCAGTTTGACGAAACAGCCAAAATATACCATATCATCGATGTTCTGTCAAAACCTTGTTTCTCCATCTGGCCCTTCAGCATGTATAAAGTAATACTACCTATGTTTAACCTTTGGGCAGTCTGCTCTAAATATGTTAAAGGGCCAAAAACAAAACTATTAAAACAATGTAAGTGCTCTTTCCTCTGAGCATGTATACAGCAACACTTCCCATGCATAATCGTTGGGCAGTTTACCTTATACTCGTTGACGGGCAGGAAAAACATACAATGTTATGACATAACAGCGACAACCCTATTTTAGAGATTAAGAAATCCTAGTAGCAGAACATTTCTGGATATGATATTATACATGTGTGCATGAGAGGTGCCATACACTAGTATAGAAGGTTTGGGGTAATGTATTGTAAAAGAAGTGTAGCGGATTGACAAATCATATGCCCTTTTTATAATTTGGGGGGAAATGTTCATGTGGTAATGTCCATTTGCCCGTAGAATAAAGTTTCTTTTCCGTCACCTGGCAGTATTAGGGTTTTTTGTATGTTTTTTTCTTAAACAAAATCAACAGTTATTCCTTTGTTTACAGATGGTACTTACTGGTCCTGTTGTTGAGCTTGTAAACAATACATTGTTGACCCATCCCTGCATACATTGGTCTAACAACCTTGGTTGAGTTAGCCTAAACAGAAACAGAACATCAAAATTAGAAGCACATCAAATAGCAATTCAAAGAATAAGTAAAATAAGCTTCACGTTTAACAAACAGTCACAAATGCGGTATATCAACTCCTATACAGTAAAAGAGGACATTTTTCACTTAATTTTGCACTACAATCAGCAAGCACGAAAATAAAAATGCGCAAATGTATTTTGTATGTACGTCTATGTAAGGAAGCTCAAAATCGCGAAAAATAAAAACAAGCAAAATTGTTTAAAATGTGTGAAGCGCAAACATTTACACACATGCAAATTTACACTTTTACAGCAGTTAAAAGGACAACCAGAGTGGCAACTGACAAATGTTCCCAAACTTGTCAAGAAAATCTTAAAAACCAAAGGATCAGTCATGCATGTAGTATTTCTGTCGCCAAGTGCCCGTTTTGAATACCAGGCTTTCGTTTTGAATACGAGACCTAAGTAACAGTTTTCTACAACATGTCAAATGAGACAATATCCCTACTTTTCATAATCTCTGATGAAACTCACCTATGGATCATGAATGTGTTGAGCGGGTCCACACACGCCGTCACAGCACCAATACGAATTTGTTGGGCCACCTCCAGGTCTGGATGGCTTAATATGCCATGTACAACTTGAACAGTATCGGCATACCTGAAGGAGGAAAAACATACCTAAAAGTTATAGACGGCATATTATTGGGCGCTTCTACTTCCACCGTTTGTTATTTCACCCAAATTCTAGTAGGCACCTTGTAATCCCCATGGTTTCTGTGGGGCATAGAGGGCATGCCAATTCAGGTACGCTAAGGAGATTATGGTGGGGTATCAAATAAATGCGCTCACTCAGAAAATGGGGGCAGCACAGAAACACACATAATAAAAATTCCTTTAAAAAGGAAAGGGGCACTCAAATGAATAATAACAGTAGTCTAGAAGGGGTTTATGGCTGGTGTTTTTGAAGTAGATGAATAGTGATCAAGAAATAGAAGCGTGTTGGACTGTGGGAAGTGTTTGGTATACAAATTAAGGAGTAGGAGTACATACCAATTTATGGCAATTGGTATAGTGAGACACGTGGAAGGATAGCAAAGCAAGACATGCAGGCAGGTATGCAGGTAGGAATGGTGTTAGCATGCATGTACATACATAGCCAATAACAAGCAAATTCAAATTGACACTTACCCTGGTGTCACTACCAACACCCTCATCTTCTTCCTTCCCCCAATAGCTGCTCGAATGCCTTTCTTCTTTGTGGCAGCTATTACAGCTGTCAGTGAGCTCTGTATTGACACTTACCCTGGTGTCACCACCAACACCCTCATCTTCTTCCTTCTCCCAATAGCTGCTCGAATGCCTTTCTTCTTTGTGGCAGCTATTACAGCTGTCAGTGAGCTCTGTATTGACACTTACCCTGGTGTCACCACCAACACCCTCATCTTCTTCCGTCCCCCAATAGCTGCCCTAATGCCTTTCTTCTTTGTGGCAGCTATTACAGCTGTCAGTGAGCTCTGTATTGACACTTACCCTGGTGTCACCACCAACACCCTCATCTTCTTCCTTCCCCCAATAGCTGCTCGAATGCCTTTCTTCTTTGTGGCAGCTATTACAGCTGTCAGTGAGCTCTGTATTGACACTTACCCTGGTGTCACCACCAACACCCTCATCTTCTTCCTTCCCCCAATAGCTGCCCTAATGCCTTTCTTCTTTGTGGCAGCTATTACAGCTGTCAGTGAGCTCTGTATTGACACTTACCCTGGTGTCACCACCAACACCCTCATCTTCTTCCTTCCCCCAATAGCTGCTCGAATGCCTTTCTTCTTTGTGGCAGCTATTACAGCTGTCAGTGAGCTCTGTATTGACACTTACCCTGGTGTCACTACCAACACCCTCATCTTCTTCCTTCCCCCAATAGCTGCTCGAATGCCTTTCTTCTTTGTGGCAGCTATTACAGCTGTCAGTGAGCTCTGTATTGACACTTACCCTGGTGTCACCACCAACACCCTCATCTTCTTCCTTCTCCCAATAGCTGCTCGAATGCCTTTCTTCTTTGTGGCAGCTATTACAGCTGTCAGTGAGCTCTGTATTGACACTTACCCTGGTGTCACCACCAACACCCTCATCTTCTTCCGTCCCCCAATAGCTGCCCTAATGCCTTTCTTCTTTGTGGCAGCTATTACAGCTGTCAGTGAGCTCTGTATTGACACTTACCCTGGTGTCACCACCAACACCCTCATCTTCTTCCTTCCCCCAATAGCTGCTCGAATGCCTTTCTTCTTTGTGGCAGCTATTACAGCTGTCAGTGAGCTCTGTATTGACACTTACCCTGGTGTCACCACCAACACCCTCATCTTCTTCCTTCCCCCAATAGCTGCCCTAATGCCTTTCTTCTTTGTGGCAGCTATTACAGCTGTCAGTGAGCTCTGTATTGACACTTACCCTGGTGTCACCACCAACACCCTCATCTTCTTCCTTCCCCCAATAGCTGCTCGAATGCCTTTCTTCTTTGTGGCAGCTATTACAGCTGTCAGTGAGCTCTGTATTGACACTTACCCTGGTGTCACTACCAACACCCTCATCTTCTTCCTTCCCCCAATAGCTGCTCGAATGCCTTTCTTCTTTGTGGCAGCTATTACAGCTGTCAGTGAGCTCTGTATTGACACTTACCCTGGTGTCACTACCAACACCATCATCTTCTTCCTTCCCCCAATAGCTGCTCGAATGCCTTTCTTCTTTGTGGCAGCTATTACAGCTGTCAGTGAGCTCTGTATTGACACTTACCCTGGTGTCACTACCAACACCATCATCTTCTTCCTTCCCCCAATAGCTGCTCGAATGCCTTTCTTCTTTGTGGCAGCTATTACAGCTGTCAGTGAGCTCTGTATTGACACTTACCCTGGTGTCACCACCAACACCCTCATCTTCTTCCTTCCCCCAATAGCTGCCCTAATGCCTTTCTTCTTTGTGGCAGCTATTACAGCTGTTAGTGAGCTCTGTATTGACACTTACCCTGGTGTCACCACCAACACCCTCATCTTCTTCCTTCCCCCAATAGCTGCTCGAATGCCTTTCTTCTTTGTGGCAGCTATTACAGCTGTCAGTGAGCTCTGTATTGACACTTACCCTGGTGTCACTACCAACACCATCATCTTCTTCCTTCCCCCAATAGCTGCTCGAATGCCTTTCTTCTTTGTGGCAGCTATTACAGCTGTCAGTGAGCTCTGTATTGACACTTACCCTGGTGTCACTACCAACACCATCATCTTCTTCCTTCCCCCAATAGCTGCTCGAATGCCTTTCTTCTTTGTGGCAGCTATTACAGCTGTCAGTGAGCTCTGTATTGACACTTACCCTGGTGTCACCACCAACACCCTCATCTTCTTCCTTCCCCCAATAGCTGCCCTAATGCCTTTCTTCTTTGTGGCAGCTATTACAGCTGTTAGTGAGCTCTGTATTGACACTTACCCTGGTGTCACCACCAACACCCTCATCTTCTTCCTTCCCCCAATAGCTGCCCTAATGCCTTTCTTCTTTGTGGCAGCTATTACAGCTGTCAGTGAGCTCTGTATTGACACTTACCCTGGTGTCACTACCAACACCCTCATCTTCTTCCGTCCCCCAATAGCTGCCCTAATGCCTTTCTTCTTTGTGGCAGCTATTACAGCTGTCAGTGAGCTCTGTATTGACACTTACCCTGGTGTCACTACCAACACCCTCATTTTCTTCCTTCCCCCAATAGCTGCCCTAATGCCTTTCTTCTTTGTGGCAGCTATTACAGCTGTCAGTGAGCTCTGTATTGACACTTACCCTGGTGTCACTACCAACACCCTCATCTTCTTCCTTCCCCCCAATAGCTGCCCTAATGCCTTTCTTCTTTGTGGCAGCTATTACAGCTGTCAGTGAGCTCTGTATTGACACTTACCCTGGTGTCACTACCAACACCCTCATCTTCTTCCTTCCCCAATAGCTGCCCTAATGCCTTTCTTCTTTGTGGCAGCTATTACAGCTGTTAGTGAGCTCTGTATTGGCACTTACCCTGGTGTCACTACCAACACCCTCATCTTCTTCCTTCCCCCAATAGCTGCCCTAATGCCTTTCTTCTTTGTGGCAGCTATTACAGCTGTCAGTGAGCTCTGTATGGTGTGTGCTGTGAATCCCTCTGTGGAGTCGAATGGCGGCTTCAGTATCACCCATCTATATTAAGCATTAGACATAAATGTAATACAAATATCAACCAGTTGATAACTGAAAAGGTAGCGACTGAATTTAAGCAAATACCGTCTAACAAGGCAAAGGAATCCGCACCAGTAAGCAAACTGAGGTGACGTTTACAGCATTTTTATCTAATAATAATAATACATGGGACTTATTGAGGGCCTTACGATATAAACAGCCGCAAGGCGCAGCACAGAAACACTTAAACTACAGATAATTATATTAAAAAGAATAGGCCTACTTGCTAAATTATACACAATCACTATAACTAATGCATACTAAAATATATTTAGAAAAATGATAATTAATACAAACATGTAAATCAGTAAAAGACACATTTTACAGGAGATTAAAATGATATGAAAAAGATACTACCAGTAAAAGAATATTACAATTAAATGCGATGATGTGTGACAAACTCGTATAAGATACACATTTTAAAAATCAGTAATATACAATAAGTTAAAAATTAACACACATATAAAATGGCAATATTTGCACATACAGGGTGAGTCAAAAAAAAGTGTACTCAACTTCAGCGATTTTTTTTAGAAAAAGTATTCGTTTGTTTTCAAAACAATATACTACGGTATAAAGACAAATCAATTAGCTTTAATATGAATTTTATCTGGTTTAGATTGGTTGAGGGAAACTTATTTTACGCTGTTTTGAATAAAAGTGACCAATTTAACGTCCGAACACGCTTTCCAGATATTGACCATTATATTTCATAAGATACGACCAATAAAAAATTACAATACCGACAGCGAAAGGATCAATTCCTTTGTTATGAAATGATTAAAGTGTGGTAATTGTGTCATAAATAGGCCTTAAAGCTGTCTATTGTTTTAATCTATTAGGAGACAATTTTGAACAAGTGTATTGTCTACTTAATTCTTTTAATAAACAAGATGTGTAATGCTTTACATCATAATCCTAGTAAACATTATTAAGCTCGTTAAGCTTGAAATTAAAAACCGTGTTTTAGGTGAAAAAACAGCTCATGTACAGAAATAGTCAACGGTATCATCAAATAGCGTGATTTTTTTTCCAGATGGTAGCAAAGAAATGGCGCAATCATTTAAAGTTTTGTTTGCCTTGATTTTGTGGTCAAACATTTTTCAATTTTTTTTTTTCAATTAGGGTACACTTTTTTTGACTCACCCTGTATGCATGCCATAATTTTACTCCCCAAAAACATCTGAGCATGAAGAATTCAAGGTCTGCATGGTGAGGAAGTCATTCCATTCGCGAATAAGCGACTCAATAAAAATGTTGTCAATAAAGTCCTTCATGCATAACCTAATTTTTTAAAGAAGGTGTCCAGCAAGCACAACATTGTGCATTATAAAAATAATTATTGACCCAAAATTACGTAGTTATATAGAAAAAAACCAGCATACTTATCATAACAACAAATAAAAACTGTCATCTCTGAACATGCCATTTTTACAAATTTGAGGTGATTTACAGTTGCGCTCTTGCAATGTATAATTATGACGTCGTTGAAACCGGGACTTTCGATCACAATTTTTTAAATGACGTGTTGAGAGATGGCACGTCTTATTCTTTTCATGATGATGCTTTTTCTATATACCTACACGATTTAGGCTTGATACATATTGTTTTTAAACATATTATAATGCACAATGCCCTGCTTGCTAGACACATTCAATGGAAACATTTTTTTGTTTCAGTGTTTTCTTTAAATTGCTGAGATCCTATATAGCTGAGCTCAGACCTGGATTTAGCTATAACTCTCATGGGTGCATGCCTGGACTGTAACAATAGTAGCTGTGTTCAGACTATTGCATTGTCTGAACACATCACATAGTCCTTGGCTTGCACTGCTTGCGATCAACAGTGGCGTGCGCAGGATATTGTGAGTGGGGGGGCACCTGGCCATAACTGAAATTCCCCCGACTATATAAAAATAGAGATACCGTAAAGTGCGGGCGTAGTTCGCACCACAAGTGGCTTGCCGCGAAGCTCTAACGGGTGGGGTCCAGGGGTGCGCATTAGGGCCCCTGGCGGGGGTGCAGGGGTAGTGGCCTCTGGAAGCTCATGGGTTTTAGCGGTTAAAAAACATATGAAACCCGTTTCAGGGGTAAATTTCAATATAATTTTGTGATGAATTCTTGTCAAATTTGTACTTTTTCCACCATAGATTCAATGCTTCAACATAATATAGTTTTATTGCAACAAATTTTAGTTCAGCCAATCTCACTCTTTGAATACTCGACCTAGCCCAGTGACGTAGCTATGTTATTCATATTGGGGGGGGGGCGAGAAATGAAATTGAACTGACAAGATTTTTTTGAGTAAAGGCGCGCAAATCTTTTTGAATTTACCCTTTTTTTGCACGATTGAGCTACATTTTGGCTCTAAACAAGCTTGAACCAAAGAATATTGCATTTTGGGAAGACATATGCGCGCATAGCGCGCAACATTTTTTCATCTGTGTTTCTTCTCAATTCCCCCGACTGGCCTAAGTTCCCCCCGACTGACTCAATAGTGGGGGGGGCGAGGCCCCCTGCCCCCCCCCCTTTGCGCACGCCACTGGCGATCAACAACCTTGGCTCGCATTGCTTGCGAGTGACCCGACCTTGTTGTGTATCTGTATAAGTGCTTGTCATAATGATAGAGTGAAGTGGTTATTGTGTTACTGGATATGAGCTTACCAACATCTCTCTAAATACTTGGATAAAGAATGGATTATAGTTATCTGTGTGTGATGACTCCTTTGATTTAAGATTAATACAACATAGTGTTCTGAGGAACACTACCAAATTATTACTCTACTCTATTTCGGTTAATTATGTTATAAGCCCTGTTTATACTCGTGTTTCGCATAGGTCAAGTTCAAGCCTCAAATTCTCAGGATTACAAGAATTTGTTCTTTATCAAAATCCACTTAAGGAGACACTAAGTATAAATTTACAATGACTAATAGTCCTATTCATAGTTGTACCAGTTCAAGGCTCTCCTCGCTAATGGTGAAACCGAGCAAAACTAATATAGTTTTACAATGACGTACCTGCTTTGTTCTTTTGCCATATTGGTGAGTATTTTACACAGGTTTTCTTTGTGACTTCCTGGTAC
Source organism: Ophiura sarsii (assembly GCA_035610835.1). Taxonomy (NCBI): domain Eukaryota; kingdom Metazoa; phylum Echinodermata; class Ophiuroidea; order Amphilepidida; family Ophiuridae; genus Ophiura; species Ophiura sarsii. The sequence goes on along the minus strand of CM069448.1, from coordinate 22,480,139 downwards.
ACCCGTCACTACTGTCACAACAACCTGAAATATAGAAATAAAGGAGGGAAAATCATCATCAGTTAGGAAAGGATGGTGACTCATGCATTATCATGAAATTTCATCTGTGTTGGTAAGTAAAATGATGAGAAAATTCAGCTTCTATTCAAAGCACACAATAGACATAAATACAGAGTGAGTCAAAACATTCAGTGTCAATTTTTAATTGAATATAAATGTATAAATCATGTTAGAAACCAGTACTATAACGTACATACAAAACAGTATGCATTTTGCGCTACATGCATTGATTTTTCACGCTCAAACCAGCTATCGCAAAAATAATAACACACATTTTTTTGCCCGTAGGCCTATTTAATGAAGCTATAAAATGTGATTTTAAAAACATGTAATACAGGTGAAAATCTGCAGTGCTAAACCTTAATTGCACACAAATAACCACTTTAACAGTACGTATTAGAGCCAACAAGCCATCCCTTGGAGTGTATCTACTTTTAGTTCCAAGTTAAGGGGGGACTCAAGGAAGTTTTTGACTTGATTTTTTACATTTTGTGAGTGCTGTAATTATTGAACTTTTAATCAAATGCATATAAAAGTATACAATTTTGGAAAGGTAATGGATCAGAGCATCCAAATTTTGCGTCAATTTTGACCAAAAATGTTGATTTTTTTGAGAAAATCACAACAACAACAAAAGTTCAACAAGGCTAACAAAAATAATTTTGAGTACAAAAATCCCAAATTGCTAGAATATCATGTAAAGGCACTAACTTAGGGACTTTTTTTAATTTTTAAACCTAATCTAATATTTTTTGCAATTTTGACAAAAAAGCGCCAAAAAAGTGATGTTTTCATTTTTTTCACTTTTTTGGCGCTTTTTGGTCAAAATTTCAAAAAATATTACATTAGGTTTAAAACAAAAAATTGTCCCTAAGTTAGTGTCTTTACATCATAATCTAGCAATTTGGGAATTTCTTACTCAAAATTATTTTTGTTAGCTTTGTTGAACTTTTTTGGGTCAAAAAAGTGATTTTTGTGTGTGTGATTTTCTCACAAAATCAACATTTTTGGTCAAAATTGACGCAAAATATGGATTCTCTGACCTATTTTCTTTCAAAAAATGTATACTTTTATATACAATTGAGTCATAGTTCAATAATTACAGCACTCACAAAATTCAAAAAGTGACTTCCTTGAGTCCCCCCTAAAAACAAAATACCTTGCTTTTTAGCTGTATGCAACTTTTCACTAAATGGTGAGTAGTTGACTAGGTAAGCACTCAAAAATTCAGATAATTTCATGGCATGCATATGCATTATTTGTCCTACCATTTGTCATGAAATCCCGATTACCACACTGAACAAGTTAGAACTAAACCTATGTAAGCCCAACTCCTGCTTCATTGCCACCTTTAAAGTCAAGGTTCAGATATCCAATGGGTACACAAGAATGGTCTGGGTACCATTATAATCGTTTTAAAAAAAGGGTACTGAGGTGCAAATAAATGGCAATATGTGACGCGATCAAACGGAATGAGTCATATGTCAGGAATATTGATTTCGAGTTATAGGTAACAAGAAGTGACAAATTCTTATGTTTTACTTTGTTTTTGGTAAACGGTTTGTAACTTTAAAACTATAAGTTCTATTTTAGTGGGTTTGGACCATACTGTAGCATGTCATCTGCCATTGAATGATGGAGAAGAAAAAAAATAAATCAAAATTCAAAACTGCCGACATGCGACTCATTTCGCTTGATCACGTCACATATATACAGATTGAGGACTGATCTACAAAACCCAGTTGTGCAAGATAATTTGCCTACCTCAGTATTTGATGGTGTCAGCTGTTCCCCCTCCTCGATAGCCTCGCGTGGTGCACCAGTATTTGTCAATACAGCCTGTATATCTGTGTGCGGTATTGGTGACTGGCATACACTGCTAGTGGAGAAATGATCTAGAAACCTGCAGGGTTGAAATCAAAAGTATAGCATCGCGTTAAAGTGAAATTTGTCAGTCCTACTATAGAATGCCATTTTTACACTACACCGGTATTTGTCAATACTGCCTGTATGGGTGACTGACACTCACTGCTAGTAGTAGAGAAATTGAACATGTACACTTAAAAAGCTGTTAATGACAGTGCTCCAGAGTATCTTGATGACTGCATTTCAAAGTATAAACCTGGACGTTCAGATCTAAGATCAAATTCTGATAACACTAAACTAGTTGTTCCAAAATCTTTACAAAAAACTGGTGATAAATATTTCTCAGTCACTGGACCCAGGTTGTGGATGATTTACCATTATGTGTAAAATAATATTGTGCATCTCTTACATGAACAATATTAACTATAGTTCAGTCTGTATCAAATTGGCGAACCTGTTTACAGCAGCGAATGAATTCAGAAGAGCGTCGCCCGCAAAGCTCTTGCATGGCGCAATATGGCGCGCAATGTCGCAGTGTCATTGTATGCGTGACAAAATCGAACTTATACGCTTGGATTACTTTTGCGCGCGGATAGAAGAAAACTGAATATTTCTCGCCAATTTTGAACTGATTAAACTATAGTATATTTTCTAAATGTGTATCCTTTATTATATCATTCATGCATATTTTTGGGTCATTTAATTGGTTGGTTAGTACCATGTGACTAAAAATAAAAGTACCATCCCACGTCCATTCATAAAAAAGATACTATTCATCGGCGTATAGTAATACTATACGTCGCCTCGTGTCACGCGACACTTTTACAGATACGCTTTCTATTCCGTTATTATTTTGAACTGCGACTTGTACAACGATGTAAACTCTGGTTCCCTGCATATTTTTTTATGAATAAGTCGGTGGGGGAATACTGGGTACCAGCAACAGTTATCACAACAACATCAGACGATAATTATCATCAGAAGTTATCACAACAACAATCATGGCAGCTTTCGAGGAGAAACCGCGCTGTTTCGCTAAAGTTGATGACACTGTTTTGTCTAATTTAGTGAGTTCGGCAACCTCCAAGAACACGCACAAACAAATAAAATACGCGGTGACCATACTATACCAGTATGCTATCTCAGTGGGTCATAGTCTGGATATAATTAAAGCTTTCAGTAAATTGAATTGTTTGCTGTTACTCTTTGCTGTTTGATGAACTTGAATTTTTATGAACTATGAGCTAAGCACTCTTGAAAGATGTTTTAACATTCATGCTTTATGAACACTGTTGACTGATGCTACAACCAGTCACAACTTAGTGAAATCCATTGAAAACTGACGGAATGGACTATTCCATTATTGCTGTAGGTGAGTACGATATACTATTTGACATCTATCAATTGATTATAAATCTAATTATGAAATGATGTATTAAATGACCCAAAAATATACATGAATGATATAAAACAAATATAATGTGTCTTAAATTCGTGGGATGGTACAAATATGATCACGAAATGATCACTTCGTGATCATATTTGTACCATCCCACTCATAGCCACATTATATTTGTATACTAACCTTTTCAATCCTGGCAGATGAACCATGGCTGTGTTAAGTGGTTTACCATCCGTTCTCAACTTGTGGTCTGTGTTATATTTCAGCTGTAGCTCTGCGTAGCTATAATGTAACAATTGAATAAACGTGGTATTGATCAAATGCTGGACGTAAAATAGAGTGAAAATGTAAACCAAAGATTGTCATGGAAATGCAAAGTTATTTATGAAAATATAGGCATATACATATATTTTAAGCCATTTTACCAGTCTTGAAATTGTAATTTTAAGCAAACTATTAAACTTATTAAAACAATAACCAAATTAACAAAATTGAACACAAAAAAAGAAAAAAGTATTTCACATAATGCAGAAGGAACCCATCCTCCCTCTCATTCAATAATGCAATATTATAGACCATTTCCAGCCCTCTGATACTCGCTTATGAATATTGTTAATGGCATTGAGCTGAGTTTCAATCACTTTCTATCTGTTCTACTTCAACACTTTTGTTTGTACTGTTCCATTACGGTGGTGCACCCCATCATTTGGCACATGGGTAACCATGAACACCACAAATGAGGTAGAGGTTAAATCATTCATTGAAGATTTACTGTTAATTGGATTAGTCGTTGAATTAAGGAGTTATATATAGCTAATTCAACCTTTTGACTAAAATATGCAAATTATCATATTTACACAAATGCAAATGAGAGCTAGCTTGGACCACTGGTGCAGATGATCATGTCCTACCATACTAGCCAACTTCAACATGTATCATGTATTGTTTTCAAGATAAAGAGCCAAATCAAAGATTTTACCAAAATCTCAGTGGATAACGTGTATGACTATGAGGGAAGCACAAATATCACTTCATTATTAAGGCCGGACATAATGATAATACATATTCTCACGGTCAGTCATTAGGGTTTTGTGTCCCCTTTGCCGATAATTAACTCTGAATCACTTCCCCATGCTATGTGTGACACGATTTGCACATGCGTACACTTCTTCTACTTTCCTTTTGCAAGTTGTGCGACGTCAGTCCGACCGTGGTAGTTTGGGGGAAACTTAAGCCAATATGAAAACAGGATCTTTTATTTGTCATTTATTTTTGAAAATATTGTTATTATTTTTTTCTTTTTCTTAAGACTGACTTACACTGCTGCATAATATTCTGGTGCCTTGTCTACTAGTTTCAGGGGCGGAGCTTCATTTGAATTCTGCCAATAGGAAAGCACCTAGAGAAAGTGAAACAAAATAATAAAATAGCACTATGATTTTTTCCCCCTGATAGACAACCACACACAGAAAGCATGTGCAAGATTTTATATACACAAGTGTCACGCATGTAATGCAAAGCGTTATGTGAGCCTTATGCACGCCCATGCACTCTTTTCCGTATTTGTTCGATGCTGTAAAGAGACTCACCAATTTGGAACTGATGACTGAACAAAGGTACCTCTTTCAGGCCTAACCATAAACCCACCCTATTGATAACATCACTAAAATAGTTGATGTGTTTTCATCCTTGGTGTAACGAGCAAACAAATCCATAATTTCTGTATCTTGATAATCTGGTGATTAGCAATCACTCTCAAAGTAGATGTAGACATGTTCAATCAGTTCAAAACTGGTAACAAATATGTGTTTTTTATCTCTCCAAGTAATCCAAGCATACGTGTACAAAAGTAATCCAAGTGAATGCGTGCAAGAGTAATCCATACGCGCAACACTTTGGCCATACCCATATGACTTACGCGTCACGCATTTGATGCACAACACGCCCTGTTGCGTTATACAAGCCTTCTGTGCGCCCACACTCTTTTGTATTAATTCGCTGCTGTAAGAAGGCTCACCAATTTGGAATTGATCAACAAATTGTCAATACCCCGGCCATCCCTGGTGGTTTCAGTCAACATTGACTTTGGGTACGCATGATCGTTCCAGAAATCGCATAAAAGGGGGTTTTTTGGACCATGTCTGCGGACATTTGACCCCCTTTTTTGCGCAAAAAGAAAAGAAAAAGAAAGTGTCCTTGATATGGTAAAAAAAGGTGTTTTTTAAAGACAAAACGTCCTCGTTTTTTGCGCAAAAAAGGGGGGTTCATTTTAGAATGTGTCCTTGATATGGTAAAAAGGGTTGTTTTTTGAAGACAAAATGTCCTCGTTTTTGCGCAATAAAGGGGGTCAAATTAGCTAAATTGTCCTTGAAACGCCGTTAAATAGGGGGTATTTCGAACTCCTAGAACGATCATGCATTACCCCTCTGAATACGAAGAGAAACCACCGGGCGGCCATCCCCTTTCAAGAATCCCACTCACACCTCACCAACATATCCTCAGCCCCACCTCCATCCCCTAGAGTACTACTCCCTCATCCTCTCAAACAACCTCACTATAGAATGTCTTGTGTGCTTTGGTCCTAGTGTTACAGCACCTGAGTATACCATTAAATAGTGATAGCGCCATCACTAATGTAACGTCTACAGAATAGAGGGCTCACTATTAATGACTGAATATTAATTCAATTCAATTTCAATTCAATTTATTCAGCAAAAGTAATACAAAGACATTATAATACAATATGGAATAGAGGCTGATAGCGCCATCACTAATGTAACGTCTACAGAATAGAGGGCTCACTATTAATGACTGAATATTAATTCAATTCAATTTCAATTCAATTTATTCAGCAAAAGTAATACAAAGACATTATAATACAATATGGAATAGAGGCTAGGAACCCCAGTGGAAACCCTGATAGACGGGCTTATATAATGGGGACCCTTGACACAAAAATAGAATGATAATAAATAGAGCATTTTTAATGACGGGAGAACAGAAAACACGAAACAAGATCAGACAGAACAGCACAAAAACAATACACTTGAAAAAGACACACAGAAACAAAAAGAGAACAATACAGAACACATGTACATGACAAGAGACAAAAGTTGCCAAGTTAAAAGTAAGTTAAGTCATTTGTTATGTTCTTCAAGAGGAAGGAGAGGGGATAGAATGAAAATAGAGGTAGATGAGAAGAAAAGAAGTGGAGCGAACAAAGTTTATGTTGTACTTAGAGAAAGAATGGTGGGGGTGGTGTGTGTATCATATGTAGAAATGTAGCATTTTTTGAGCTGCCTTTTAAATGTATGTTTGTTTGTGATATTTGTGAGAGTGTTGGGAAGAGCGTTCCAGAGCTTAGCACCATAGTAGAGTATCTGATGTTTTTCAGCTGTGGTCGTTGGGAGAGGAAGATGAAATTTGTGTGCTTGCCTTGTGTTGTGTGAGTGTATCTGACGGTTTGTGGTGAAATAGTTTGCGAAATTAGGAGGAAGGTTGTTATAGAAGTGGTCGTGCATAAATAGTGCCGTTTGTAGCTGGTTGATATCGTTGATTTTCAATGTATTGAGTTGGTGAAAGAGAGGTAAAGTGTGTGTCATGCGTCGTGAATTGGTTATTGTGCGAATGGCCCATTTCTGAGTGATGTTTAAGCTGGCAAGTCTGGATTGATAGTTTGAGGCCCATATTATGTTGCAGTAGCTGAGGTGTGGAAGAACCAGCGTATTATAGAGTGATTTCAGAATGTGCCGTGGAAGATGATCCCTAACTCTGTAAATGGTACCAATGGCATGAGATGCCTTAGTGGTAATAGTATTGATGTGGTGGTTCCAGGTGAGCTTAATGCGACTCACTATTAATGACTGAATATTAATGAGACTGTTGCATGATGGGACTGAATATTAATGAGACTGTTGCATCATGGGAAAATGCTCTCTCTCATCAAGCGGCCATCTTGACAGCATCATGTGGCATTTACGTTAGAATAAATGGCTGGAAATATCATCATGGAGCCTTGTTTGCTGGGCCACACTGAACTGGTAATATAACGGAATGTTACTCTGTCATGGTGTGAACAACATGGATGATGAACTGTACCGGTAAGGTACCGTAATATCGATTTTAAACTGTCGCCGATAAACTGGTTAAACTGTACCGGTAATGTGTCACAATAACAATATGGTGACCCATTGACACGTCATCTTGCGAGCAGCAACGATGATGAAATGTATCTATAAGTTGGAACTGTAGTAGCTGTCCTGTCGTCATACGTCTGTCCCTGTCCCCTGTCCCTTCTACGCAAAGAATAGCGTTGGTTGTTTACGCAGCAGTTGCAAAGTATAAGAACTCTCAACTCTTCCGTCTACGCATCGAGAAAGGTTCTCCAATCACCTACGCATCAATGGCATGCCACTGCCAGATGTTCGCCATACTCGCATGCTAGCAACAATTATTAACCAGAGCTCTGGGGGGTAATTTGTGATATATCCTTGCAATTGCATTATTATTTATATGTGTGATATTTTGTTAAACATGTTATATAAACCACTTGATGTGCAGCTTGCTAAGGCAATAAACTGATTTAATCTCGCAAAAGATCGAGATTATGAAAACTCCATTGATTTGATATGTATCTTTATATTTAGTCTGTCATCTTGGCGTTTGTTATGGCTTGCTGAGCCGTGGTCGTAACACTAGGTGTTATGGCAAACATCAGCATATCTTTTGTGGTATTATAATCCAATGGTATATGGGAAGATTTGTCAGATGTTAATGAAAACTAGTACACTGCCACCCTCTCACCCCCACCTGCACTCTATATCACCATGGAAGTATTAATTCACCCACCTCACTATAGAATGTCTTGTGTGCTTTGGTCCTGGGTGTAAAGGCAAACATCAGCATATCTTCTGTGTTATGATAATCTACTGGTAGGTAATCACACAGGGAGTGCCTGTAGGTCACGACAAGAAGGGCAATGGAACCGGATGATTCCTGATTGGGAAACATGAAAATAAAGTGGAGGAAAAAGAAATCAATTAGTTAGGCCCTGAGTGTGGCAACGTGAGGACACAAGTTGCAAAACAATTTCTTCACAGCCAATCAAGTGCCCAAGCAGTGGATTTCAACACATCTGAGATATGTCAGTACAGCTGTACCTTTCAATAGACTTTTGTTCAATTTCTTTTTTTAACCATCTGTGTAGTGTTCAGTGGAGCACAAACAATCTTCTGTTGGTACACACCACACCAACATATAGCCGTTTGAAATTGTGCACAATTTCTTTTGATTCACCCTGTATGCGTCACGTTGCGTTAACTACAAGTATCAATTTTGCCATGATAAACTTAAAATTTGGGGTCGTCTCACAGTTTAGCTTTAATAAACTTGGAGGAATTCACCCGTGATTGGTCTCTCCAGATTCACACAAGCGCAGTTTGTGATAAGTGCAATCCCATCAAGTTGGCAAAATACCCACTGAGCCAATTATGTCAATAGCCAAATCCGATCATGTAATTAGTTGTGTCACAGTGAGTGCTCTTTTTTTTAACAGTGTTTGCTCGTTGGTAATCCTTCTCTCTCTCTATACTAATTTCATGAACTGATTGAGTATGACGGTGCTGGTGTGGGGAGGCACCTGAGTACCAGGCGTGAACACATGCATATAAAAAGCCCATTGATTTTCAAAATATACCTTAAACAGAATTTGCCCTTTTAACAAACAGCAATTCTAAATAGGAATTTATAGCCAGTGGTTGTCTCAAATCAAAATATCAGACTTTTATCACAGAGTATAACTTGGGGAACTGTTTGAGAGAGAGATGGATATTTACTCTGGAAAGGAAATACCAAATAATTTGTGTGTGTCATTTATCAGTTTAACTTACTCCGTCGTAGAATTGCAATTCTTCAAAATGCGTCTTTGGAAAGACCACGACACCATGCCTAGCTTGGTTGAACACGATGCCACGCTCACAAATGTAAATCACACCTACAGCAAAATAATAAGGGAATTTGTAAAAAAAAATTCAAGATTGTTCACACATATGATGGTAAAGATGATGCAATAGGATAACAAGCAGTGCATCGGCTTAATTCTGTGGTGGAAACAACACTTGGGATTTCCTGTTTATGGGCTCACATGTGATCTGCTCCCACAAAATGAGCGTAAAGTCGTGGCAAAGATGTTGCTGAATTGAGCTAGGATAACATGTTATTGATTTTTGCCGTTTGTTGTTAGTATGGACCAAGCCCTTTTATTTATAGCGGGATTATAAAATAAACAGCCTGGCATGGCTGGTAATACTCTTAAAATAACTATACATACTGCTATTTTAGAATTCCCCTATAATAGAAGGGACCATGGGTCCATACCAACAATAATTTAAACGGCATATCAATAACATGCTATGTTGCCTCAATTCAGCAACATCTTCGCCTCGACTTTACGCTCATTTTGTGGGAGCAGGTCAAATATGAGACTGCTGTACGAAGACAAACAGGCAGGCTAAAAAGTTGACATCTTTATCTTTTTGTGTTGATATTATGATACAAAAACATGTTATTCTAATTGAATCCAAAAAAAACATTCGAATTTGATACCTAAAAACTTTGCGTCCCTGTCTTCCTTCACAGGAATGGCTCTAGTTTCTTTCTGTGCACATTTTGATCAATGGAATTTGGATATCGTATGTGTTATTGGCCCCTGAACGTGTTCAAGGCAAAACCTTGTATGTAACTTCTAGGTAGTTTTGTTTTAACCTTGTTTAAGGGCCACACATACATGAGGTTTGGATAGGGCATACATCCAATAATACAGATGGATACAATTCTAAATTAATTACAATTTTCCTGCCAACTGTTTATCATGTAGGAAGTCAAAGCAACGGCACTATAAAACGGTTGATTAAAATGTATTTGAACACAACTTACTGATTTTCCTAGACAAAACTCTATACTTAGATTTCAATTTCAAACAACCTATTGCTTTGACAAATCATTAATTTCGCCATTTCTTCCCGTTGGTGGCTACAAATAGTAACTATTCTCATACTCAACTTTGAACCAAAGCGAGGCTCGAGACCAAATTAGTGGTTTACGGCTATTAACTTACCTTCATGCGGTGTAGAAAGCTGTGTGCTACCAAGGATGACGGCAGATTCACCATCAACCAGCACTTTACCAAAGGGCAAAGATTCCTGTAAGGTAAGAAATATTAAGGTTTTATACTTGATTTCAAGATTTTTTTCACTGAAATCTGAACATTACATTTATTACCTCTTACTCACTTTGTTTTAAAAGACTTCCTTCTAAGGTGTTAACAATGGTTTGCCATAACAAGCTAAAAATAGGATCAGTATAGGTAAGCTTTTTGTAGTTGTGTAAGTTTTTGAATATTTGATATTTTACTTTGTGACTTTTCAGACACAAATGAAAAACAAAAAACAAAAAATACAAATTTCTCAACAAACTCCATAGAAATCATGAACAGGATGAAGAAAATAATGAGTTCGTCGGTATATTTTTTTGTTTTAGAAATTGGGCAAAAAAAGAGGAAAAGTTGGCATGTTTTTTATGGTTGGTCAGGTTACAGCAAACAAACCACTTTTTACGCCTGATGAGCCAGTAGTTTTGTCAGACTGGCAACTGTATCTTGTTTTTGTTGTTTGTTTGTTTTGGGGGTTCGGGGGAGGTGTGTGTTATATTCGGGGGAGGGGGGGGGTGCTTTGTTTTGTTCGTTTTGGGGGTGTTTGTTGTGGGGTTTTTTCCCCAACTTTGTCCTCTAAAAATACTATGCAATCACTTGTTTTCAAAATGCCAATTTTTCTTGCATAGGATCCATTGGGACCCAGATTTTAGCCTTTACTTGCCTAAAGTGTTTTACTCTGAGATCTTTCAAGATCACATGGTAAAAAGCATTTATATGTTCGACAAATGGACTTGATCGTTTTTTAAAGTTCTCTAAAAACTCGTAGGCGACGGGAAAAAACCTGTTGTCCCCGACCCATTGGTGAAATGGTTTTTTACATGCAAATGAATACCTAACCAAAAGTCTCTTTTTTTTTGCTCGTCAAACACCGGCTAATTTTTTGTCCAGAATTGGGGGGATTTTTATGGTCATTTTCAAGGGAAAATAACTCAAAAAATCAACCGACCAAACTGACCTCAGAGGTCTGTTTGCCCGTACAACAGGGTTTCTTTTTTATTGGTCGCCCCTCACAGCTCTTAGAAATAACACTATCACATGTTTCCTAAATATGCATCATGAAATCCAATAGCATGTTATGATGTTATACTAGCTGGATGTAATTTGTAAATTATGCATTAAAAGCATCCTGTTGTGCTTAATTATGTGCAGAGCACAGTTCTGTGGTCGATTAAAAGTCAGTGAATCCTGTTTGGGGTTTATCTGATGGGATAGGTTTTTGGCATTGCAGTGAGCTTTTAAAGTGAGCCCTCTTGAGGTCAGAGGATGCTGTTGATAGAGTGACAGGGAAGTGAAACAGGTTGTTCGAAACAGACTAGTAATCAATAGGTATAACTAAACTCCAGATTATTGTCAAACAGAAGAATACATTCAAAGGTGGAAATATTATTAAAAGATTGAATATGATCAATGTTAATGGTATGTAAAATAACAGAACAAGTCATGTAGTCCAAAGGAAAATCAAGATGGCTTGTGGAAGACCTCGGTCTATTTACAGAAAAATCTGTGAATTTTGAGAAATATATTGCTTTACTTTCTTGTCCATTGGTGCCAGTTTCTCAAAGTGGTCCAATTCAAATTTCCATGAAATCTTATGCCATACCCAATCAAACCAACTAAAATACTTCACAAAGCATGAATCTTTCTGAGTTAACCAATTCATTTGTCAGGAAACAGTTTCACTTTGCAAGAAAAAATGTGAAACATGAACTGCTTTGCTTCGCTGTTGTGTTTTATTGTGTTCTGTTCTGTTGGGGCGTGCTGTGTTGGGGCGAGGCGTGCTGGGGTATTTTGTGTTGGGGTGTGTTGGAGTATATTCTGTTGTGTTGGGTGTGCTCTGATGGAGTGGGTCGTGGGTGTGCTGGGTTGGGGTGTTGTGTTGGGGGTGTGCTGGGTTGGGGTGTTGTGTTGGGGGTGTTGGGGTATGTTCTGTTGTGTTGTGCTTTGTTCTGTTTTTGGAGTGTGTTTTTGGTGTGTTGGGGTATGTTATGTTAGGGTGTTGTGTTGGGAGTGTTGGGATATGTTCTGTTGTGTTGTGCTTTGTTCTGTTGGAGTGTGTTGTGGGTGTGTTGGGTTGGGTGTTGTGTTGCGTTGGGGTGTTGTGTTGGGGTGTTGTGTTGGGGTTTTGAGTTGTGTTGGGGTATGATCTGTTGTGTCGTATTGTGTTGTGTTCAGTGGTGGAACTTCAAAAAAAATTCTACTAGCCAGTCGGGCAGGTAACTCACAGAATTTACCTGCCCGACAAAAAATCCAGCAGCCCAAGGTTTTTTCATAATATTTTGCAGCAAACAATTAAGAGCAAGACTACTTTTAAATGATGATACAATTATATGTTTTTGTCTTTATTGTGCAATGTTCTACTGTAAACCTTGCCCGTAACCATGGTAACAGCTCCTCGTATTTTTCATGTTCATCAATCCAATACTATCTTTAATCTCCTATCAACCTGATGTCCTCTACCATCATGACACAGTCATCTGATGATGAAATTACCCTGAACTTACTGTTACTATACACTTTGAGGTTCAAAAATGTTACCCGCCAGTCAGGCGGGTACCTTTGCATCTTCACCCGCCCGACAGGAAAGTTACCCGCTATGGGCGGGCGGGCGGGTCTTATTTCCATCCCTGGTTGTGTTATGGTGTGTTGGGTCGGGGTGTTGCGTTGTCCTTTTGTGTTGTGTTGTCCTTTTGTGTTGTGTTGGGTTGGGGTGTGGTGTTGTGTTCAGGTTTGTTGGGTTGGGGTGTTTTGTTGTACTTTTGTGTTGTGCTTTTGTGTTGTGTTGTATACTGTTTTGTAGTGCAGTGTTGTGCTGTTTTGTTTTGTTTTTCCTTTAGTGTTGTGTTGTATAATAGTGTTGTGCTGTTAAATAAGTTTTGTTTTTCCTTCAGTGTTGTGTTGTATAGTGTTGTGTACAGGGTTATAGCTAGGCCAGATTGAGTGCCGGCTAATTTTTCTGACGGCGAACGGAGTGAGTGTTGCAAACGAAGTGCAGTGGATCACGGCATGGGGTCCAGAGGCATTCATTTTTTTAGGTTTTTTAATGTACTTTGAGGGTTCCTGCTACATAATGTTTTATGAGGCAGATTAATGATTCTATCCACAATTTTTTTTAACTTTTTTTTTTTAAAGAGTGCCGGCTGGCCAGTGTGAGTGCCGGTACACCCGACCGGCGCCAACCGGAGTAGCTATAACCCTGATTGTGTAGTGTTGTGTAGTGTTGTGTAGTGTAGTGTTGTGCTGTTTTTCTTTCGGTCTATAGGAGAATTGCTCACTCAAAACCAGGATAAAGTTGTGTTGTATAATAGTGTTGTGCTGTGCTGTTTAATTTGTTTTCTTTCCTTGAGTCTATATGAGAATTGCTCCCACAAAACCAGGATAAAGTTGGGAATTATTCATGCATCTTTTCCAGATTTCAATTGCTGATTTGTCAAGATTTTAAATGATGTATCACAATTGAAAATTCTTTTGTACTTTAAAATCATTTTTCATTTGAAAATCCTTATGTTTGTTATTGATTATTAGCAACTTAATTGTCCTGTATCTCTAATACTGTCCTGGCGAGTTTGTCCAGGTTTTGTTGTAGTTCTAGCTCACATATATTAAGACAGCCATACTAGAGGTATGCACACCACCAAATAATAGTTTGCGTATTGCCAACACCTGTTAGTGTTTTTAAATTAGGATAGACCCCGGTAAGTTTAACGACCTATACAGAAGGTACAAAGAAAAGTGCTGTAAATGTACCTAAATGTTTTGTAATTTGACATTTGTATGTTGTTTCCTCCATATTAGGCCCTAAATCTCTAGTATTTTCGTGACTGGTATTATTGTATATGATTTCAGTGTTTCTGCCAATTTAAAGCTAAAATCCCTCATCTTAGAATCTATACAGCCTAAGGTAGATTTCATTGGCCTGTAGTGAGGAAAAAATGCTGATCAACCCCCACAAAAGTGCAAAAATACAAACAATGATTTGAGTGAACCAGTTTCTCTCAAGTTGAGAGCAATTAACAGGAATTTGACCTCTTACCAACATGCAATAGGGAAGTTATTTGATGTATGTGCTACCAGTAACCCTAACCCCAGGTGTGTTTTTGTGAATTAAACTATCAGCTTCCAAGGAAAGTATCTTTCAAAATAAATATGAGTTGGGTCGGTTGGACCCTTATAACAAGTTTGGGTACATGGTGGTTCTTACCTTGATAAATGACTGTATGACACTAGAAGGGGCTTGTTTCTGGACATCACCCTGTAAATCAAAATAAGCAAATAAAAATACTCACTAGAACACAATTCACATACCACCTAACAGCTTTCTGAGTCTTTCAGCTTAAATAGGTATGAAGGGATGTTTGGGGCGGTAGAAAAGTTGTTTTAAATTTGCTTTAAAACTAAGGGTAAACATGACACATCAAATCTCTTGCATGAGACAAAAATCTATATACATACCCATAACAAAATGCCACAATTTAAGGGGGCTGTGCACCTTCAGGTATAGCCTCCATAAAACTGTCGTAACTTCTTCATTATTCATTTAATCTAGATAAAAGTATACATTTTTTTGCAGAGAAGGGTTCAATGAATCCAACCATGATAATGAAATTGACCATTTTGGAGAAAATTATAAAAAACATGTTTTTTGACCCATTTTAGGTTCTTCAAAGATAACTCAAAATATCTTTGTCAACATTTTGTCATACTAGTTTTATTATATTCCTAATACCATTGATTTCCATGATTTTGGAGGTAAGAAAATCGCATTTTTTGGCACTTTTTGGACGATAATTCAAAAAATAATTAAGATTTTCAACAAAACAAAAAAGATTAGGGAATTGTATTAGGAATATAATAAAACTAGTATGACAAAATTTAACAAAATATATTTTGAGTTATCTTTGCAGCACCTAAAATGGGTCAAAAAATGTGTTTTTTATCATTTTCTCCAAAATAATCAATTTCATGATCATGGTTGGATTCATTGAACCCTTTTCTGCAAAAAAAATGTATACTTTTATATAGATTAAATGAATAATGAAAAAGTTACGGCAGTTTACAGAGGCTATACCTGAAGGTGCACAGCCCCCTTAAGAGCTTACAATATGTTACATTATTTTGACTCATTTGGCTACATATAGCATGCTGCATCGCCATTGGTTCAAATAATATCACTCCATACTGAACATGCTGAACTGATCAAATAATTTAGATAAACCCTGAAAATAACTCTATAGATGGAAGTGATAGTTGCAAATACTTTCCTGTGGATCTAAAAGAATATTTTGTCAGGGATTTTGTTGCATAAAGGGAAACAAGTTGGGTTTTTCTTTATCACTCTTTTAAAGGTTTTATATACAATATTTTGCAAAAATGCACAAATGCACAAATCTTGATATTGGGGCGCAATGTCAATTCAATCACTGAGTACCTTATAATAATGATAATAATAGGCATATAGCGCCTTATATCAAAAGGATCACAAAACCCTTAACAATAAATATACCAACGGTAACGATCAAAATGTGAACAAATTTAGTGATAAAATAGACATATATAGACAGAATATACACAGGAATGCATCCAGCGTACTAAATAGCAACTGTCTAACATTATAAAATATGAATGCGAGACTAATAATTTTGCTTCTGCCGTGCCATTGAATTGAACGCAGAATATAGTACATATACTTACCGCCCATGTAATGTATCTAGGGATATGACTTGTGAGTATCAGATACTCGCTACAATAAGATTTGCGCTCATCTGAAAGACAATAGATAAGACAAGACAAAAATGATCATGTCATTAAATAGGCTAGCAATTGTTTAATTGTCTCTCTTTTTTGAAATTATTTAATAAAAATATATAAAAGGGTACATTTTTAGACAGTAAATTGAATTAGGAGTGGGCTATAAATGGGTGATTTTTTGTTGTTGCCCAGGTAGCAATTTTTTTATATTCCATTTGACCTATCTCAACATGAAATAACAACATTTTCGGTCAGGGGTCCAAGAAAAAAGTGTGCAGCGCCCTCTTGTGTCACCATATCTGATCGTTGTAGAGGAGTGGGTTCGAGTATAAAATCTTTCCTATTACTCATTTTGTGGCTTGTTGCTGAGATTTTGGTGTCTAAATAAATGTAAAGAGCTCAAACTGGCTAATTTTGAAAGTTACATACAAATCGGACATTGCGTTTTGGGTCAAAATTGACCACGAGAGCGCTTTTCAAGATTTTGCGCAAGTTATCAGCCATTTGCTATTTTAAAGTTTACGGCTACGAAGATGATCACAATATTGACCTACACAAAAATCTGAGCATTCTATCACAATTAGTTTGCCTGCAGCGCTCGATCATTAGATCGTTCTTTGGATGCCACCATTGAATTGTACACAAGGAAAAGTGTGTTGACCCCCATGCATTTGAATAGGAGCGGTGAGAGCGGTGCAAGGAACTTTCAAATGAGTGCTACGGACAAACTAATTGTGATAGAACGCTCAGATTATACGCTCAGGCCAAGCAATTGAATTGAGCATGGTTTTGAGACTGCCTATATATGCCCAGGATCCTGCAGTTTGTCTGTTGATAGTCAAAATGCCCAATTCAGTTCCAAATCTATTTTTACCTCATTACTCATGACCACCACTGTTTCTGTACAAAAAGGGAACTTAACGTAAGTTTGACGACACGTACCACAAGGAAGTATTTGTTAATTCCAAGTAAGTCCAATTCAGTCCCGATCTATTTTCAACTTATTTACCCATAGGCACTGCTGTTTCAGTATAAAAGAGAGTTAGGTTAGCTTGCTTATACCACAACGAAGTTGAAGTTGCACTCGGCCACATGCGACAGTTATACATTCATTATATTATCTGCCAAATGATAAGTGTCTTCACTAAGTTCACCATGTGGCTCTTTGCGGCAGTGTTATTACTAGTCTGCACCTATGGTATCAAACCTACATACTCTGTATCCGATACGGATAGGATTAGCCTAGACAAGAATGCAACCAAATATGAGACTGACTTAAACCATAAAAACCAGAGAAATTTGAATGCTGATAGCATTGCAACTAATAACATTGATCATATCGGAGCCAAATCTGCTATGAATGATGCGCCTAATTATCAACCTGCTCATGAGACTCTGAATCACACCAAGACAGGTAACTCCACTAACTTTGCATTGGTCAAATCTACACCATTTTATGACAAAAATGGTGTACCCGACATTAACAATTCTCAATATACAGGCTCCTCTGCTAATAGAAATATAACAACACTTGCTTATGCCTCCTATTTGCAACATACTAAAGCCTCATCGCAACATATGTCCAAGGTTATACCAGCTAATGTGTCTTACTCAAGACATGCGGACTCTTCGCTGAATAAAACCAAGACTCCAGCGGCTAATTTGAATGACTCGCGACATATGGACTCTTCGCAAACTAAGACTTCATCAGTGGCTAGTGTGTCTTACTCACGACATAAAAACTATTCTCAGAATGAAACCAAGACTACAAAGGCGGTTGTGTCTTACGGGCGACATATGGACGCTTTGCAGAATGAAACCAAGACTTCAGCGGCTAATGTGAATGACTCGCGACATATGGACTCTACACAAAATGGAACCAAGACTTCAGCGGCTAGTGTGTCTTACTCGCGGTATACGGACTCTTCACAGAATGAAACCAAGACTACAGAGGCGGTTGTGTCTTACGGGCGACATATGGACGCTTTGCAGAATGAAACCAAGACTTCAGCGGCTAATATGAATGACTCGCGACATACGGACTCTACACAAAATAGAACCAAGACTTCAGCGGCTAGTGTGTCTTACTCGCGGTATACGGACTCTTCACAGAATGAAACCAAGACTACAGAGGCGGTTGTGTCTTACGGGCGACATATGGACGCTTTGCAAAATGAAACCAAGACTTCAGCGGCTAATATGAATGACTCGCGACATATGGACTCTACACAAAATGGAACCAAGACTTCAGCGGCTAGTGTGTCTTACTCGCGGTATACGGACTCTTCACAGAATGAAACCAAGACTACAGAGGCGGTTGTGTCTTACGGGCGACATATGGACGCTTTGCAGAATGAAACCAAGACTTCAGCGGCTAATATGAATGACTCGCGACATATGGACTCTACACAAAATGGAACCAAGACTTCAGCGGCTAGTGTGTCTTACTCGCGGTATACGGACTCTTCACAGAATGAAACCAAGACTACAGAGGCGGCTGTGTCTTACGGGCGACATATGGACGCTTTGCAGAATGAAACCAAGACTACAGAGGCGGCTGTGTCTTACGGGCGACATATGGACTCTTCACAGAATGAAACCAAGACTACAGAGGCGGCTGTGTCTTACGGGCGACATATGGACACTTTGCTGAATGAAACCAAGACTACAGAGGCGGCTGTGTCTTACGGGCGACATATGGACCCTTTGCAGCAGAATGGGACCAAGACTACAGAAGCTAATGGGTCTGCCTTGCGAAATACAGACTTTTCTTATGATGAGACTAAGACTACGGCGTCCTATGTATCTGACTTGCAGGATTGGGCCGATGTCTATCACGTCACCTTCACAAACACTGAATACTACCAAGAGTTGACTCTGTATCATCCATCCCTGCTGCTAACATTTGAAGGTACGTTTCTGACCGTGGTGGAAATCCCCAAATTTACAGAGTCGTATTATGAGGGGGTTGTACACATTGCAGAGTTACCAAAGTGTCCTGCTCAGTGTTCCTGTGGTTTGCATTTTAATCTATTTACAACGGACTGCTTACATGATGGATACCACAAAAAAACACTGCTCCTCTATGACACAGTGTCAACTGATTTCAACACATCAGCGCTCGATGGCAGTGGAAGGCAACTGGCCAACATCTCACCTGGCAGCTTCAGAAATCTAACCGACATTGATATTCTTCTTTTAGATCGTAACCTTATCTCCGGTTTCGATAGAGGCAACTTCGAAGGACTATCACAACTGCAAGTACTAGATCTATCCTATAATAAACTGTTCAATGTAAAAGCTTATTCATTTTCAGGTATGGGCAACTTAAAACAACTGTTCTTGAACGGCAATGCTTTACGGAACTTAACAGCAAATATGTTCATAGGGTTACATGATTTAGAAGTATTATATTTATCGGGAAATAGAATTTCCTCTTTGTATCCTCACACGTTTAACAATTTAAAGAAAATCCAGGTTCTGTCCTTATCTGACAACTTTATAATTGAGTTAGGCATAACATTATTTCACAGTTTAAACAACATGCTGTATCTTGACCTTTCTGAAAACATCCTTGCTAAAGTTGACATAGATATATTCAAAAACCTGAGTAACATGACATATTTATCATTACAAGGGAATCAAATACCAAAATTTCTAAGTACAAACAATTTGAGTGTATTTCACGATCTGGCTCGGTTGACAGATCTCAACCTGGCTGATAACAACATGGCTTATCTTAATGATGATATATTGAAAGGGCTATCCAATCTAACTAGTGTATCACTGGAGGGAAATAAGCTAGAGACAGTGGCACCTGGCACATTCAAAGATCTCGCTCATTTACAATACCTATATCTAACCAAAAACCAATTATCCAGTCTTCACGTAGATAGCTTTCAAGGGTTGGGCAACTTATCTGCACTGTGGCTGAATGATAACCAGCTATCCAATCTGCATGTAGACCTATTTCAAGGTTTGGTTAATTTATCTTATTTGCAGCTATATGCTAACAACCTAACCACATTGGATCCTGGTGTATTCAGAGATATGAGACAATTAACACAACTTTACTTGTATGATAATCAGTTATCCCATCTACATGCAGACCTATTTAAAGGTTTGGTTAATTTATCTGAATTGTGGTTACACAACAACAGCCTGACTACATTAGAACCAGGTGTATTCAGGGAACTTAACACATTAACTGACCTTTACTTGTATGATAATCAGTTATCCCATCTACATGTAGACCTATTTCAAGGTTTGGTTAATTTATCTAAATTGTGGTTACACAACAACAGCCTGGCTACATTAGAACCAGGTGTATTCAGGGAACTTAACACATTAACCGACCTTCTATTGTATGGTAATCAGTTGTCCAATCTGCATGTAGACCTATTTAAAGGTTTAGTTAATTTATCTTATTTGCGGCTAGATACTAACAACCTGACCACATTGGATCCAGGTGTATTCAGAGATATGAGACAATTAACACTACTTTACTTGCATGATAATCAGTTATCCCATCTACATGCAGACCTATTTAAAGGTTTGGTCGATTTATCTAAATTGTTGTTACAAAACAACAGGCTGACTACATTAGAACCAGGTGTATTCAGGGAACTTAACACATTAACTGACCTTTACTTGTATGATAATCAGTTATCCCATCTACATGTAGACCTATTTCAAGGTTTGGTTAATTTATCTAAATTGTGGTTACACAACAACAGCCTGGCTACATTAGAACCAGGTGTATTCAGGGAACTTAACACATTAACCGACCTTCTATTGTATGGTAATCAGTTGTCCAATCTGCATGTAGACCTATTTAAAGGTTTAGTTAATTTATCTTATTTGCGGCTAGATACTAACAACCTGACCACATTGGATCCAGGTGTATTCAGAGATATGAGACAATTAACACTACTTTACTTGCATGATAATCAGTTATCCCATCTACATGCAGACCTATTTAAAGGTTTGGTCGATTTATCTAAATTGTTGTTACAAAACAACAGGCTGACTACATTAGAACCAGGTGTATTCAGGGAACTTAACACATTAACTGACCTTTACTTGTATGATAATCAGTTATCCCATCTACATGCAGACCTATTTAAAGGTTTGGTTAATTTATCTGAATTGTGGTTACACAACAACAGCCTGACTACATTAGAACCAGGTGTATTCAGGGAACTTAACACATTAACTGACCTTTACTTGTATGATAATCAGTTATCCCATCTACATGTAGACCTATTTCAAGGTTTGGTTAATTTATCTAAATTGTGGTTACACAACAACAGCCTGGCTACATTAGAACCAGGTGTATTCAGGGAACTTAACACATTAACCGACCTTCTATTGTATGGTAATCAGTTGTCCAATCTGCATGTAGACCTATTTAAAGGTTTAGTTAATTTATCTTATTTGCGGCTAGATACTAACAACCTGACCACATTGGATCCAGGTGTATTCAGAGATCTGAGACAATTAACACTACTTTACTTGTATGATAATCAGTTATCCCATCTACATGTTGACCTATTTCAAGGTTTGGTTAATTTGTCTGATTTGCGTCTACATACTAACAACCTAACCACATTGGACCCTGGTGTATTCAGAGATATGAGACAATTAACACTACTTTACTTGTATGATAATCAGTTATCCCATCTACATGCAGACCTATTTAAAGGTTTGGTTAATTTATCTGAATTGTGGTTACACAACAACAGCCTGACTACATTAGAACCAGGTGTATTCAGGGAACTTAACACATTAACTGACCTTTACTTGTATGATAATCAGTTATCCCATCTACATGTAGACCTATTTCAAGGGTTGATTAATTTATCTGAATTGTGGTTACACAACAACAACCTGACTACATTAGAACCAGGTGTGTTCAGGGAACTTAACACATTAACTGACCTTCTATTGTATGGTAATCAGTTGTCCAATCTGCATGTAGACCTATTTAAAGGTTTAGTTAATTTATCTGATTTGCGGCTAGATACTAACAACCTGACCACATTGGATCCAGGTGTATTCAGAGATATGAGACAATTAACACTACTTTACTTGTATGATAATCAGTTATCCCATCTACATGCAGACCTATTTAAAGGTTTGGTTAATTTATCTGAATTGTGGTTACACAACAACAGCCTGACTACATTAGAACCAGGTGTATTCAGGGAACTTAACACATTAACTGACCTTTACTTGTATGATAATCAGTTATCCCATCTACATGTAGACCTATTTCAAGGTTTGGTTAATTTATCTAAATTGTGGTTACACAACAACAGCCTGGCTACATTAGAACCAGGTGTATTCAGGGAACTTAACACATTAACTGACCTTTACTTGTATGATAATCAGTTATCCCATCTACATGTAGACCTATTTCAAGGTTTGGTCGATTTATCTAAATTGTTGTTACAAAACAACAGGCTGACTACATTAGAACCAGGTGTATTCAGGGAACTTAACACATTAACTGACCTTTTATTGTATGGTAATCAGTTGTCCAATCTGCATGCAAACCTATTTAAAGGTTTGGTTAATTTATCTGATTTGCAACTAGACATTAACAACCTAACCACATTGGATCCTAGTGTATTCAGAAATCTGACACAATTAACAAATCTTTACTTGTCTGATAATCAGTTATCCGATCTACATGTAAACCTACTTCAAGGGTTGGTTAATTTATCTGTCTTGAAGTTACACAACAACCGCCTGACTACATTAGAACCAGGTGTATTCAGGCAACTTAACACATTAACTGAATTTTCATTGTATGGTAATCAGTTGTCCAATCTGCATGCAGACCTTTTCCAAGGTTTGGTTAATTTAGATAATTTGCAGCTATATACTAACAACCTGACCACATTGGATCCTGGTGTATTCAGAAATCTGACACAATTAACATATCTTTACTTGTTTGATAATCAGTTATCCCATCTACATGTAGACCTATTTCAAGGTTTGGTTAATTTATCTGATTTGCGACTACATACTAACAACCTAAACACATTGGATCCTAGTGTATTCAGAAATCTGACACAATTAACATATCTTTACTTGTTTGATAATCAGTTATCCCATCTACATGTAGACCTATTTCAAGGTTTGGTCAATTTATCTGCATTGTGGTTACACAGCAACAGCCTGACTACATTACAACCAGGTGTATTCAGAGATCTGAGACAATTAACACTACTTTACTTGCATGATAATCAGTTATCCCATCTCCATGTAGACCTTTTTCAAGGTTTGGTTGATTTGGTTGATTTAAGGCTGAGTAATAACAAGATGGACACATTAGAAATTGGTATATTTAGAGATTTGACCAGCTTGGCTATTCTGTCTTTATCTGACAACAAGCTATCCAAAATTGACACATATTCTTTCAGTGGATTGCACAATCTTGTGGCACTTGAGCTCCAAAGAAATCAAATAACTCAAATTGAACCACATGCATTTGTTAATCTAACCAACATTAGGTACATACCTCTGGCAAATAATGCTCTATCACAAATAACGTCTGAATCTTTTGCAGGTCTCTCTAATACCACTACTCTAGCAGTAGACACCCCTGCAATATGTTGTATGATCGATACATATAAAGATGGGCCTCTGTGTTTAGCAACTGAACCAAAGTCAGAGTACATGACCTGCAATGAGCTCCTACCGAATGCTTTGATCAAGTATTCCATGTGGATTATTGGTGTATTTGCATTACTAGCAAACACATATGTTTTGATAACAGGCTGCATGAAACTAATAAGAGGAAAAGTGCAAACGGAGTACACAAAACAGGTGCTTTTTATAACAAACCTTGCTGCTGCTGATTTCCTTATGGGGGTATACATGCTAATAATCGCATCAGCTGATCAGTACTATGCACAATATTTTCCGTTAGAAGCTGAACGTTGGCAGAATCATGCAGTTTGCAAACTGTCAAGTTTCCTATCTGTTCTTTCAAGTGAAGCCTCTCTGTTTCTTATTGTTTTGATAGGGATCGACAGGCTTTGGGCATTTAGAAATACTGTTGCTAGTCGGAAACTATTTCTAAGAACTTGGTCAAAAATACTCGTTACAATTTTGATATGGATACTTGCACTTGTCTTAAGTTCCTTGGGAGTCGGGTTGGAAAAAGATAATTTTTATCAATTTTCAGAGGTGTGTATAGGTTTGCCATTGGCGAGAAGATTAGTTACCCGTATAAAACATAGCAATTTAACAATCTCATGGGACATACTTGATAGAGATGATGACATTATACAATTGTATTCATATGAAAAGGTGGGCAGCCAACTAAGCCCTATGTATTCAATTGTCATTTTTCTTGGAGTCAATTTCTTCTGCTGTATAACCGTTGCACTATGTTACGTCAGTCTATTCATTCAAATTCAAAGATCACACATGTCCCGATTGAAAACTGATCTGAGAATGGCTTTCAAGATGGGGCTTATCACATTAACTAATTTGCTATGCTGGTTGCCAATTGTGGTAATAGGGATTTTGGTACAGGCAGAGATTATGGAGGTATCTCCTGAAATCTTTGCATGGATGATTGGTTTTGTACTTCCCATAAATTCTGCACTCAATCCATTCTTGTATACCATCATAGGTAATTCTTTATTTAGTTGTCTGGAACGTATAGGGAACATCAAAGGGAAAGTATATGTAATGATTGACGAAACGGCTGTGTAGGTTATGTCAATGTGATGATCAAAATTGCGATGAGGAAAAGAAATTTGCTATGATTTCATATTTCTGTATAGTTCAAAATGTAAAATGACTAAAAGTTCTAAACACAATATGAATATCTCACGAAATATTTGAAAAATTGGCCATTGAAAACAAATATCCGAACTTTTTTTGAGCAGTTTATGATCAATGCTTGATATGACCATGATGACCATGATGCAAATGACCATGATGTTGGCAAACACAATCTTGAGATACATGAGCCAATAAAGTTGGGAAAATATAAAAACCTTGATCCTTGATTATCTCTTCCATCAATTTAAAGCCTAGAATGTGATAACTAATATTGGAGTCTTGCCTGCAACATGCCCCCCCCCCCCCGGGATTTGATTTGAACCCCGGACCTCCAGCACCCGGGCCCAGATCCTAGAAAACCTGCACGCCTGGTTATAAAAACATTTTTTACGCACAGTTGCCGTGTGGTGTAGTAGAGTTAGGGTTATCTATGATGAAAATTACACAATTTTGGAATGATTTTTGTTTTTGTTTTTTGTTGCTGTATTATGTCACTTTTCCCATCAACTTCATCATGTTATTCTATTGGACTTGTTTGGGCTGTTTTCATGATTTTTTGTTTTGTAGCTTTTTTTGCAGGAAATGCTGAAAAATGATCGAAACAGTTCAGAAGTTAACAAAGTTTCAGGTTTCTTATGATATAAATATCTCCAATATGAAAAATATCATCATGTGGAGGGTTTTCCAAATTGGCATCACATATAGTCGGGTATCTACAGAGGGTTAGTGTGCACTCCCCCCCCCCCCCCCCCCCCCCCCCCCGGACACCCCCAAACCAATTTGTTTTACTTCCTATTATGATCCTAATTAAGACATAATCAGGATGTTAACAAAAATATTTTCATAATGCTAAGGGGTTATGCAAGATGGCGTCCAAAATGGACGCCATAACTGGTCAAATCTCATGAAATGACATATAGATAAATAGCATCGGTAGACCGAATTACCGGTAAAATTTGGTAAAGAATTGAAATTCGGTAATCCGGTAAGCTTATTTCCCCTAAAAACGATAACCGAAAATTCGGTAAAGTGCCTGAAGGCATCAATAAATAATAGTGCATTTTGTCCCGCGACCAATTACCTTGTTGTCTGAAGTGCCACGTGCGACACGAGCCTATAATCTATCCCGTACGTTCGTCCATCTTTATAATAAAGCCGTCTCAAGGAGTTGTCAAATATGCGTGATCAATCAATACATTAAGCTTGTCGCAAGCACAGACCACAAGACAAAACAAAACGTTGCGTCAACGATTGCAGCATCATCCCTGTATAGTCAGAGTTCACGTGAATGCGCACAATACACCAGTCGCATCAAGGAACGAGGTCATCGCCAGGATGCGTTTTAATAGTTTTTTAAATGTGTTAGAAATAAATCAATATGGGCTAAATACCATTTATTTTTCGATGGTTGCAATAATTAAGTAACTATGAACAATAGTAATAAATAAATGTTATTCAAAGACATGATATATTTCATTTATCGCGTGGATTTTAAATTATTGTTAGTTATTTTTAAAAGTGTCACTATTTAATTTTAGGATTTTAAGATTTTTATGAAATTTTTAATTTTATTAAATTATTAATGTAATAAAACTTTTTCATTTTTTTAAATTTTTTATTTGCTCTGTATTTATTTTTTATCTGCTATTGTATTCCTTTTTAATATTATTTATTGAATCTATTTTTTAAATTGTCACCATTTCCTTTTTGGGATTTTAAGATTTTTCATTAAAATAAATGTAATAATAACATTTTAAATTGATTGATTATAATTATGATCTATTTCATTTACCGCGTGGATTTTAAACTATTGTTGGTTATTTTTTAAATTGTCACTATTTCATTTTGGGATTTTAAGATTTTTATTAAATTAATGTAATAACACTTTTACATATTTTTTTAATTCTTATTTACTCTGTATTTATTCTGTGATTGTATTCCTTGTTAATAATATTTATTGAATCTATTTTTAAATTGTCACTATTTCCTTTTTGGGATTTTAAGATTTTACCATTTTTATTAAATTAATGTAATAATAAATTTTTCGTATTTTATAGATTTTTTATTTACTTTGTAATTATCTTTTTTATTTGTGATTTTATTCCTTTTTAAAAATATTTATTTTGGAAAGTTTAGTATATTTATTTTATTTTAGCGTTAATTTAATTGCGTAATCTATGGTTTGGAATGTTCGAATTCGTTTTAAAAATAAATACTAGTAGCATTATTTTTCATCTGAGAATGAATATTATAATTGTGTCTGTTATTAGTCGTGATTTATATTTCCATCGAATAGAAAAAACCTGCAGTGCAACATTACGAAATCAACTTATTTGATGTCACCGCCAGGTGTTTTTTTCAAGAGCGGGATTGTTTATTCCGAGCATGCACGTGTTTTCATCTAAAGGCTATTGCATGATTTTCCGTGCCACGTGGCTAAGGAGGGAGAAAATTGGGACATGCGTAATATAATCATTGTAATGTCACTTGCAATTATGGGCGTGGTTTGCCAAAATGGTCGTGATCTGAAATTCTGATACCCACAGCTCAGGGTGTGAATGGGGGTATGTAATAGAAAAGTCACCGCATGCATGTATTGCATTGCATGATTAAAACAAGTGGTGTGACACGTGGTCGGCAAGATCACTGATTTAGTCAGTCAGGGAGCATGCGTGGTTCATCTGAATTGTCGGTGATCTGGTTCCCACGCTAAATGAACAAACAAGTTATGTGACTGGGCGGTGACCTGGGGGCCTACGTGACCTTCCAAAAGTAGATTAAAACAATATCAAATTAAAATCAACTTTAAAATCGGAATTATCGGGGCTTGTTTTTACTAGTGAATAATGTCTTCCGTCCAGGAATTAGTGGACTGGCGGTGAACAAAAAAAGTACCTAAGAAATTGTGGAATATACAGTAATACTATTGATGTTATAAAATGAAGGTAGGTTGAAAAATATTCATACAAAATTGCGCTAATGGCCTTGCAACTCATTACCGCATATTTGAAACGATCGCGGCGGCATAATTTGGATTATACAATTGATTGCAGATACCATTATCACTATGTCTAAAATTTCATCTATAAACCGGTTTACCGACCTTTATCGGTGATTAGCTATCGATTACCGGTAATCGATCCAATCGATCACCGATTCCATTTACATATAGCAATCAAATTGTATTGTGAAAGTATAGTTTTAATAGTGGGATGTATGTATTAGACCACTAGACACTCATATCCAGAACTTTTGCTTTGTTAACACACCTAAATACAAGATGGCCGCCAAAATGGCCGCCAAAATTGGTAAAATTCCATATATTGGCATATATAAACCAACATGTATGATCAGAGTATAGTTTTAACATTGGGATGTATGTGTTAGACCACTAGAAACTCAAATCTAGTATTTTCGCTTTGTTAACATACTTCAAAAACAAAATGGCTGCCAAATTAATGGTCAAAATTCCATAAAATAGCATAATATCAACCGAAATGTATGATAAAAATATAATTTTAATGATGGGATGTATGTATTAGACCACAAGTAACTCATATCCAGTATTTGTGCTCTGTTAAAATAGTTCAAAATCCAAAATGGCTGTCAAAATGGCCCCCAAAATGGTTCCTAAAGTGGCTGCAAAATTCCAAAAAATGGTGTGTCACTTTCCAAAATGGCTTCCAGAGTGGATAAGTTGATGTTAAATGACCTAAAACAATTGTTTTGTATTGTAAATGACCATACTATGTAATACCAATGCCTCCAAATCTAATAAGACAGCATGTCTATGATAAAGCCTAGGAGCTGTAGATCTAGTTTGAGTATTTTAAAAATATATATAAGATGGCTGCAAACGGTTAAAATAACTGAAAAACTGTATTAGTTTTATTGTCAGTGTTACATTAGATAAGAACAACAGATTATATCTATAGATTGTAATCCACCCAGTAAACGTATATGTATGTGACAAGGTATGATTGAATGGTATAGACTCCATATTTTGATCAATTGGTGGCCACCTGTGGTAATTATTTTGACCATTTGGAGGTAATTTTATTGACCATTAGGGGGTAATTTTAATGAAATGGTCATTATAATGCCCATCTTAATAACATCACATTGTCAAAATGGAGTCTATACCATTTAAGGGAAGTGTCAACCCTATTATTTTGATGATCAACTTTTGCTTCTAAGTTTGAGAATATTGAATAAAAGTACATAAAAGTATACATCTTTAGAAAGGAAATTTGATAAGGAATCCGATGGTGGTATCAATGTGATACCAAATAAGCTAAATTTTGAGAAATGAACCATAAAGCGATTTTTCTACCCCAAATTTTTCAGACAGCATAACTATAAAATAAAAAGTGGTAATTTGTTCTAATATACATTTTTGTAAACAAGACAATTTTGTCTAGGAGGTAATTTTTTCTTTTTCCAAAATAAGGCTTGGTTTTGGAAATATTGCTAAAAACATCGGAAAAGTGTAAAAGTCGTGTTTTTTTGCATACATTTTGCTAGAAATGGATGCATATCTCGAGTTTAAAATCCATAATCGAAAAAATAAAAAATTGCCTCCTAGCGCTGAAAGTCCTCTACACAATTGTAGTAAAAGCTTACCTGATAGTTTGATATATTTTTAGTTATGTTGTCTGAAAATTCATAAAATTCCTTCAAATTTGTACTTCTAGAAAACATCGATTTAGTAGAAATATTGACATTTTCCACCATTTAAAGCTAAATGTTCACGGAATACAGGGGCGTGTATACTATTATGAACAATCATAATAAACTATCAGATTCAATTTATATTGTCACAATGTGAAGAAATTGGAAGAAAACTGAAATCTAAATGATCGTAACATTGGCCTTTGTTTACATTTTTAGACATTGTTTTGCGCTCTTTTGTTTTTCGCGTCTACGTCGCGGATATTAAGCGCCGCGTCTAGTATTACGCGCGGGAAGTTTCAGCGCGCGACGCAATGATCGAACGGCTGTCGCAGCATTTGAAAAGCGCGGAACTACGCTTAAATTCCCGCCGAATAACCATGCGCCTTTTCCTGACACAAACTTGCCAAAATAACAATTTAAAATCACCCAAAAGAACAGGATATAATCGCTTCCGATTAGTAACTTATGATGGTAATGATAGAATACATATAAAAGTATTAAATAATAGAGAAATATGAAAATCAATTTTTAAAACAAGTGCCGGGTTGACACTGCCCTTAAGTATACCTTGTCACATATACAAATACGTTTACTGTATGGATTAAAAGCTGTAGATATAAAGTAAGATATAAAGCCGATATAGTGAATACTGTCCCATCAAATTTGGGGGTATTGGTATTACATAGTATGGTACAATACCCTTGTTTTAGGTCATTTAACATCAACTTATCCATTCTGGCAGCCATTTTGGAAAGTGAAACTGAATCACAATTGTCAGAGGTGGGCCTTATTTCTAAAAGCAATAGCTTAATACTAATAGCAGTTTAGAATAATACTATTTGGTGAATTTGATGTAATATACACTCTGACAATATCTATTTTGAATTACCATACACTCATGTAGACTATTTTTACATTTACAGCGGCCATTATAGTGGCCATCTTGGTCTTAAAGTATGTTATTACAATGCAATTATACTGGATATGAGTTACTAGTGGTCTAATACAAACATCCCAATGTTAAAACTATACTTTCATCATACATTTTGGTTGATATTATACCATTTTATGGAATTTGGACAATTTCTTCAGTCATTTTGGGGGCCATTTTGAATTTCTAAGTATGCTAACAAAGCAAAAATACTAGATATGAGTTACAAGTGGTCTAATACATACATCCCATCATTAAAACTATATTTTCATCATACATTTAGGTTGATATTATCCCATTTTTTGGAATTTTGCAGCCACTTTAGGAACCATTTTGAACTATTTTATCAGAGCACAAATACTGGATATGAGTTACTTGTGGTGTAATACATACATCCCATCATTAAAATTATATTTTTATCATACATTTCGGTTGATATTATGCTATTTTATGGAATTTTGACCACTTTTGACCATTAATTTGGTGGCCATTTTGTTTTTGAAGTATGTTAACAAAAGCAAAAATACTAGATTTGAGTTTCTAGTGGTCTAACACATACATCCCATTGTTAAAACTATACTCTGATCATACATGTTAGTTTATATATGCCAATATATGGAATTTTGTATTAATTAATAATTTAATAAAATTAAAAATTTCATAAAAATCTTAAAATCCTAAAATTAAATAGTGACAATTTTAAAAATAACTAACAATAATTTAAAATCCACGCGATAAATGAAATATATCATGTCTTTGAATAACATTTATTTATTACTATTGTTCATAGTTACTTAATTATCGCAACCATCGAAAAATAAATGGTATTTAGCCCATATTGATTTATTTCTAACACATTTAAAAAACTATTAAAACACATCCTGGTGATGACCTCGTTCCTTGATGCGACTGGTGTATTGTGCGCATTCACGTGAACTCTGACTATACAGGGATGATGCTGCAATCGTTGACGCAACGTTTTGTTTTGTCTTGTGGTCTGTGCTTGCGACAAGCTTAATGTATTGATTGATCACGCATATAACTCCTTGAGACGGCTTTATTATAAAGATGGACGAACGTACGGGATAGATTATAGGCTCGTGTCGCACGTGGCACTTCAGACAACAAGGTAATTGGTCGCGGGACAAAATGCACTATTATTTATTGATGCCTTCAGGCACTTTACCGAATTTTCGGTTATCGTTTTTAGGGGAAATAAGCTTACCGGATTACCGAATTTCAATTCTTTACCAGATGCTATTTATCTATATGTCATTTCATGAGATTTGACCAGTTATGGCGTCCATTTTGGACGCCATCTTGCATAACCCCTTAGCATTATGAAAATATTTTTGTTAACATCCTGATTATGTCTTAGGATCATAATAGGAAGTAAAAAAAGTTTGGGGGAGTCCTGGGGGTGGGGTGCACACTAACCCTCTGTAGATACCCGACTAATATTTGTAAACATTGCGGTAGCACACCAATAAAAATTCTTTGGTAAAAAAACAGGACAATTTTTAACATTTGTATCCATGATAGCTTGTACATTTGTCACACCATATCTTGTTAATTTTTTGAACTCAGGATTTGTAAGTGATATCAAATTAAAACAGGATTGTGTCTTTGTTTATAATATCTATTTAGAATTGTATCAACAAATGATTTTGGGGAGTTTTCTCTTTGTTTGACAGTATAAATGCCTGAAATGTAATGTTTCATTTTAGAAATACGAACTCAATTATTTTGAAATTTCTTCCACCTTTAGATCTTTCTATTCTTTCCATAGCCAGTATTTGAGCAAATCAACATGGTATTAAACATAAATATGGCCGCCTGTGAGAGGTCAAAATGCTTCACTCCGGTGTCTGAAAAAAAATCAAACCAGGGAGGCGATCAGGAAGGTTTTTTTAGCCTTTTCATAACACAAATTAACTAACTTGCCATTTTATCCTGAAATAGATCTGGGGAAATCCCAGCTTCTGATTTGGTGCCACATTTATGCCTCAACATTGACTATACTTTGTGTTTACTCAATGTGATTTGTATCCTTGCAATTAAAGAAGAAAGTGTACTGTGGCGTAGAAAGTGCTGCACCTAATAACTAGACCACGCTGTGAAATCACCTCCCAACTTGAGTAGACACAAAGTATCGCCAGCTATAGTTCAAAGAAAATGCTTATACATAAAAAGAAATGAAAGGTATCCTGGGTTTTACAGGGTTGGAAATTTAAAAAATAAATGTTTCTAAAATCAAAAAATCTGATTTAAAATTTAAAAAAATTAAGTACTAACATACCCTCTGAGTGGAATAGTGGACATAAGAAAACCTACCAGGTATTTACAAAAAACACCACATATTTTGAAATGTGAACAATTAGCAAGCAAAAATATGGTAAAAAAATCACAGGAAATCATTGTTGAAATCTGAACCTTTAAAGATGAATCTATTGGAAATTGATAAATTGACATCATACGGGTATTAAGTTTAATGTATGCATAGTTCAGAGCTACCAACACCACAATATTAAAATCAGGACAATTTGGCACAGGAATGAGGAAGATATAAAAATCATAAAGAATCCTATGGGCAACCAATTACAGAAATCAATTCAATTTATTCATTTTAACAAGGGAATATCAATCCATTTTCAGGAAGTCTTCTGCAGAATCAGGAAGGGTTGGCAGCTCGGATATTTATAAGTTTTAGTATCATGTAGTATAAAGAGCCAGAAGCCTAATTACAATAGTCAATAAATCATAGTTAGTACTAAGAATGAAGTAAAACAGTCAATTTAAGGCTGTGGACTCTCAGCATAGCCTCTGTGAAACTGCTGTAACTCCTTCATTATTCATTTAATCTTAATAAAAGTATACATTTTCTTAAAAAATGGTTCAATAAATCCAACCATGAAAATGAAATAGACAATTTTGGAGAAATGATCAAAAACAAGTTTTTTTTACCCATTTTAGCTTTTGCAAAGATAACTCAAAATATATTTGTCAAAATGTTGTCGTTCTAGTTTTATTATAATCCTAATAAAATTCTCTAGGAATGTTTGTTTGTTTTTGTTTGAATATCTGATTTATTTTTCGAATAATTGACCAAAAGTGCCAATCACATTTGTTGGCACTTTTTGGTCGATAATTCAAGAGGCTATACCTGAGGGTCCACACCCCCCCCCCCCCCCCCCCCCTCCCCCTCCCCTTAAAGGGAACTCACGGAAGTTTTTGATTTGATTTTTTGAATTTTGTTCTATAATTATTGAACTATTATTCAAATGCATATATGTTTCCATTTATTCACGTTTTTTGCACTTTTTAGTCAAAATTTCAAAAAATATTAGATTAGGTTAAAAAACAACAAATCGTCCCTATGTTAGTGTCTTTACATCATCATCAAGCGATTTGGGCAAAACATTGATTTGGGTCAAAATTGATGCCAAATTTGGATTCTCTGATCCTTTTCCTTTCCAAAAAAGTATACTTTTATATACATTGAGTCATAGTTCAATAAGTACAGCACTCACAAAATTCAACAAAAACTTCCTTAAGTCCCCCCTTAAGAAATAAATTTATTTAAAATTACCAAAATTAGACCAAACAAAAAAGAAAAAGATTTTGTTTTTAAATAAACAATCATTTGATTTAAAAAAAAATTCAATCATGATTTAAAATTAAATCAATGTGATTTCAATCAGCCAACCCTGATTTTGAACCAGAAATATTAAGTGATGTGCTATTAGTATTTGTAGGGAAGTCATTACCTGGATGGGCCACTGCTATTCTGGAATCCAGAAAGCTCTCGGCAAACATGACAGACCCAACCATGCTACCTCTGTGCTCCACGCTCACAACATTATTCACTAAGTTATATGCTATCAGTATTTGTAGGGAAGTCATTACCTGAATGGGCCACTGCTATTCTGGAATCCAGAAAGCTCTCGGCAAACATGACAGACCCAACCATGCTACCGCTGTGCTCCACGCTCACAACATTATTCACTAAGTTATATGCTATTAGTATTTGTATGGAAGTCATTACCTGGATGGGCCACTGCTATTCTGGAATCCAGAAAGCTCTCGGCAAACATGACAGACCCAACCATGCAACCGCTGTGCTCGACGCTCACAACATTATTCACTCGCATGCCAATCTGGAGAAAAAATAAATGTGGAAATATAATAATAGCATGTTTTGTGTTGTTGATGTTGGTTTTTTTGGTGGGTTTTTTTACGGTGTTTATAAAATAACTATTACTAGTGTTGTTAACCATTTTGTAAATGTCTAGTCAATTATAGTTTAATCAATTCCAAATTGGTGAGCCTCTTAACAGCAGCATATTAATACAGATAAGAGTATGGGTGCGTATAACCCCCACAATACGCAATACGCAACATGGCCCATTTTGCATCATGTACGTGATGCGTACGTAGGCCACAATCTCGTGCGTACCCTTGGATTACTTTTGTATACGGAGACATAAACACCGAAGAATTCTCACCAATTTGGAATTGACTAAACTATAGAGAAGACTGAATCCTTCCCGTCTTCACTATTAACACACGGCCCCTGCGAAAAAATACAGTTCCAAAAGTGTGCACTGACGTGACAGGGTGAGAGACTTTACCTCCAATGGGTGCAGCGTGACAAGCGTTTGATGCACTGAAGTTTGAATCGACCGATCCGGTGGCTTCCGGTTCTACCTATGAGTAAGCTCTCACAAATTACATGTACTAGTTAATGTACCTAATTTGTAGAATGAAAATCGCTACCTCGGCACCGACAGTTAGCTGGTCTATGACATTCACTTTTAGAACAAAAATGTCCTAAGATCAAATCCAGTAGCGTCAGATTTTTAGGTCAATCCTTTCATTTTTCTCAAAACGAGGACAAAGTTTCTAAGTTGGATAACTTAAGACTAGGCAAATTTGTGATAGCTTACTCATAGGTAACGCTTGTTATCTGTTTTTGCTGGACATAAATGCCCATTGAATTGTGAGATTCACAAATGCACAATGCCCAGTCCTTGTGAAATTCCGCACACATTTGTCTGTGTTTTTTCCATTAATTGGTTTAATTTGTATGAATGATACATGATGTATATAATGTAATGTTGAAAATTATGTAAACATGCCGTTACGTAATGATATCCAATGTAAACAAGAAAATGTGTTATTGAAATGTGAACATGAATGTAAACAAGCCGAAAAGCATATGAAAATGTGTAAACGTGCTGAATGAAAAGCATGAAAATGTGTAAACATGCTGAAAAGCATATGAAAATGTGTTAAACATGACATGCAATGTAAACATGCTGAAAAGCATATACAAATGTGTAAACATGCCGTATATAAAAATATAAAAATGCTGATATTCAATGTAAACATGAAAAGCACATGAAAATGTGTTATGTGTTATATGTAATTGAAATGTGTAAACATGCTGAAAAGCATATGAAAATGTACTAGTATATGAAAATGTGCTATACATGATATGAAATGTAAACATGCTGAAAAGCATATGAAAATGTGCTATACATGATATGAAATGTAAACATGCTGTAAAGCATATGAAAATGTACTAGTATATGAAAATGTGCTATACATAAAATGTGAAAATTATGAATGTAAACATGCCGAAAAGCATATAAAAATATAAAAATGCTGAAAAGTACATGAAAATGTGCTAAACATGTATATGATATGCAATGTAAACATGATGAAAATCATAGGAAAAATGTGTTATATATGTATCGATAATGCAATGTAAACATGATGAAACTATGTGAAATGTGAAAATTATGATAGAAACAAACAATAAAAGATTTTTTAAAAAAATTTAAAAAATTTGGTTTAATGATGCTGGTTTACAGTAATCATCGCCGTTTTATCAAACCTCGCATGTTTTTCCGGTCCTTCAGGGGCAATATAGAGTACTTACAAGGTATTGTGTTTTGGCCCTTGAACATGTTTAGAGCAGACTGCTTAAAGGTTATACATAGGAAGTATTGCTTTATACATGCTGAAAGACCAAATGTAGATATGAGGTTT
The DNA here is from genome assembly GCA_035610835.1 of Ophiura sarsii. Classification (NCBI taxonomy): domain Eukaryota; kingdom Metazoa; phylum Echinodermata; class Ophiuroidea; order Amphilepidida; family Ophiuridae; genus Ophiura; species Ophiura sarsii. The sequence continues at coordinate 22,443,392 of CM069448.1, read as the reverse complement.
TGACAGAACAGCGACGCTATACATGATTGAACATGATATCTCAATAAGTGACTGTTTATCCCCTCATCATCATGCTGCTCGATAGGTCCATTCCAATTATCAATAAGGTGACAAAGAAAACCTGTTCTACGAGCAAACGGGCCGCTCAGGTAGGGTCATTAAGGATTTTTAGGTTTGGGGGGTTTTTTTACAAAAAATTCAGGAATTTTAGGGGCATTTCTAACAATTTTAGAAATTAAAAAAAAAAATTTTATAAAAAATGGGTTGGGCGGGCCTGTAGAACAGGTTGTTTTTTCATCGTCTAAGGTCTATTCGAATACTTACTGTTTTAACCATTGCTTTTGTTTGGCTAGACTCTAGAGGTAGAGTGCAGCCGTATTGGTCCAAGCATTCCAGTGAAAACCCTACGGCATCTCTGAAATACAATATGAAAAAATGAACATCAAAAACATGCTTTTAAAACTCTTTTTGTTCATAAATATTAATATTTTGTTCATAATAAATCTTTGATTATTTGATATTTGTAGTCGCTCTGTGTACAAGGTTTTACAATATCATACACTATATTATAACACAACAATTTTTATGAGAAAAAAATGATTTGTATAAAATAGGCATCTGTAATAGACCATTTCAAATTGAGATCAGAAAACTTTGGAAATACAGGTCACTTATAGGCCAGGTTTTCTTACAAGATAAGATGCGCAGAATGGGATCACAGGCGATAAACTGACATGTAGCTACCATTCAGACTGAAATGGTGGCTTTAAGAGTGAGTAATGACAAAGCATTTGCTCAAAATATTTTCATAATAGATATAATTACATTTATATATGTGGCTGTTTTCTATCCTTTTTAAGGATGTTTGCAAAGATCGTATGTAGTCAAAAGCATTAATACAGGAACTATACATCTGACAAACTGACACATTTTACAAACTTTTCTGTAGGTAAACAGTAACTTCTTATACAGATCTATAACACTATTACATTTGTTGCATAGGCACATGTGGAGTCTGATGACTCTCATTGTTTCAGAGATGGTCTGTGATGACTCCGATTTGATTTGAAATGGTCTGTAGCCCTATGTCATTGGGCAGTAAAGAACTCCAATGTATTTGTGGCCCTTGAACATGTTTAAAAAAAATTGCCAAGAGGTTACATAGGAGGCTTTGCTTTAAAAAAAAGGTTAAGGGGCTAATGACACATAGGAGGTTTTTCCTGCACAAAGACGAAATGTTGTTTGCTTGTTGTCCTCTACTGGCAGCTCCTAATTTTCAAAATGAGTCAGAAGTTGAAATTATAGATTTTGAGATATAACCAAACAATGGGTAGAAAATCTTTTTGTTTTCTTTGGTTTTGAATACACTTCAATTGCTAATGCTTATGATTTTGGAGCTGATTAAAAGTATGCTTCCCCAATAGGCTGAGAAAAAAAGTTGTCCTGACCTATGCGACCGACCCAAAAATCTTTAAGTCTAGAGTCGCTTTTTTAATATCATATTTTTTTTAATTAAAAGCAAAATTTGCTTTGTTTATGTTTAGTACATGTTTGTTTCCCTAAAAATAAAAATAAATGGTCGACTGACCCAGATGTTGGTACGTAAAGGTCTAAGTCAACTTCTTTTGTTGGTTGGCCTTTACCATTGTATAATGTTAATATACAATTTTAATTTAATATTACATGTATTGTATTATGTTAACATTTAGCAGTTTGAGTTATGATACGAAAGCATTAAATTTACAATAGAGATTACATACAAGAGATCAATGTTTTTCTTGAATGCTGTGAATTGTCTGATTAGGGTCTGTTAAGGACAGATGAATGATGAATGTTCAGCATTCTTTACAATTATGTGTTCTTGTGTAGTACATGTTTGTACCCTAAAAAAAGAAGGAAAAGTTGGTCGACTGACCCAGATGTTGGTACATAAAGGTCAAGTCAACTTCTTTTGTTGGTTGGCCTTTACCATTGTATGATGTTTATATACAATTTTAATATTACACGATTGTATTATGTTACCATTTGGCAGTTTGAGTTATGATACGAAAGCATTAAATTTACACTAGAGATTACATACAAGAAATCATTGTTTTTCTTGAACGTTGTGAATTGTCTTATAAGGTTCTGTCAAATATAAAATTGTACGCAGCCAAAATATACCACTATATATATGAGGATTTTGTGTGTTTTTCTCCCACAATATGACCTTAAAAAGTAGGCGAAATGCACCAAAGTTATGGTGTTAGTCGATGAAAAACACACACCCTGTTTTACAGGCGGACCGACCCGTCAAGTAGGGTCGGTCGGTCAGGTGTTTTGGTTTTGGTTTTTTAGCCTAAAATGTCACAAAAATCTGCAAAAATCAGGATTTCTTTTTAAAATGTGTGAAAAAAAATTCAACAGATTTTCGGCCAAAATACGGCTGAATTTACATGATTTGAGAAGAAAAAAATCTAAACCTCGCCTTACCTATGAGTATGCGATATCATGAATTAGCCTAGTTGTAAGTCTTCTGATCTAGAAACTTTGTCCCCATTCGAGAAAAAGGAATTGAAAGCCAAAGGTTTACATAAATCTGGCGATACTGAGATTTGAACCACTAGACCATCGAGGCTATTGGTGCCGAGGTAGCTGTTTCAATCCTACAAAAGAGGTGCGGTACTCTATGTGTATCACAGATGAAATCTATACAACTAAACCTGTTCATGAGAGCTTACTCATAGGTAGAACCAAAAGTATATGCCCTAAAAATGTGTACGTCACAAAATGTCCTTTTTCTAAAAGCAGTTTTAATTTTAAAAGGATTACATTCAATGTATTGAAAATGTCAAATAAAGCTGAGCCATTATTCAGATAACAAACACTATTCTCTTTGATAGTGAAGCTCATGCTACAATTGAGGACCCTAGATCTAAAAGGGGGTTAAAGGGACATTAAGTGGTGTTGACAATTTTAAATGTTTAAAAATTTACTTCAGAGTTCAAGATGAACATTAAAAATTGCCATTATTGTTGTTTCTACTAACAAAAACACAGCAAAACTTGATTAAAACAATATCGCTATTTATTGAAAAACGCCCTCTATGCAAATATGGTTCGCGTTATGTATCACGCATACTGCAAGGGGATACTGTCGGACGTAAAATGCTCGTCGCGGCTGTACAAGCATTTTTGAATCAACGTTTTCTTGTACAAAGAGAGCTGATTTTTCTTAATCCTTATAGGTGTAAGTTCATACATGTAATACAATTATAAAAATATACTAATCTCAGTTTTTATCATAATTGAGGGCGCAGCCTCCAACACATCTCTTAGTGCCCCTTTCAGTCACAATCTTGTGAAATTGTAGTCAAGTATTAGTTTCTGCCACAAGGAGGATCTCTGCACCCTCTGTTCAAATGTTACAGTTAAGTCATGTGGTAAAGCTATGTAAGAGTCCATGGGAGGTACAACCTGAGTGGGTCAAGTCCACACATGGACTCAATGAAACCCAGTTTTTGCCATTTTTCTCAATGTGACTTAACTCCCTTTTAGATCTAGGGTCCTCAATTGTTGCCCTATTAAACCTGTTCCAATACTATTCGCTCCTGACTAAGAAAAGGCCAGTGCCATTTGTATTCTTTATCAAGATATTTATGTTCATTGATTGGTAAAAATGATGTCACATGACCAGTGGTGGCACCAGCAGGGAAAGATGTGTGTGGCTTTTAACGTCAAAATTGCCTGACATTAGCTTAATCTGGTCTGAAAGACCAATTTTAAGCTGATTGCAAGTAAAGCTGACATTAAAAGTCAACATTTTCTAATCTTTGGTGGACAAAATGGGGTGGGCTTGAGCTGAAGGGGGCATGGAAGGTGTGACAATCCCTAGTGCACTGTAACCACTACCAAAGTGCATTAGGCTTGTCATCTGACATCACTGATGACGTTATAGAGATAATCTCGTCTCAGGGATGATTTTATATAATCTAACTGGGCCAATGATCTCCTAGTTGAATGGTGGTGGGTAGACCAAAACAAAGGTCAATTATTATGTTATCACAAAAGCCAAAATGTTTGTTGTTATTGTTAAATTTGTGTAATAATGACATTGTTTTGTCACTATTTTGCATTTAATGTTTGAAAAAATAACTGAGAATGTTTGATTTGTCGTTATTATATAAATGTTGTTATTATGTTAAAGTTGTATAGAAATTGGGTGGAGGTTTCTCATTACTAGCTAATTTACATATTTCTATGAATCCTGCAATACAAGTCTTGTGACTATTATTATACTTCCTGTTTTTCCTGTATATACACTCGTCCAAAGAAGTTCCTTGCCACTCATTGAAGTTCAAATATTTAAGTTCAAATATTTCACATAAATATTTAATATAAATTAAACAATTGCATGTCAAAATAAGCAGACAATAATTCTCTATCATGTCTGTATGAAATTAAGATGTACGCATTCATGCATGGCTGAGCACATTCATTAAGCAATGGTAAGGTTCATATTGTGTTCAATCATTCACATATCCATTTGAATGGAGGGATTATCCAATTTTTTACAATCTTCTTCCACAGACCTTGCCATTGTCAAGTGAATGGGATCTGCCATGCATGAGTGATCATGTCTAAATTCCATGTTAAGCTGTTAGAGGATAACTTTCTGCTTATTTTGATATACAATTATATATATTCTATTAAATATTAATTTGAAATATTTGGACTTTACTATGGCAAGGAACTTCTTTGGACGAGTGTATATCCATACTCCCAGTAGTTCATTACATTTCGATAATTATATCACAGCATCACTATACTCCGCAAGGGAGAAGAAGTCTCTTCAAGACAAACCATCATCTAGCACTATGTGAATAAAGTTTACAATTAATCTTCAATTTCGAGTACATCATTTATAAACTAATTTATGACCAGTGCCTGGTCCTCGACCACGCTCCCGTCATAAAGGGGAAGGTGTCTAGAACATAGAACATTTCTGATTCATACTACTGCCTGGTATTAAACACATCAACCCAGTAATATTAAAAGTTCCTTACCTTGATGAGTAAAGAGAATTAGGCAGTAGATGCTCCTTGCATCCCGTCTTCAAGGTATCCATGGCAACCGTGTGTGCCTGGTTAGCAAATAGGAAAAGAAGAATTTAACACCAAAGAAATATTCATTATGAGAGTTGAATCATGATTTAGGACAGACCAAGTTTAGAGAACAAAATGTATAGTAAAATTGAGATGAATTTGAGAATGATTTATATCATTGTGAAAACAATCACAAGTTTCTCTATTTGTGACGCATGATGCCATAAGGTCAATCTTGTCAGCCAGGTTGTTTGAGCGAAATAGTTTATCAAATAGAAATAAAATGAAAATTAAAGCATATCTTCTTTTCTTTGACTTTCAAAAGTACTGCTTCAATTTTCAACAGTTAGGTATCATTGGAAAACTTGCTTGAAATCATTGTTAGAAATTGATGAAATCTCAAACTTTTATTGGTTTACTGTAAAAGCTGAAATTTTCGCGGAGGTTTTATTTTTTCGCGCTTTTCGCAAAACATTTTTCCGCGAAAATTATAACACACGAAAATATTGTTTTCAACATTCATGCAGTGCATCCAGAAGGTCGCCCGCGAAAAAAACAATTCGCGAAATGTCTATGATATCAAAATGCGCGAAAATATCTTTATGCAAAAATATTGGCTTTTACAGTATTAATTAAAATTGTTGTATTGGTGTAACATGCCATTGAAAATTAGGGTAGGCGGGCGGATTTATTTTTTTCTATTTTTACTAAATTTGATATCACACAGTCAAATGTATCATAAAATATCATACAGCCTGTGGAAGAGGCTGTTTGCGATTGTCAGATTTGATGTGTACTTTGTTCCTTTTAGATGTGACCCAACATGAGTAAATGAGGCACAATAATGCGGCAGTAGCTAATTTGATTTAAATTTATCAAGCACTCTAACTTTTAAACTAATAATGTAATGTACATAAAAGTACTCAATATTTGAAATGAAATGAGTCGGAGAATCCATTTTTTATAACAAATTTCACCAAAAATAGTGAATTTTACATTTTTGCCCCAAAATTACCTTTTTGGCGCCAATTTTTTTCAGACAACCTAACAAAAACATTTCACCAAAATCATCTAAAGTAAATTATCTAGGATCAGTATTTTCTTTTTGGCTTAAAAATGGTTTAGTTTTGAAAATATTGACAAAAAAGTGCCAAAAATGTGATTTTTGAGATCAAAAACAAATTGTTGGCACTTTTTGGTCTATTATTTCAAAACTAAAAATTGTTAAGCAAAAAAACAAATTGATCCTAGATAATTTACTTCAGATGATTTTGGTGAAATGTTGGAATTTTTAACCAAAAATGATTTTGTTAGGTTGTCTGAAAACATTTGGTGCCAAAAGGTGATTTTTGGGCAAAAATGGATTCTCTGACTCATTTCATTTCAAAAACTGTATACTTTATGTACATTTCATTATTAGTTTAAAAGTTACAGCTAGTGCTTGATAAATTTCATTAAAACAGGGTTGACACCTCCCTTTAGAGCAAAAATGTTGGACACGGTCATGTTAAGTCAAATTCATGAAAAGTTTTATTCATGATCTTTGATACATCTTCAATCTAACCAAAGATTTGAATTCATGAAAACGAAGACTCCATTTTAAGGTATTTCGTTTTCATTTACTCCATTGATTTGTTAACAACACCAAAACTTTAAATGTCCATAACTTTTTGTATTGATGTTTTGAGACAAAGTGATTTTTCAATAATCCATAACTTTGGTTAGGAATGTGACTTTGGTATCAAAATGTCTCTTAACTTATACATATTATCATGATATAAATAACTAAATGTTCATATTTTCCTCATGTGTCTTATTTATTCGCATTGGGTCACATATATAACATTCCTTTTTCAAGAATGAGGCTCCTGGGTATTTATCAGGAATTAAATCAAAGACCTTAAATTTCCTGCTGAAAATATGACAGACCTGGGTGTAACTATGCCCTTGCTAGTCTGGCTGTCAGATATAAAGCCTGACGCAAGTGAAATGTAGCTTGTATAGACTTCAACACAACCTCTTTCACAACTTGCTATAGGGAGCACATACCCAAATAGGTATCGCGACACGCTATCGTCGCGATCAATCAAAGTTGAGTACGACAATAGTTCCTATTTGGCGGGAAAGAGAGTTATTTTTTGACGGTTTATGATATAATTTTTCACTAATATGCAGGGTTCTAGCTACTGTGGGCGGCACTGGGCGGGGCCGCCCGGCATGACAATATCCGCCCAGGACTAGGGGTCAAAATAAGCTGGGCGCCCAGCACTCTAAAAAATAAAATAAATTTTTATTTTTTTATTTTTTATTTTTTTTAAACAATTTGTGGATCAAATCATTAAACTGCCTCATAAAACAAGAAATTATGTGGCAGGAACCCTCAAAGTGCATTAAAAAACCCTAAAAAGACATTAAGAAGGCCTCTGGATCCCATGCCATGATCCACTGCACTTCGTTCGCTACACTTTCTCCGTTCGCCGTCAGTAAATGTATCCGGCACTAAAATGGTCCTGGCTAGAACCCTGCTAATATGTTGTGTTTGAAATGTGTAGTTGATGTTCTGACATTTTAACTAGGTGATTTGAGGTCAATTTTAATTTCACGGACCGATTTACACATGCGGTGATATCCAGACCGGAGACCGAATTTAGGTAGGCATATCACTACGTTGTTATGCGGCGGCTTATATCAAAAAAAGTGCACGAGAAAGTTGCCTTCATATTCAGATATGTTGTAGATTACCCTTGTGAGTAAAACATATCAAAATGTCATTGAACCAAACGCACTAATATAGAAACTAGAGCCATTTAAGTAAGCCTTTCCTAACAGTAAAGTCTATGGAGAGCGTCTTGGTGCTGTGCTCCCTTATAGCGCCAGGTTCCCGATCTCCCGCGTGCTCCGATCCAGTGTAGGTGTATTACACAATGCAATAAATAAAAGTCGGGTTTCACCCAAATCTATGCGTTTTGATATCTACTGGGCAGTGTATTTATGGCATAGGCCAACTTTGTCCGGTTTAAAAAACAGGGGGGGGGTGTGTGGTTGCTCTTTTTTAAACAAAAACACGGCGTTATTTCAGTTGATGTGTTATAGGTGGGTTAGGTCAACATAATCAGAGACTGATCGAAATCAAAATCAGTTGGATTTGAGTCAAAAAGTTTGAATTTCGTGAGTGTAGGCCTAACAAGTCAAAGCGTGCCGCGTCTAGAGTCAAAAAACGGAAAATAATAGTGATTTTACGGAAGATGCGATGCGGCCTCCGTGATCAGATCATATTTCAAAAACGAATTGTTCAATTGTAATTTTATTTGGCTAGTTTGTTCAAAATGTCACGCTGAAAAAGTTGATATCAATTTTGAATGATTTTGAGCAAATTTGTGCTCTATAAGGGAGCACATACCCAAATAGGTATCGCGACACGCTATCGTCGCGATCAATCAAAGTTGAGTACGACAATAGTTCCTATTTGGCGGGAAAGAGAGTTATTTTTTGACGGTTTATGATATAATTTTTCACTAATATGTTGTGTTTGAAATGTGTAGTTGATGTTCTGACATTTTAACTAGGTGATTTGAGGTCAATTTTAATTTCACGGACCGATTTACACATGCGGTGATATCCAGACCGGAGACCGAATTTAGGTAAGCATATCACTACGTTGTTATGCGGCGGCTTATATCAAAAAAAGTGCACGAGAAAGTTGCCTTCATATTCAGATATGTTGTAGATTACCCTTGTGAGTAAAACATATCAAAATTTCATTGAACCAAACGCACTAATATAGAAACTAGAGCCATTTAAGTAAGCCTTTCCTAACAGTAAAGTCTATGGAGAGCGTCTTGGTGCTGTGCTCCCTATAGTCTATTTAGCAATCAGCATGCAACGAGAGGCTACTTACCTCAGTAAAGCTGTTACTCTCTGTATAAGCTTGTATAGACTTCAACACAGCCTCTATCACAACTTGGTATAGTCTATTTAGCAATCTATAGAGAGAGACAATGAGAATTTCTTGTTAGGCATTTTGATCATGTATTCATAACTTCATGTGTATGTATATATATCAGATATGCCCCAATCAAAAGTCTTCGATCCATCAACCCCAACCCAGCCAAATCTCACTAAATCTAACTTCCAAATATATCTCCCAGCGCATGCGTGGAGGGTTTTCAATGATGTAGCCAACCGGGTCTATAAGCACGTGCAGTATACTGCACGAGTGTGAAGCTGATAGTTGTGGCTTGGCTACAGGGGGCTGGGTTCCATGTGCGGAAGGTCCCTAGGTTGATCCCCGGTCGTGAGTAGCGATTTATTTGTTCCTTTCCCTCCCCTTGTCTCCCCTCTCCTTGTTAGGGTTAATGCAGTACTCAGGCCCCAGGTAATTGAAAACAACAGTATGACACGGTACATGTACCCTATTTGGTATCTGTACATGTAAGTGGTCAAAATGATGTGCATCAACGACTTCTACGCAGTGCATGTTGTGTAAGAATGACCATGCGCACCAATCACTTACTCGCGGGTTGCTGTCTGCATTCAACAGCTGTTGATTCGTTGTTAAGTACGTTTTACATAGCAGGCTGTTCAATAAAATCATTGGGAGGTGTACATTATATCATGGGGAAAAATACTTTTGTGACATTTTTAAGCAAATTACATGTTTTTCCAAAAACAGATTCATTGTATTACGTTTATGTATGAGGTTAATACTTTGAGAAGTTAATTTATCAAGTTCTGTGAAAATTCATAATATTTAACTTCAAACCTCTGAATTTCCCTCAGGGCTACGCCCCTCAGGAAATGTTATGAAATTCCACAGTACCGTATTAACAACTGATACACAGTCATTCACCTCTAAATAGTCTGGGTTTTTTCTGTTTGTTTTATTTGTGTTGTTTCCTTGTTTTGTAGATATTTAGTTTTTATTTAGTTTTTATTTAATGTAATAAAAATAAGGTGGCCTGACAGAATCTTTATCGAGATTTTGCCTTCGATTAGGTCTCTTAGGTCTGTTAGAATCCAAACGTCAGGCCCCCTCACATTTATTACAGCTATTTTTGTAGATAAGCATTCAGCTTTTACATTATATTTTTTATTTAGTTATTTATCTTTTTAATCTGTTACTTATTTTTACTTATCTTTTCAATTTTTTTGTCATTGTTTCTTGTTTGTGCCGTATCATCCCTGTTCGATCAAAACCTTGTATGTTTTTCCAGCTTTTCAATGTGTATCAAGTTAAACTGCCCCACCTCTTATGCCCTCCCTCTCTCTCTATGCCCCTTCCCCTCTAACACCTCTTGTTCTAGGGAGTGTTGCTTTATACTTGTTTAGGGGCAAGGGCGCCCAACTAAAACTTACATGATGTGCTATTCAAAAAACAAAGGGTCTTTAAAGGGACATTAAGTGGTGTTGAAAATTTTAAATGTTTAAAAATTTACTTCAGAATTCAAGATGAACATTAAAATTTGCCATTATTAGTAGAGTCATTATCTTGGATTTCGTGACCAATTTCTTGATACCAAAGTTTCTTAGTGAATTTGTCAACTAGAACCATTTTAAGAGAAAATGAGCTCCCATGCACCTCTCAAAAGTGACGGGAAAGTTCTTATTAGCGCAAATTCCAAAATGGCCGCCATACAGGGGCCCAAAAATTCAAATGACTTAAATTAAGCTGAAAAGCACACCAAATTGTTCGGCTGAGCACAAGGATTCCGAAAAAGTATAGTTTGCCCTACTTCCGATGTTTGGTTAACGAGTTATCGGGTAAAACGTAAAAAGGTCGTTGACCTTTGCATATGGGGTCAAAATTTAAACTTGCTCCGATTTTGAAAAGTTGACAAATTCACTAAGAAACTTTGGTATCAAGAAATTGGTCACGAAATCCAAGATAATGACTCTACTATATTGTTGTTTCTATTAACAAAAACACAGCAAAACTTGATTAAAACAATATCATCGCCATTTATTAAAAAACGCCCTCTATGCAAATATGGTTCGTGTTATGTATCACGCCTACTGCAGGGGGATACTGTCGGACGTAAAATGCTCGTCGGGGCTGTACGAGCATTTTTGAATCGACGTTTTCTTGGACAAAGAGAGCTGATTTTTCTTAATCCTTATAGGTGTAAGTTCATACATGTAATACAATTATAAAAATATACTAATCTCAGTTTTTATCATAATTGAGGGCGCAGCCTCCAACACATCTCTTACTCTTAGTGCCCTTTAAGAAGAAAAAAAAGGACTAAATAAAAGTCATATCAAAGAACTGTATCCTTGCAGCAGAATTGTCTGAACGACCCTCGTTTAGCAACATTATAAGCCTTTCATTGCACTGTAATGTCAATGGGAACCAGTAGACATTGGTGACAGAAACTACTGGTCATGTGATGAAAGTGATGCATGCTGGACTGCACATGAAATCTTCTTTGCTACACGGCTTTTAAAAGCTTTAAAATAAATGAATCTTTTTGTTGTATACCATAGATACTATTAACAAGTCAAATCATATCATCATTATTTTGTGTTACTTGACATGATATCCTTATGTTTGGGAGACCCTGTACTTACTCTGAGTCTGTCTTGGGTGGACGCGGTGCCTCCATCCAGCCCTTCAGCAATGGCACCTGTAACGGGTAGAGGTGTGTACTTACTCTGAGTCTGTCTTGGGTGGATGCGGTGCCTGTACAATGGCACCTGTAACGGGTAGAGGTGTGTACTTACTCTGAGTCTGTCTTGGGTGGATGCGGTGCCTGTACAATGGCACCTGTAACGGGTAGAGGTGTGTACTTACTCTGAGTCTGTCTTGGGTGGATGCGGTGCCTGTACAATGGCACCTGTAACGGGTAGAGGTGTGTACTTACTCTGAGTCTGTCTTGGGTGGACGCTGTGCCTGTACAATGGCACCTGTAACGGGTAGAGGTGTGTACTTACTCTGAGTCTGTCTTGGGTGGATGCGGTGCCTGTACAATGGCACCTGTAACGGGTAGAGGTGTGTACTTACTCTGAGTCTGTCTTGGGTGGATGCGGTGCCTGTACAATGGCACCTGTAACGGGTAGAGGTGTGTACTTACTCTGAGTCTGTCTTGGGTGGATGCGGTGCCTGTACAATGGCACCTGTAACGGGTAGAGGTGTGTACTTACTCTGAGTCTGTCTTGGGTGGATGCGGTGCCTGTACAATGGCACCTGTAACGGGTAGAGGTGTGTACTTACTCTGAGTCTGTCTTGGGTGGACGCTGTGCCTGTACAATGGCACCTGTAACGGGTAGAGGTGTGTACTTACTCTGAGTCTGTCTTGGGTGGACGCGGTGCCTGAACAATGGCACCTGTAACGGGTAGAGGTGTGTACTTACTCTGAGTCTGTCTTGGGTGGACGCGGTGCCTGAACAATGGCACCTGTAACAGGTAGAGGTGTGTATCCCCCGGATAGGAAGTAGGTCCTGGTACAGGAGAAGGGACTTCTGGGTGAGACAGCTTGACATACCTGATAATCCAAAGTAAGAGTAATGTTGTTATCATAGAAATTCAATATACAGGGTGAATCACAAATGTGCACACATTGAATCATCATATTGACCTTGATGGGTGCATTGAACCATGAAGTTGTTGTTCTTTGTATACTTTAAAGCGTATTTAATCTAGTTCATCTTCCGGAAAATGAAAGTTATCGACTGAAAAATAAGCAAAATGTGACAATTTTAAGCGGCATAAAATAGCTCTATTTGATTAGTGGACATATTTTGGTCAATAAGATATGGATATTATACATTAAACTGTATCGATAAATTACAAATCACATAAAAAGTTTCCTTACCCCTACACTCATATTCCGGCCCTTAAGCATGTATGAAGTAAACTGCCAATAGTAATGCATAGGAAGTGTTGCTTTATAGTAGAAAAAGCACTTTACTAGGTTTTGATAGATGTGTTTTTGGCCCTTGAACACCCCCTCCACCTCTTATGCCCTTCCTCCCTCTCTATGCCCCCTCCCCTCTAACACCTCCTCTATGCCCCTCTCCTTCCCTATATTTTCCCTTCCTTCTACGCTCCTCCCTCTGTACACTCCCTCACCTCTATGCCCCCTCCCCTCTACTCACTCACCATATGGACGGCAGGATTACCGTTGATGCCCGAGTTGGCAATGAAAATTCCACTGTCTCCCTGTTGTGAATAAGAATAACAAAATAGTAACTTTAGCAACACTTTGAAAATAGAGGCTGTCAAGCTAGTGGAGTTAAATAATACTGTACAGATGGCTTTTGTGATATCCCATTTCATAGTCAAATACTACATCACTATGTATTCATTGAACAAGTTTTATATCCAACTATTTAAAACAAGAGGTAAATCTTAGTTGGCAAATAATGAGCTATATAAAATGTCAAACTATCACAAATGTATAATGTCACAGGCATAAGGAGAAGAATTTCTAAACTTTTGTTAACATTTTGCATTTTGGGGGAAATCAAATTTATATTTCAAATTATAAAAACTATTGAAAACATTTGTACACATTTTCTAAATTGTTTCAAACATTTTGACAAATATGGGTAGGTCAAGCCCACACACCTTGGCCTAATCTAATGAATACTCACTCTTTCTCCTAAAATATCAGTATGAAAAGTATTGATTTATAATCTCACAATCTTTATATAGCCTATTTGCAATATCATCCGAATCACCATGCGATTTTATAACTAAGTGCGTATCAGCCGTCTAGTCAGCTTCAATGTGTGAATAGATCAAGGTCATGATATTATTGGAAAGTTCTTTGAAAATAGTCATTAGTGAAATTAAAACTAAACCTAGAAAGAAAAAACAAGGTCCAAACCTAATGATATTGATGGATCCACTAGACAATTTTTTCTTGAGTGTGTTGCCCTCACTGACCAACCCTAAAATCTCAAAAATTAGGGTCAAACTATAACTATTTTCTACTTTAAATGAATAAGTTCGCTTGATTAGATTGCTTTTAAACTATTATCACATTAGTGAAATTTACATTTACCAATGCTGTCTTGTCATGAACGACGATCTGTCAGTAATATTTGTCAGCAAAAAAGAAGGAAAAAGAAATTGACTGACCGACCCGACTTCAAGAATCTTGGCATTTGAGGGCAACACAACAACTTTTGTTGGGGGGCCTATGATATGATCAGCATTTACTGTGTCAAACCCAAGACTAAAAATATATGCCAGGGCGTTACAGTGGCGTTAGCAGGATGTAGGGGGCAGTTGTTAATTCCCCTGAATGATTGCTTGGGGTACAGGAGCATGCTCTTGGTGAGGTTTAGGGTAGTACCAAAAATTGCCAATTGATTTGCTGTACTAATTGAATGACGGACGGTATCAATGATACAGGGTACACCAGTTGACACAACATTCACGCATACACGCCTTCATAAAGTCCCCTTCTTAAAGTCCCCTTCTTTCTTTTCAGCCTCAGTTTATAACATAATGCTAAATGATTCCATATTTGACCATAATTCTCCACCCGTGTAGCGCAATGGTAAAGTGAGTTTTCGGTACCCCTGGTATTAGACAATGCAACACGCAATCAGAGCGAATGAGATATCTAGTCTCATCCCTCAGTCGCAACATAACATAAACGTCCATGTATGAATATACACACACCCCTTATTACGAGCTGATACGTAGCTGGGAATGTTTAAAACCGACTCGAGATACCGCTATTAATGAATATCTGCCCTGTGACAGTATCCCCTCAGGCCTCAGGCCTCAAGTCAAGTCAAACATCGCTAGTGCCATTGAAGTGAATTGGCTTAAAGTTTCATCTTAAATTTCAAGGGAATATTGCATTTGTACAGAATTTTAAACGAATGGCAAGATAGATGAGGAAGAGTGACAAGCACAAAGTAGTGTGTTTTTAAGCTCTGGTAAGCGTTTTGTAAATTATCAAAAAAATCATATCTAGATGGAGTCGCACTTAGAAATGGGACAGATAGTGAAACATGCAAAATACCCTGACAAACATACAACTGATGACCTAATTGAACTGACAACCTACCTTTTTAGAAATTGGGGACAACATTTTTCATTTTGAGATTTAAAAATAAATAAATTTAGGTTTGTCAAAACACAACTATATAAATCTGTTGTGATTGTTTGTGTCATTTTGAAGAGAAAAATAAGTTTGACCGACCAAGCATATTGCTTAATTAAGTGCTTTCGGGTCATTAATGCTAACAGTATTATAGTTGACTTTATATAACCCATGAAAATATTCTAGACATCTGATTGGTGGATAATACATTACACAACACAAAATATTTTGGCCTATTTCATGCTTGACATCATTCCCGGTCATTTTGTGTCTTTCAAAAAGTACTATTGACCGGGCGGTCAATAGTACTTTTTGAATAGACCAAAAATGCCCTCCCTCGTAGGCTCGTGCGATCCCTGCATGGAGCGTCTTGAGAGACCCTGTATAAAACCTGAATGTGATCGTCATTCTACATAAAGTTTTCTCTCATTTCTACAAATCCAGAAGGCCCGCTAGAAGACCCTACTCGGTATAAACAATAAATCGATTCCACCACCATCTGCGTGTACGGACTCCGCTCAGTGCACAGCAAAAGAGGAATCGCTTTAAAACAAGTAAACAAGTCGTCTGCATTGCATTATTATTATTTGGCACAGATCTTTTATCGGCTGAATTAACATTTCATTGAATCTTAGTCATGAATCATAAATATTTGTTGTCAAATCACCTGAGGTTGAGGGCATTCTGCAACGAGGTCTAGACCTCTATCGATGAGATGAGTTCAGCATCAGAGTAATTATTCCTCGGCGACTTGCTCGGAGTAAACTAACTTTAAAAAGTAAGCTTATTTTTGATTTTGTCGAGAATCGACTAGCATATTCACTAAGAAAGATGTGTTCAAGTGTGAATATTTTCATGCGATATATAAAACAAATATGGACTGCTCTTTATTCGTGAAATGGGGTGAAATATTGTCCCTCGGTGATCTGGAGACCGTAAGCCTACTATTTTCCCTCAGCCTCCGGCTTCGGGAAAATAGTAGGCTTACGGTCTCCAGATCACCGAGGGGCAATATTTCACCCCATTTCCCTCATGAGCAGTCCATATTTGTATACCCTCCCCCACCCCGATTCCACCTACCTGTCCTGTCTTGACTGATTCCTGACCAAAGAGCACATAATAAGGCACCTTTATCGCCGATCCCTGAATACACCTGGGACTGGACCCCCCCCACCACCCGATTCCACCTACCTGTCCTTCTGTCTTGACTGATTCCTGACCAAAGAGCACATAAGGCAACTTTATCGCCGATCCCTGAATACACCTGGGACTGGACAACCCCCCCCCCCCACCCCACCCGATTCCACCTACCTGTCCTTCTGTCTTGACTGATTCCTGACCAAAGAGCACATAAGGCACCTTTATCGCCGATCCCTGAATACACCTGGGACTGGACCCCCCCCCCACCCCATTCCACCTACCTGTCCTTCTGTCTTGACTGATTCCTGACCAAAGAGCACATAAGGCACCTTCATCGCTGATCCCTGAATAGACCTGGGACTTGCAGTTTGGAGGTCAATAATGGTTAAAAACGTATTTTTTGAAAAATCCCGTACGCCCGTATTTATAACGAAAACCCGAACGAAATACGGGAAAAACGTACTAGTTGGCATGTCTGCCAGACCAAAGAGCACATAAGGCACTTTCATCGCCGATCCCTGAATAGACCTGGGGCTTGACCCCCACCCCTCCCGCCCATTCCACCTACCTGTCCTTCTGTCTTGACTGATTCCTGACCAAAGAGCACATAAGGCACCATCATCGCCGATCCCTGAATAGACCTGGGACTGGACACGCGTCCATGATTGTAGTAGCTCTTCAGCGGCT
Source organism: Ophiura sarsii (assembly GCA_035610835.1). Classification (NCBI taxonomy): domain Eukaryota; kingdom Metazoa; phylum Echinodermata; class Ophiuroidea; order Amphilepidida; family Ophiuridae; genus Ophiura; species Ophiura sarsii. Next base: position 22,426,421 of record CM069448.1, on the reverse strand, counting down.
CCGCAACGGTTGCCTGCGATAATTTATGAACAGCGCCCTCTTTGGTAGCAATGTCCACATTGTATATCATGGCGTTCCACTGTCTCTCAAACAAGGGCAGTTGCTCGGTGATGAGCGTTTCCAGGGCAACAGGATCTATGTTATCATAAATGACTTCCAGTGCCTCAGACATGTCCAGGACCTAAATATATGGTGAATATAAAATTTGAGGGTACTTATAGAGATGTGATCATCTTTGTTTTTAACAAATAAATAGTATAGAGTAATATTAATTTGGTTGATTTGTGAATATATTCATATGCAAGTAAAGTTGGTTTCATGAATCCAATATAAGAGTTAATTCTTTATATCAGCAATACTCTAATTAGGTCACTTTAAGTGGGTTATTTATAGGTTAATAAATGCGTATGTGTTGTTTAAAAAAAATAGACAAATCAATGCACGCACGCTGATGTTGATGTGTGAATAATGGCACAACCCGTAGGGTTGTGATATGGCGAGCAATAAGCAATTTGTATTCAGATTTACGTATTCAGCTATGCATATTCAAAACCAATGGCATAGTGCTAACACACCCATTATTCAGGTCTCATTCAAAAATAAAAATTGACCATTGCATGATCATGTTTCACTAATTTTAGTAAAACCCTCAGTTTTAAAGCCAATTCAAGGGATTGTCAAATTATCAAGCCATTCTATGTATTCTAATGAGGCTTGCTTCCTTATTCAGCTAAGATGCCTCTTCCTCCCACACCCCCCCCCCCCCCCCCCCCCCCCCCCCCTGAATTCAGACTTTTTATTATTCATAATTACTCCATTCGATTTAAATCCAGTCATTTTAAGATTTTGTATCTAACATTCATGTCATTTTTAAGGTTTTTAACCAGTTTCACTGATTGGCATCTCTAAATCAGCTAGCCGACAATACTGTGTGCTTATACCATACTGTGGTTTGGCTTTATAGGCTAAAGCAATCAGGTTCTACTAATGCCATCCTGTGGTTTGGCTTTATAGGCTATAGTAATCAGGTTCTACTAAAATTGATGTAACATTATGACGCAATGGTCGTATTCAAAACAAACTAAAATGAAAGCCAAATATGTTTTGTCTAAGCACTATCATTGGTTTTGAGTAAACAGGCATTACGTTTTTGTGGCGCTTTTACTTAAAAAATTCCCACTCTTTCGGACTCCCCCTGAAGTCTTAAAATGTGCCATTTGTGAAAATATAAACATTTCCAAAATTTGAAATCAATCGGATGTCTTCTTCTGGGTCCACCAAGCCCTCAACTTAGTGACAATATTCCATTACATTTCAATTAATTTATGTTACACAATATTGCTGCCATGTGCCATATTTCTAGATGTTGATACTGGTGGGTAAGTTTTGTCCTTTAACAATCAGAAATCATATTATAAGATAGGTAAAACCTACTGTGAGAGATGCAAACATTACACAATAGAATAGCTGCCTTATGTGTCAACATGGTGAAATGACACATTCCTGCCATTTGTGTGTGATTGAGCAGCAGCTATATCTATAAATGAGGCTGTGACATTGAGATTATACTGGGTATTTGGCAGTTAAAAGACGGTCTGGTTCTAAAGCAAACCATCAGAAAATTAAGGCACTGTCTGGCGTATCAGTCGCAGCTATTTCTGCGCCACAGCCGACACTCTACTTTGTTCCTGTGGATGAAAATGTTGTCGCATAAGAATTATGCTCACAATACACGATGCATTCACTAGAATATACACTAACATCACCTCCGAACGTGAGCTTACACAGAGTAAACCAACATAGTCTGTAAAGAACTTGTGATCTATCTGTAGAATTCTAGTATGTATCAAGAGTTGCTGCTGGAAAGGCATCCAGGTCTTTTGAATGAGTGATAGTTTCAGGGAACGTAGGGGCCTTGCCATTTTACAACTAGAGGAAACCTTGTTCCTTTTATCTAAATTGTTAAAAGGAGTGAGAAAAGGATCAGTAATGATTAACACCCATTGACGAGCCAGGTATTATGAGATGGGCAGTGATGCACATCAGATGCCTGTACAGCGTGTATCAAAAAGAACGCAACACTTTTTGTCGAGAGCTGTACGGTCACAGTAAAATACAAATCACTCTAAAACTTATATATTCTATTAGGTCTACTTATTGGCTATCACATAGTCAAATTATAACAATATCGATTATTTATTCGCTGAGATATTAAAGGTATAAAAGTAGAGAAGTGCAAAACACGTTTTACATCGTTCGTTCTAAAAACTTGGATTTTCCTGTCCGATGATTAATGTTATGGGTTAACAGTTTAATAACTAGATGTAACCTTAATGTCTGGAATGGTTTATCTTAATTTCCTTTGTTTGAGTAAGGTGGTACACAAAATCATTGAATCGTGTAATCTGATAATCACTCGACCATTTGAATACGTCAATCAACTTTTTAAGTTCTGAACCACCGATTGCTATGATCGCCACATAATGTCTATGGTACGTTCTTTCATAAATTAAAGTTCATAATCGATGCATCTTAAAACAAGGACAGCACTTTGAGGGTCGAGCAGCACCATAATGTCCCGTTCCCATTCACAACAGACTAACAATGACTGATTCATACAAGACAATTACTACCTTCACTGGACTATTCCATTTGTTTATCTTTTGAATAATGTGCCATACTGTTTTATTTATGACATTGACGAGAGAAAAAGAGAGAGGATTTGCAAACAGACTTTGTAATCTGGATTTTCAAGTTGTGTTTAATATTAACTATCAACTAATTTATTGCCAGATTTAATTAATATTGATATGATACTGAAATAGCCAGACATATGATACCTTTAACATCACATTTTCTTCTCAGAATAATGGGTTTGATTCCAATTATTTAAGTACAATGCGTTATTAAAGTGTCTTGCTAATATTCACCTGACAAGAAAATTAGGCATACACGATAAACGATGTAAAACGGGTTTTGCACTTGTCTACGTGTATCGTTGATATCTCAGCGAATCAATAATCGATATCGCTGTAATTTGACTATGTGATTGCCAATAAGTACACCTAATAGAATATATAAATTTCAGAGTGATTTGTGATTTGCCGTAATCGGAGAGCTCGCGACAAAAAATGTTGCGTTTTTTTTTATACACCCTGTATATTGTTAATAGTGCCTATAATTGTAGCATACAGCCACTTGCATACAGCCCCTTGAAATGGCTGGGTTTGACACTTTTAGAAAAGGATACATAATGGGTGCTTCAATTTGAATGGTTACCTAGGCCTTATATTGAGTTTTTTACATTTTATGATCAAGGAAAGCTTGGGATTAAAAAGGAGCGCTCTTTCCTCGCTCTTTCCCCCAAGCTTTCCTAGCTCTTTCCACTATTTGTAAAAAGACAAGGCCCCTTAGGTTTTCCAAATTCAGTACCAAATTAGTAACATGGAACAATCATTCGTTCCTCAGATTGAACTGTTACAAGTGTATTATTTTGTATTGCAAATCTATGCACGAGGGTGAATCAAAAGGTTCTGTCCCATGGCCAATGTTTCTGAAGATGGCCATACAATTTCAAAAAACTATAGTCACATTCCCTAAAAGTAGCTGCCCTTGAAGTCTAAACACAGTTGCATCCTCATCCTCCACTTTTCGAAGCATTGGCGGTACTCCAAAGTAAGGTAAGTCCTCATCTCTGAATGTACAGCTTTGGCTAGGTCTGTGATCTTTGAAAAAGGATTTCCAGCAATCTTTGATTTGATTTTGGGAATGAGCCAGAAGTAGCAGGGAGCCAAGTCGGATGAGTAGGGTGGATGTCCCATCAAATAGATACCATCTTCATCAAGGTAAGTCTGGTTGAGGCGAGCTTTGTGAGGATTTGCATTGTCGTGATGCCGCATGATTCGAGACCCTATTTGTAAGCTCAATTTCACAGGCAGATAAGTAGCTGCAGAAATGGGCCCGAAAGATTCTATACAAGCTATATATCCCTCGTCTTCAAATTATTCAAAACAGGTCTGCTCATATTATGGTGTGTTCTTTTGGTTGAAATGTGGAATAGCTTGGGACACACCTAGTCATGAAGTTCTTAACAAACTTAAATGGTTACCACTTGATAGTACACAAACATACAACTGTAATATTTGTTCATATAAAATAATCAATGAAACTGCACCCTCATATTTGAATGATTTAATTTTGTATAATGATTTATGCAGAAGAAAGTATAATGTTATTATTCCTAAACCTAAAACCAATTATAAGAAACACACTTTTCTTATATGGGTGCCATTGAATAGAACAAACTTGACCAAACTATTCAAGTCTCCCCCAATCTTAATATATTTATAAACCGTCTTAAACGAATGTGTTTGTAATTTATCCATACCTAATTTATTTATTTATTATATGCTGTATTAGATTCTAGAAATGTTATAGAGTTATTATGTAAAATGTGACTTTATCACAGCCTCATAGAAAAACAGCTGTTTTATATTGACCTGTGTATCGTAGTAAATTTACATAGGGAGCTATAAGAATGTGGTGTAAAGGATGACATATTACACAATAAAGACAGTATTGTTTTGTGCAGCTGGGGCAGCCTTTGGTGACAGAACTTACTGATCCACCCTCGTATATAAGAATAGAGCCTAATTTACTCTATAAGATTAAGAGTGCAATGACCTCGTCTTCATTAAATTCATAAATCCATGATTGTCACCCAGGCTGTGTATATCATGCACAGGCATGCGTACTAGAGGAAGTAAGTAGTGTTTTTCTAAATTTGATTCTGGCAATTTTTTGAAATTTTGATCCATTTTAAATTCAGTCATTGCTAACTAAATTAATATTGGTTCACCCAAATTCAAATGCAGCCTTAAAGTTAAAACCAAAACTTTTGAGGAAGTAGTGCGGATTATTGACATTATCTAGGTTAACATGACTCGACTGCAGTAGGCCTATTAGGCCTATTACAAGAACTATTTTAGAATGTTTTTGGTTTTGATTGACTTGTTATTTAAATTCCCCAAATTTAAATGCAGCCTAGATAGTAAAAAAAAAACCTATTAATATAAGGGAGTAGTGCGGTTTGTTTAACGACATTATCTATGTCATTAATTCAACTAATGTGTTGTAATAAAAGTTAATGGCTCGGCTACCGCATTATTCCAAAAACTATGAATGGTCTTGGTTTCGATTGACTTGTTTTTCAAATTCAATTTCACATATGGGTACAAGAAAGATAGGACCCGTCAATAAAGAGCTATACTAATTAATATATTTATATTTAGAATGTTAAAAAAAACCTGTAGACAACTCAATATGGTTAGTCCATGAGTACAAAATCACCCTAAATTGGGCATTTATTCCAATTCCATGCAGGCTCTGACAAATCGCCTGTCCGATAGCCTGGGGCAACCATATTTTTTTTCTCGGGCTAGCTGAACCACAGGACATGCTGCCTGATCGGGCAATAAAAATGCCCACAAGAAAGCATAATAAAATCGCCAATTTGGCAATAATATCCTAGGTTTGTAGTCAGTTTTTACCTTATACTGAAACACTTAGATGTACCCATATTCCTTCTTTAATTACCTTCTATTATTATTTAATGAATAAAAAAATGCCGCTTGTGGCTTTTCATTCATCAAAACAAGAACCTCTGTGATCGAAGGCTTAATGCACATGTTTTGAATCGCACCTTTACCGATGAGTGATGATTTTGCAAGATCTCGGGAAATCTTGAGTCAAAACATGTGGTATCGAATTACTAGCATGAAAAAATCAGAAAAAAAAACTATGAATGACAAATTGCAAATTGACCTTTCCACAGTCACAACACATACGTAATGATGATTTTGGTCAGTTCAAGATAGCAGCTATTGCATGACGGGAAGGGAAAATGGCAACCACTGCAATTGTGTAGTTTGCTAACGATTGCCAAAATAATGATGGCAAAAAATGGCATAATCGGCAAGAAATCTGACCCATCAATACCATTTTCTAAGTCTTAACAAATATCGCGATATTATTTGGGCATAATCAGGCAAGTAAAAGTTGACCTAGCCTTGCCCGATCGGGCAATCAAAAATATATATCAGAGCCTGCACTCTATAGGGTGTAATTAATTATCTAAAAGTGGTATATTTAATATTTAGTCTAGATCAATTGTAAGATTTGGGCATGGGGACATATTTGGGGTGTCTACCAGGCCCTTTGCAGCAGATAATTTCTCTGGCAGGGGCCATTTTTGGGAGGGCATTTTAGGGGGGGGGGGGTCTGGCAGGCCCTATGCAGCAGTCTGACATGGGCAATTCCGTAGGCTACTATTTATCCGCTGGCCCAAACGGAATCCTACTTGTCCACCGCTCGCTGATACCTGCCTAAGATGCGCTAACGCACACTCTCACCAATAAATATGCGCAACAACATAGTTTCTCTTTGCACATGGACAAATACAAGCCTCACAATTCTCGCCAATTTGGAACTGATCAAACTATAGTATAATTAATTATTTAAAGTTAGTTTCAAGTGGTATTATCACTATTTTAGTCTAGGTCAATTGTAAGATTTGGGCATAATGGAACTCACACCACCATTCCCCCATGGATTCTGGCCTTACCCGAACCGGTGGTAGTGGAGCTCCTTAAGGGACCAAGTCCAGGAGCCTCTATGTGTGGGGGGGGGGGGTGGATCATACTCCATACTATTGGGAGGAGCTACGATCATGACTGGCACCATTTCGGCTACCATAATGAAAATAGATGTTGCAATGAGGAAATGTTGTGAAGGAACAAACTGTCAATTCAAACCAAAATAGCTGTGATAACAATTTCCTCAAATATGTGGGCGCAATCGCGAAACTTAAACTAAATTTAGATATGGTAACCAACCAATTTGATATTTCTCTTGGAATCCGATTTCAGAATGGGAAAGGTGATTTAATTTGTCACCGGAATTTGTCATGTAATAAAATTGTATGTATCATATTGCATTATAAATAAATTATATAAGAATATTTAATGATTCACTATTTATAGTTATTGGTATCGGTACCTGATTATAAAAAAGTTCATCAACGTGTTGGATAGATTTTCAATGTAAGTGAATATTTCTATAATTTTTGTATCAAATGTTGATAATATGTTGGAGAAGACATAATAAATGTATGTGTAATGTTAGTACGAGTTTACATGATGATTGTTGCTGTGACAATAACACTATCAACATAATACATATGAAGGAATATTTTTTTTAAAAGAGAAAAAAAATAACTGTGACAAATAACATCCTCTTTCTATAAACATATTGGATTAAATATTGACAATTTTTAAATTCACAATGTCAGCCATTTTATATTAAAGATGGCTGATAAACAAAACTAGATACAGCTTCAATTATGAATCCTATAGACAGATTAGTGTGCATTTAATTGTTCAAAGGTCACGATATATGCAAAACTATTTATCATGTCGGCCATTTTGAATTCAAGTTTGCTTCCAAATGAAATGAGCTGCAACTGTAATTACAGATCCAGTCCTGTGTCAAAGGAGATTTGTTTATGCAGTCAACCATGCTTAGCAACACTGGTGGCCAGATGTATTTTTCTTAGAAGGGACGGTGCTAACCATGAGCAAAAGTGAATAACAGCTGGACCTTAACCTTCTTATTCATGGTAGGCACAATTTAGCCTCTTATCCAACTTCTTTCAAAAAAATCCAAGAGAGGAGTGGATTGATATCACACCAGTTGTGCTACTTACAGGTGGAATTTCTCAAAGATCCTGGTTTAGCAAAGTTATATTGCCTTCCTTTGCAATGTAATGTCATTGGGAACCATTAGACAGACTGAAAACAACTGGTCAGTGGTCACTGGTCAGTGGTCATGTGATGGAAGTGAACAGTGGCATAGCTAGGTTTTTCATATGGGGGGTGAAAAGTGAAATTGAACCAATAAGGACTTTACCAAAAGTCAACTTTTGAGAATTGCCGACTAGTCTGAAATGTGAGAGCGTTTTGAGGGGTTAAATGACTACCTGTAAAATGAATCATGCTGCATCACGACAATGCAAGTCCTCACAAAGCTCGCCTCACCCAGACTTACCTTGATGCAAATGGTATCCATTTGATGGGACATCCACCCCCACTCACCCGACTTGGCTCCTTGCTACTTCTGGCTCATTCCCAAAATCAAATCAAAGATTGCTGGGAATCCTTTTTCAAAGATCTAAGACCAAACCAAGGCTGTACATTCAGAGATAAGGACTTACCCTACTTTGGATTAAGTGTAGGATGCGGATGCAACAGTGTTTAGACTTCAAGGGAAGCTACTTCTAGGGAATGTGACTGTAGATTTTTGAAATTGTATGGCCATCTTCAGAAACATGGGCCATGGGACAGAACTTTTAGATCTGCCCTCGTAGTTCAATCAGTTCTAATTTGGCGAACCTGCTTACAGCAGCGAATGATTTCAAAAGAACATGGTGCATATAATGCTTGCATGGCCCAATATGGCACATTGTGAATCATATTTGTAATGCTTGCGTATGCGAAATAGCTCACATACGCTTTGATTACTTTTGCACGTGGAAAGATAAAGACCTCATATTTCTCACCAAATTGGAACTGATTTAACTATAGCATACTGTATATTACTTGCCTTGTGCACCATGGTAAAAAATCCTCCCCTGAAATGAAAAAAACAAACACACAGTTTCCATTTATTTTATGTGGCAAGCATAAACTAAAAACATACTATTGCATGGACTGAATGTACTACAGCTTCAAACTGGTTTAGGATAATGGAGTAGACACTTTTACACTTTAATTTCACACTTCTATAACTGAATCATTTGTAGGATTAAAGTCTATAATAAGTGCCTGTCTAATTGAGCTGAGGGAATTTTGATATTGAAATCTTTAAGTAATGCTTAAAAGATGGAAAAATATAATCATTAAGGCGACAAAAAAACCCTGTTCTACGGGCAAACAGACCTCTCAGGTAGGGACGATCGGTCTGGCGGGTTTTTTTGTCGTTCTTCAAAATATAGGGGAAAGGTGCCACCGAGTCGGACATTTTTGAAAGCAGGGGAGGGGAGGGGGAATGCGTCTCCTTAACAGCAAGAAAATACGGCTAATTTTCAAAAGATTTTCAAAATATATCACTATTTTATTTTATTTTTTAAATGGGTCGGTTGGGCACGTATAACAGGGTGCTATTTTTGTGTGGGCTAAATGGTAACAGTCAATATGGTAACAAAATTGGAATTCAATTTCATATTGATAATAGATTTCAGTTCAATGCCTGTGTTAAAATCATGAATCTGTAAATTTTCAGTGAATTTCCACAAAACAATAAACTTTGGTCTAATCATTGATTAATAAACAGTTAATATAGCAGCTCTGATGCCAAAAGCAAGCATACATTGAGATTCAATTTGACTTTCTGTTTGTGTATTGTGCACTAAATTTCCACAAAACGATGAACTTTGTTCTATAAAGGACAAGTAACAAGGACAATAATAATAAGCAGGAAGTAGCCTGTATTTGCTGCATCCATGTCATTTTATTTTTGAGCTGGCTAGAGGTCAGGGTTAGCCAAATAAATATTGAATAGTTATGATGCCTTTTTAACAGGTATAATGGATGTCTATACGCCAAATAACTGTTACTGGAATTGATTATAGTCTATTTCTATCAGACAGTAAAGATTGCAAGGAATAAACAGCTGTGCACTTCTTCTCAAAGAGGTGCTGGCATAAACACACACGCATACTTGATTTAACTTCTGGACAGTGACGTAACTTAACAGACACAGCTTTAATGCGCCCATATGTATATTCCGTCTTTCAAAGCTCGTGTGTATACGCCAGCGCCTCAAGTTAGTGCGTACTGTATGTGCTGCAAATAGTAGAATACACAGTAACATCACTGTCTCATGATGGCCAAACAGGCCATAGAAAGACAGAAGATACACCCTAATGTGTAAATGCTGTGCTGGTAAAGTTACATCACTGTCCAGAGAAAGGTAACTATGCCAACTATAGATGGTGTGACCGGTGACGTCATGTATTTACAAATAGGACACCCTCTGTTGATTCCCTCCAGGCAGAATATACAGTAAAGTTAATGAAGACAACATGAAATTTCTTTCTAATGAATTGTAAAACTCATTTTTTTAAAAATAAATTGTGAAATGCGATAGCTTATAGCATTCCTAAGCAAGTTTAAAGATAGTTTTGATAACAATTTGCTGTGACACCACAATCTAGTTAGAAAACCTGATCTGGCCTATGTAAACTATAGGAACTCTTGCCCGGTGTGTTTTGTCTCAAATCAACAGAGGGCGTCCTAAATGTAAACAACGGTCACCTCATCTATAGTGACTAGAACGCTATATCAATACTCACATGCCAAAATCTTCCAAAGCATGAGCTTGCACGATTGGCCACTTTTCCAATGCCATTGGGTCAAATGAGAGCTTATGACCTGTCAAATAAAAAACACATGAAACCATCAGATATGCTAAGGTCACCTTGTCACCAATTATCATTTAGTATTTATTCCACATAATTTGGCCCTGGAACTTTCCTTAAGTGTGGCTACTGGTCTTCAGAACTTCCAGTTAAATACCTCTTTTGTTTTATTGGTATACTTGCCTTAAGGTGGCTTGTACCCCACATATTCTGTAAAATGTTAAGGGTCATAACTTGCACTACATTGTGGTCAATGTGAACAACAGTTTACATGTAGAAAAATTTCAAATACAATTTAGAAAATATTATCCCCGCTTTCGGTCTTCTTAATAAACCGATAGTTAAATCATCACCACTATTACATAGAATTTAACTTTTTATCGCAAGATACTTCTCATTTTCATTGCACATCTGTAGACAGTTTTTTAAATGAATGATTGATTAAAATTGATATTTAAAATTAAAATAAATTATATATTTTAATATTAATCTTAATTTACACATTATAAAAATCAACGAGCATTTCTCATTCCTCGGATTGTAACTGCACAGAATTAGTGTAGCACTAAGTGTATCAAAATTAAAAGATAATATAGCTTTATTCCGTAGAGTATTTACTCTAGTCTAACCAGTCAATAACTTACTGTGTATTACACCAAGGATATAACAGATTTCAAGGTCGAGCGTTGAGGGCTACAACAACAACAAAATGGTTTAGGCCTTACTATCTTATTGAAAGTCTCTACAAGCAGAGCGTCTGGCCTAACTTACCTCTGGTGCCGAATGGCACACCAATGACATGACTGTCTCTCACCATATCCAAGAAACTCAAAATCTTGAATTCCTGAGCGGCTTCTTCATCTTCATACTAAACAGAAAATTAAACATTATAAAATACACCCATATAATTAACAAGCAAACATGCGTATGATGATCAGATATCAGGTTTAAATCTGAAAATAAGAACATAGTTTTAATTCTGGCCATGTATGGGCTTTTTGATTTTTGATGATCATCAGTTTCAGTGACATTTATAACAGTACTTTGATTGTTTGGATATGGGCACTATATCTATCGCAAACAAACCTATGTATTATCTAGTTAACCATATCACATCATGATTCTATGTCTGCTTCATCACTTGCTATATCACATACAAATCTATTTCATGCAAAATTCAGATCTGGCTTTAAACATTAGATAAATTACATACAAATCAAATATTAGAAATCCATTTTGAACAAACGAGTCTTTCAAGGATTTCTTGAAGTGATTTATAGAGTCTCAGAGTTCTTCACCTAAAAGTGTCAAAATTGTTCCGTAACTCAGTAGAAGACACAGAGAAAGAATGATGACCATATTATTATTGCGTCGATGTAGAAGAGCAAGTAAGGCGTAATTGTTTTGAAGAGTGAAGATTACAGTATATTGCTTTATAAGTTCTTGAAGTTCTTATATACACAATGCCATATTTGCTAAGGAGCCAATGCAGTTCATGGAGAATAAGAATCATGTGGTTGTGTTTGCGAGAGAGAGTAACTAATCTGGAAGCGGGGTGAACAGGGTATCTTTATGAAGAAAACACTTGTGGTTTTTATTTTGGAGGCATGTAAATGCTAATCTTCTAATTGAAATTGATTAATATGGTACATTAGTAATTATTTCTTTAAAAACCAATGTGATATCGGAAAATACAGTACAGGGAAAGTCAGAAAGATTGTGCTCTTTTTTGAGGCAACATGTATATATTTAAAATTATTAATAGTGCTGATTTAAACAAATACATGACTGAAACTTTCATGAAGCATTTATCAGGAAATTGCCATTTTTTTCCTGACTTTCAATGTGATGCAGTCAACAATTGTTACTACCAAGTACCTGTTTTTCAGTCATGCAGTGTAGCCTTAGGTTGGGCCAGTGTGCTATGTAGGGCAGTATGTAATGATAGTTGATGGGGTTACAGTACACATGAACTGTGTCGGACTGGATCACAAATATCAAATCTGAAAAGAAGAAAAAAAATGAATGCTTTATACAGGATCTGGCGTTAAGTCTGAACATTTTGACACATAACCTAAATCTCAATGCAGGTTATCCGTTGGACAACCATACTTTATGAACATTTGTACTGTATTTGAAAGATTTTCAGTCATTCCTCCTAAAAAACGTCTTTAAAATTCATTTAATCCTAATTTTCTCAATCACTTAAATCCATTATACCTCCAGCTCCCTTCACAACTACCATAAAATGGGGATACTTTGATCCACTTTGATCTTTATTGATTACATGGATGATACATTTTGTTGGCAGCATATAACTTGCCTCTCACATCATTTTGTTGTTGTTGAAAATAAAGTGTTTCTAGATACTTTTTCACCAATCTTAGAGTGGGTCAAATTTACCCTGCATGTGGGGTAACTTTGGCCCACATGCAAAAAACTCATTCAACCCTACTTGGATGATAAGATATTTTAACCTTTTATTAAATTGGTTTTTTTAAGGTTCATGGAAGTGTTTCTAAAAAACAACAACAATATATCTTTGCAAATTATACAGATTAAAATGTAATAAATACCCAAAATACCAAAACTGAACAAAAACTGTAAAATTAAAAGTAAATGTTCCATATAAACATGGTACATCTTTTAATTTGTAGTGAGATTGTATATTTTGACTTTTTACAAGCATTAACAATTAAATTATGCTGTAAATTTTGAAGATTGATTGTTTTAACATTGGCCCAGTTAATACAACAAATTGAGTATTCCAGATACATGTATCATTATGTAGCAGGGGAATATGCTGTTATAATTATACCAAATTTAAAAAAAAATCAATATAAAACTTTTCTCAAAATTTGACAAATAGACTGGTGGGCCAAAGTTACCCATCAAGGGTCAAATTATCTCCATTCTATGTTATTTAATTAGTGCAGAGGTCTTTCATTCCAACAGTACTGTGCCATCATATATATAGAGTACTGTGTTTCACTTCATTTCATTTCATATTTATCTGGCTAAATCAACATTACATATTAAAACACATAGATGGTACATACAATAATCAAATATAATAAATATAATCGACAATAATAAAAACTCAGACAGAAAGCATGTTGATAAGACCAAGGATAGCCCAAAAAGCCACAAGAGCTTATTTCCATTGGGGTCCTTACAATATAACAGCACAAAGAAGAGAGAATCAAGTAACAAGTCAAGGAATGGTACCCCCTCCCTCCCTCCCTCAATCTTGTTTTCATTGCAAGATGAGATTTTACTTCTTTTTTAAAGTAGACATAAATATTGCTCGATTTAATAATGCCTGGAAGAGAGTTCCAAGTCCCGACCACAGTATATCGAAAAGAGTTGCTGCCAAGTTGTCCCAGAACCTTTGGAATGACAAAATTAAGGTGGCTATTCCTGGTATTATAGCGATGCATTTCTGATACGTTTATAAACTTTTATGTTATCGTCTACTTTATTTTAACCACATCCACTGAACATCAAAATAAGTGTATGATTTGCTTTCTGTAATTCTGAGAGATCCGGACTTTGGTGGACAATCAAAAACATTAGCGGAAAATCTGATTTCATAACATGGTTATCTGCTGGGCAATCTGATACTTTAATTGGAACACTTGACAGGTTGTATAAAGAATATGGGAATAGGAATACATGTACGGTAGTGCTGTATATTCTTCCAGAAAATCAAACCGTGCTTTGTCCAAATAATTTCCTTAATTATTCTGACTAATACTTTTATTACTGATATAACTTCCCGTCCCTAACCGCATGCGACCCTTTTACAAGTTTAATAGTTAATTAATAGTTAGTTGTAACAGGGAAAATAACATCATTTATCATGTTTAGTTGAATGTCATTCAGCGGTTGGTTACTGTTCCCTTTATATAACAACATTTCCCCTTAGGCGGCAATGGGCAAACAAACTTCTCAGGTAGGGTCGGTGGTCAGGCGAGGTGGTTTTTTTTTAATCATTTATTTTTTGTTTCATTTCTTCCGTTTTCCCTCTCTCTGTTCACACCAAGCACCAGATTCTTCCTCAAAGGGGTAAAAAAACATAACATTATCCCCCTGCCTCTGGAGCTAATAACAGAAGAATATACACCTAGAGATCGAAAATATTAGGTGCATTCAAGTACTTTCCGATCTCAATCAATCCTGCCATCCGCTATGTTTTGCATGGTTGGTCCTGATTGCAATGTAGAAGGGCTGATGTTTTAGAAGTTGACAAAGATGGCATAGGTCTTCTTGGCCAGTCCGGAGCTAATTACTGCACGTCAAGTTGTAATCAGGTGGAATTATGATGTTTACTATTATTGGGTAGGTTTGGGGTATCTCTTACAGGACAGAGTATAAAACTAGTTCCCTCCCTGGGGTTTTACTCTGTAAATTGTACACATAGTGATGCCACATCAAATGAAGAGAAAGTCAAAACTGGGGGGGGGGGGGGGTGATTGTTACAAACACTAAATTCAGAACCAACTCAAATTATCTTGGTTGATTCTCCAGATTAGCTTTCACTGCTGTTGGACAACCAGAAAATATTCACTTCTAAATGACACAGCACAACACGTTCCCCACATGCCGATACTTGGTTTTTGATGTCCATTTTCTTCTTTTGTAAGATTGTGTGACATTGATCTAGGAATCCTGCCATATCGCTGTAGCAGGACCTGAACCAGAGACCTCTAGCAGGTTCATAGATAACTTATCCAAACAACATTGTACTTACCATCAATGACCTCGTCATCAAATCCAGAGCTGCACAATAAAAATTATATATATAAATAAATCAACATTAATTCATGAATATTGACAATATTTCCTGGTTAGACTATCTTTTGAATAAAGTGCTCAATGCTGAAACGGCAGAGTGTATAATACATTTACACGGTGCATCCATTATATTACCTCTGTGATGCGATCAAGCAAAATGAGTCTGAAGTCTGGACATTATGTCACATTTTTAGTTGTCTCCTTGTTTGTATTGGACAGTTTTGATGCTACATTTTGCAGAAAACCCCATTAAAATGAACACTTAATTCCAAATAAACAAGCAATTGAATTATTTTCGAAACAACATCAAAATCAATATTTGTGACTCCCGACTCAATTTGCTTGATCCCACCAAATATTATACTCTGTGCCAACCTCAAACTGGGGCTGATGTCAGCACATATTCCATAGATCACATCTTTATTTGATGACGTATATAATCATGCAATGAAAGAATGACGGCTTTGGAATATGATGCGCGTATGACTACATCACGAGTTGACCATAAATGTTACGACATTTTGAAAAGAAAATGTCCCCACATTATGTGTTCTAGAGGTAATTTTCTCCTCCCACCACCCCACCCAACCATCCCCTTTCTGACTATTTTGTTCTCTTTTTTTCCTTCTTGAAATCAAGACCCATTGAGTTACCATAGAAGGGGAAACTTTTATCCACTTTGTTTTACAAAAATCAACCGTTTTTCAAAAATTCTCACACAAATTGTAAGAAATTTAAAAAGGAAAATTTAAAAAATCTTAAATTCAAAAAATAGGTATGTCGGGCCCGTAGAATAGGGATTTTTGTGCTTCACCTTATGATATCAAAATGAGAAAATAAAGTATGGCTTTTTTGTGTCAAAATTATCCACTTTTTTCACTTACTTTTCCAGCTCCTCTCGCCTAATGTCAAACAGAGAAAATAGAAGATGGTTAGCCAACTCTCTACATCCCTCATTGTACCTGTGAGCAGACGATATTATATGGTTGGACATTTTTTTATTTATAGACAAAAGCATTCTTTTCTTATACATGGCTGTATGGTGGTAGTTATAGCACTAAGATATGGTGTCATGTAGTATTTATACATAAGGGGGTGGAAAAGGATAAAAATGACAGTGGTTAGGTAAATGTTAGGGGCAACTAACCATAAAATAACTTTCAAAATTAATTTAAAAAGGAAGGTGCAGTTGCCAGTTACAAGCCTGAAAGTGCTCATCATGAAATTACTTTCCTCATTATAAAAAAAATTAAAAATTAATATCGGACTGATATCGGGCTTTATCAAGATTGAAAGATTATTATTTAGATACCTTTTTCGAGCTATTGTTCTTGAGCTCCATAACATTTGGGATCATCATGATCCCTTTATTCAGTGAAATAAGGACGCAAAAACTGATCGTCATGAGAGAGACCAGCTACGACCTACCAGCCATCTCCGATGATCTGCTGTCTTGTGATCACCCAAAATGCGGTCATGTGACAAGTGGAGGGACGTGTTCACTACACTGAATGAAGGGATCGTGGTGATGATCAAAAACACTATTCTAAATTAATCATCAAGTTAAAAATAATCAAATTTGTTATATCTTTTATTGTATGATATAAAAGAAATAACAAATTTGGTGGAAAGCTATAACTTCGCAATTAGAATGAAAGTACATCTGTGTACTGTTAGTGATAAAATCTCAAAACAAGATAAGAATTACCTGGATTTTTTCATATGTAGCAACACCTTTTACCAGCAGATTTATGTAACTGATTTGGTGAACTTGACCTACCGGAAATTTGAGGCCTTAAACGAGTCATAGACATTACATCAGAGCCAAGCAGCCATCACCCCACAAAGGCGGGGCCTGATACATGACCTAAGCACGATTCTGACGTCACATTTCTAGAAGGTCACCAAATTAGGTCATAAATCTGCTTATAAGGTGATAGGCACGATTCTGACGTCACATTTTTAGAAGGTCACCAAATTAGGTCATGAATCTGCTTATAAGGTAGCTACACCTGAAAACATTTCATTCATATTTAAGAAATTTTATAAATGTTCTTGTAATTTTTTCAGGTAAGAAAATTTGTAGCAATATATCTCGTATGCTGGAGCCACCTGTCGTCTGTGTGGCAATCTGGCCCCTATCTAATTGAGCCACTGAGTCAGATTGAAATAATCTTAAGATTTTCCTATACATATGATAGCCTGTCTGATTGCACTACCAGCACCTGTTTGTGGTGATAAGGAAGGTTAGGTTAGGATTGTAAGGGTCTTCAACAAAGACTAATCATTCTCACCTGCTATCAATGCCCAGTATACACAGAATAGCATCAGGTTTGGTCGGTTGTTTGTCTGCAGATGTCCTCACTAATGCCTGCAGACTTCGCAGACGGCTACAACTGCAGAATTAACAATGATGGTTGGATTAAGTCCACACATGGGCAATTCCATGTTACTCACGTTACGCTTTTTCACTACGTTACACTTTTGGAAGTGCCATATTTTTTAGAAGAACAAGCTTGACAGAATTATTTTTTCTGCAGTAGTTACACAAGACCCAACACTAACTTTATATGCAATTAGAATTGCAATACAAGAAATGACTTGCGAGTGAGAAGGAAAACACTTTTGTTACTCACGTTACATTTGATTGGACATCATAAAATGGCAACAAGCCTTCATTCACAAAGCGTCCTCATACAGGATATTTTTGGAAACAAGTTTAACATGGTTGATAAAGCTAACATTAAGATCTACAAATGCAAGGTGAAACTAATCTGATTTATTAGACAAACACTTTTCAGAAAATTGACCAAAATAGCTGTTACTCACGTTACGTTACTCACGTTACTTGTTTTTGCAAATTCAAATTGTATTTATATAGCTCATGCAGATTAGCTCAAAATGTTATGAAATAGTCTTGACATGATGTATTTAATTTCCCAAAATGTTATTATTTCTCCAAACAGTCAATTATGACCGCTACACAAGTTCACAGGACATTTTGCAAACTCTCTACCTGTTACATCAACAATATCTTGATGAAAATGGTATCATTTTGCATTAAAACAGAAACAATTTGAGAGCTATTTTCTTTTTTGAAACTTAACATTATGTTTAACAAGTATTAGGTGAAAATAATTGCACATAATTGATGAATTACACCATAGTTATCAAGGTTGCCGAATTCAGCACCTTTGCGCAAAATCAATGTTTTTGAACTTAGGAACGTTGAACGCAAGAAATATGCAGAAAATGCTCTACAATATTTGTGTACATAAGCTATGCATGTATATTTAACACTTTGTAACCAACAAAATTGAATATTTTCCTTTAAAAGTGACTTTCAGAGGACAAAGTTACTGTTTTACTTGTTGAAAAACTTGGAAAGACACGCAATGACCCCTGGAAATAGTGCGTACGAAGTGATGGAAGTGCCAGACTGACATAAGACTGATAAATGAATAAAACTTAGTGCAGTAAAAGCAAAAAGAGATCCATTTCTTATTGCTACAATGCATTTTAGGCCGTTACTCATGTTACATTTTTGTTACTCATGTTACGATTGTTACTCACGTTACAGTTTTCAAACCTCTGCGATTTTAATAAAACTACACATAGCCCATTTTATTTCCTGTTTTCAAATTAAGTACCTGGAGTATGATTATTATTCCATTTGGCAGAATTTATTAAAAGCAAAGAACAATTTAGTAGGACAACTATTTGATGTTTATCGTTACTCACGTTACATTTTCAATTACCATCGGACACACAGGAGATTCCTCCCAACTTGTGTCAATGCATAGGTATTTTTCATAGTTGGTAACTTGAAACTAAGGTATTATGCATTTCAGAAATCAACAAATATTTATATTTACAGTTAATATTAAATGTAAGAGGTCAACATAACCTGAACACACATTTTCCAACTTATGACGATAATTTCTTGAAATTTACAAACAAATCATTCAAACATTTGATTGTCCCATATACCTACAAGTGTATACAATAAAATAAAATGGGTAATAAGCATCCAAATTGAATTTAAAATTTTCAGGTCATATCACCAATCTATGGAATTGCCCACATGGGTCATTCCATGAAGTTGGGTACACAAAGTGTGACATGGGGGTCAAAATTTGAAATTCATTTTATTAGAATTCAAGTAACATTTTCAAGTGCTATAATATGTCCCATTCCCCAAATAGTAAAAGAAATTCATGAATGTTGACCATTTTTAATGCCACAGTACATTTTCCGTTAGAATGTCTATTTCGTTTCACATGTAACATGGACACCAAAGTCAAAACTGTAATTCACCCAGTTATGCAGTAAAAAGATGATATGGTTCACTTACATATCTTATTAAACAGGTAATTTGTATCCATAAACTACTATTGAAAATTCAAAATGAAACCTGTGGACAATTTTTGTTAAATCATAACATACTTTGTAACCAATCCTGTCTAAATGATGTCTTTTTTATGATGAACCCTTTTTATAATAAAAACATTATTAATTAGGCTAAATTCTAATAAAATTTAAAGAAAACAGTCTTCAATTGTTATATCCCACACCTTGGGTCAAGTTGATATAAAAATATATGGTGGTTTGTATGTGAGATAGCGTTAATGGGCTAAATTTGCCCAAGTTTCACATGTAACTGGACACCAAATTCTTTGGTGTCCAGTTACAGTGTGAAACATAAATATGTTCAGTAACATATTTATGGCCAATGAAAATACATGTTTTAGTCAGATGTTAATTTAATAATGATTTTATTGACAATGCACAACTTAAATTGTTATTCTCTAGGCAAAATATGGTTGTAAGATGTAAAATGTGATTATACATGAACTAAGGTTTCATGTGTAACAAATGTACACGGACACCAAAATATTAAATTCCATTACATTTGGTTATATTTAATTGTGTGTATCCTCAAATGCTCTTTAATCTAACCAACATGGTATTAACTTTCTATTTTTGTTTATAACACTACCACCTATCCATTATTTGAAAATTCTCATGCTATTTTGGGGTAAAATTAAGGTTTCACGTGTAACGATGTCCCTCGGACACCAAAACATAATTTGCCCCATATTTCCAAAATTGAAAGTGGGATTCAAAACTTTTTGTTATGCATGTTATCTACCCATGAAAAGCATTAAGTAATAGTGATTTGGTGAAGATGGTGTTTCAAATAAAGCAAGGATTCAACTATAAAATTATCACACTGTAACATATTTGGCAGACACCAAATTTTGTGCCATACTTTGAAATTATTATAAAAATTTGAATATTGGAATTTCAATTCAACTTGGACTTTAATTCTTTTCTATGTCAAGAAGTCTTGCAAAAATAATTTGAACTAAAACCAGGTAACATCTATTATGGGTTTTATCATCAGTTCATGGGGTTTCATAGTAACGCAATTTTGCGGACACCAAATGTTACATGTGAAACCTTTTTTTGGCATTCAGTTCACGATGTGCTAAGACCAAAAAATATACAAAATGTATTTAAAATATTCATGATTAGGCTCTAAACAATTAGTCTGACCAACTAAATTGCCAGATTAAGTGTTCAGAAAATGTCCACAGCACTTTCCATGACCCCCTTCAAAATGTCACACAATTTTTCCCAAAAACGTGATAATTTTTGCTTGTTTTTGCTCAAAATGACTGTGAACACTTTATCCAATTAATTTAAGTTTGGTATCATTTGAAAGCTATCTCAATACTCTACAATTACAAATCATAATAATTCAAAAACCTATACTGGTTTAACCAAAAAAGATAATTTCATCACTGGAAATTGCACCATTTACAAAGTGTACCCAACTTCATGGAATGACCCACATACATGTAGTGTCTAATTGACTATAATCAAAACAAAGATTTGTCGATCACAGCGTATACGATTCCCCAGCGTCCCATGCGACTGGTGTGTATCGTGCGTAACCACGTCATTCGCGATGACAAGGGCGCAGTAAAACCGAAAGATGTGACGTACTTGAAAACAAAATAGGAATTGACCAATCGCGGCCCTAAGCAACAAGACCCCACGCCGCGTTGCGACTGTTTTGGAACGCACTGCATGCAAGGACATGCTCAACCTTTGTTATGATCGCGAGCGCTCGGATCATGACGCTGTGATCGACAAATTTTTGTTTTGATTATAGTATATTGTTTTTGTTTGTTTTTTGTTTTTGTTTTTGTAAACTATTGTGCAGGCCCTCTGTATTTGTTGATATGCAGTTTCTGTATGTCTCTCATATATTTCTGTATATTTTTTGTATTTTTGTTTATGTTGTACTTTGCTCTGTGTATAGCGCTTTGAGCACTTGTTGTAAGGCGCTCTATAGGTATTTTTTGTATTATTATTATTATTAACATTTAGGCTTAGGACTAATGTACTATGGCGCAAAAGTGAAGAAAAAAACAAAACAAAACCTTTTTTATCCCACAGCACATTTGGTTCAACAGTTTAATTAATTTCCCATGAAAAGCTAGACTTTTTTCTTCCTCTTTGATATGATTGAAGTGTCCTCCCGTTAAATATCACAACTACGGCCTACAATTTGACACATAATTCCAGAGGACATTGGCAAATGTATGCAAGTATGCCACACAAATAGAGAGGAACTGTACTGTGTACTTTAGGTCCTAGGTATGGATCAACTACAGCGGAATGATGCGTTTTATTCCGTTAAAGACTTGAAACGTGTGTGGGACCTGAGGAATTGAGGATGCAGTATGCATTGGGTATCATTCATGTTATGTTAATGGGTAAACGAAACATACTTCAGTCCCAGGTAGTGGTAAATGTTAGTAGCTTGAATTGTGTATGAAACAGAAATCACCGCCACCTGCTTGACGGATTCAAATATCAGGTAAAGCCCCAGATATACCAGATACACTCCATTTTACAGGTGAATTTTGATGCCACGACAAATTGCATGATATATACTCAATGCTATAAATCGATCTTCGCAACGTTAATAATGCTGTTGCATTGACCAGGCCTTTAAGAGTTGCCGATACTTGTATTCAGTGGCGTGCGCAAGACATTGTGAGTGGGGGGCCACCTGGACATATGAAATTCCCGGACTCAGATTCTTCTCACAATTCCCCCGACGTACCAAAAAATAAAATAGTAAAAGGTAGCCCAAAAAAAAATTTGCAGTCACTGTCACCTCGTGAATTTCACGTAAGTGGGGGGGGGGGGGGGGGGGGAGGGGGAGGTCTAAAAATGTGCATGGTCAAAAAAATTTGCACTGTCAAAAAAAATCGCAGAGTCCAAAAATCAGAACATTTATTTGTTTAAATATTTTTAACTTAAAACGATATTTGAGGAACAAATATTTTGACAATGATGATAAATCATCAATTTATATCGTGATTGGGACACTGATCGACGGTGCAAAATTTAACATCATTCTTGCTGGTGTATTTTAAAAAGGATTCAATTTTAAAAGCCCGTAAAAGCTCATGAGCTTGCTTGATGACAGGTTGGTTGGTGGATGTTGACGCTTTTACTAGGAACATTGCTGATCCAGGGAATGGCATGGCTTCAACATGCAATTGTCTTTGAATTTATTAAAGATGGCAGCTCTTTTGGGGATTTTTTTTCGTCATGGGGGCCTTGATTTGACATTTGATTTGATTGTACAAGTTGTAGGCCTTGCTTTTTTGTAAATTGTTTGTTTTTGTATGTTTGTTTCTTTGTTCAAGATGGTGACTCTTCCTGATACAGATTCAATATGTAGTTGTGTTTGAGGTTTGATCTCAAGATGGTGCCTATTTGGTGGGTTGGTTGGTCGGTCGGTCATGTGACTCGATCAGTCAGTGGGTAAGAGGTGAGAGTCAAGTTCTGCTGCAAATTCCTGCAGCCAGCTGCTGACTGACATCCATGTGTATGACCAAGAGAGAATTTCAGAATAAATACAGCTCAGTGGTTTCAAGAAAATTAAGTGTAGGTGTCGAGTTAATTTTGTCTTTCAATTAATTGTAAATAAACTAACTCATGAACTGTGTTTCATAAAACTATTTGGGTAAATATATGGGCCTTACAGTAAAGGAAAGAGAAGACGGGTAGGTCCAAGCACAGTTATTATAAACAACACATACACCTGCTTTTATGACATACATAAAAATGTATTTGTTTATAACTACACTTTGTACATAAAAATGTATTTATTTATAACTATACTTTGTACAAGGGGAAAAATACTAAAAGCTATGTGATGGTGCCTGATATGTTATTTATAAGTCTTTTCTCTTGAAGGCCACTACATTTACAAGACTTAAGTACGGATATTTCGTATCACTACTACTCTTCAACAATAAATAATTAATTCATAAAAAATAATGAAATATTGTCTAATAATGAATAATGAAATCTGACCTCGTCAACTTTTCAAGATTTTGAACAGGAATAGGAAACTATGAATAATGAATCCATTTCCATTGGCCTATAAACGCGAATTCAATCTGATTATAGCATGATAGGCTATATAAATATTATATGAAGTAGGCCTATAATAGCCAGGTCTATTTTATAAATATGTCAAATAATAAATTATTTTTGACGGGGGAGATGACGAGCCCGTCATTTGAAACGACGTTTCTAAGTCGTAACCTTTTCACAAACCCCTAAAATTGCATTTGCTAATAACTTGCATTAATCATCTTCTGAAGCGATTTTGTTGTAAAATGTAATTGATATTGTTATAATATGAAGGTAAGAGGACACAGTAAGTTATTTCAGCTATTTGGATGCCATTTAGTAATATACTAAGCTATTTGGATGCTATTTTGTATTATATTATATGATTTAGTAATATACTGAGTCACTGAGTCCACGGCCACGGCACGGCCTCTTTGTTCCGTGTTGCCTTGGCTCTCGCAATTAGCCCAATGATTATGGCGAACCCTAGGCTACATCCCCCAGTCATCAATATTACCGTACGGACGCTAAAGCTGTACAAATATCGGAGCCTGCAAGATAGCGACATAAGAGGGCGGCTGAGAGTTACAGTCTAGGTGAACCCTTCAATATGATTAGCCCAATGATATGGCAACAACCCCTTGAGGACGGGGATCATACATCGTACAAAATATCGGGACCAGATTTAGTTTACGAATCACATTTACACACAAAATACACAGAATGTGACCATTTGAAGACTATAATAAGTTGCCTGACTGTTAAATGTAACTAAGGATTACTATGGGAACATAAAAAGATGAGATTATAAAGTTGAAGTACGCGATCTAATCAGTCAACTTTTTAATAAGCTTATTTTCCCCTATGCTTTCGTGTGTTCAGGCTGACACAGAATGCATACAGGCCTGATTGCACTGGGCTACATGTAGAGGGTAAGCTTTAGAATATGTGACGAACCGAAAACGGTGTTCCGTTTCATTATATTAGTATTTCGTTTACTGGATAAGTTTCCCCAGAGTAAAAATACTGTCCTACATATACTTACTTTATAGTCAAAAGAGGCCCATTATGTTTTCTAAACCATAATGAAATTGTTTACCTTTTCAAACCAAAGGGAGTGTTCATTATAAATATTTATTATTTATGGGGGTGGGGGTTATAACATCATAATACTTTCTCTGTCATGACAAAGGCAAAAAGGTCTCAGAATTCCACAACATTCATCAAAATTATTCAGTGGATTGTCCAAATGAATTTATTATTTATGGGGGGTGGTTGGAAAAAATGGAGGGAGGATCAGAAAGAAATTCTTCGTTATTTATGGAGGGGGGGGGGGGGGGGGTTATTACATCATAATACTTTCTCTGTCATGACAAAGGCAAAAAGGTCTCAGAATTCCACAACATTCATCA
The DNA here is from genome assembly GCA_035610835.1 of Ophiura sarsii. NCBI lineage: Eukaryota > Metazoa > Echinodermata > Ophiuroidea > Amphilepidida > Ophiuridae > Ophiura > Ophiura sarsii. The sequence goes on along the minus strand of CM069448.1, from coordinate 22,401,290 downwards.
ACATTATTCAGTGGATTGTCCAAATGAATTTATTATTTAGGGGGGGGGGGGGGGGTTGGAAAAAATGGAGGGAGGATCAGAAAGAAATGCTTCGTGAGCAGTCAAATCTACTATTGCTTGATTAATTGGATATACAGGGGGATCAAGAAAAAAAATCAACGAAAAAGGGGGATCAAGACAAAAAATAACGCTGTTTGGGGTGATCAAGAAAAAAATATGTCCAAAGCTCAAATATTTCCAACCTCCACCACCAGAGTATTTATGAACACTCCCTAAGAATAACATATGTGTAAGTTACTTTGTGTGAACAAATAAAGCCAATCATATTTTCCAGTTAAAAAAAATTAGTACCATAACACCACTTTCCAAATTATTTCTGCCATATTACAATACAAAAACATTTTTTAACATTCAAATATCCGACCAGCTCTACTAGGCGTGCCTAGTCTTGTTATTCTCTAGTTTAAGAATATTTTTAATAACCTTTAATAAAAAAAGTTTTACATAACCTATTTCTCAATGTGTCCTTATAATATTTCTGAATGATTCGGTGTCCACCATACAACTTTAATTACCCCAATCCAACTTCTTCATCAATGTTAACCATACGTCTTAAAGGTTGTTGACCCTATTCTAGATTTAAGGGCATCATCAGTGTAATGAGAAATGGGACCTTTCATTTGATATCAAAAACACTTTTGAATCCCTTAGAGTTAAATTGTTAGGAAACATAGTAGCAACGCTGTTTGTTAATGTCTGTTCTTGAACTTTCAACAGTCTTCTATCTCCCCCGTCCAGTTTTTTTTAAATACCTTGTTTATTTTAATTTCTGGGTTTTTTTAGGCCTAAAAATAAATTAAACTTTGTCTTTGGGCAAAGCCCGAGCCGATAATAATTCTGGCAGGGGCGTTGTATCATCCGAGTTGATTCAATATTCTATCAATAATAATATAAAACATATCATGTCGTTTATTGATTTGGTTTCCTAAATAAATCATTGTTATTGAGTTGTGGCTTGCCTTGCCAAGCAAGAAGGCTGCTAAACTGTGGAATTTGACAGTTTGCAATATTTTGATTTTCGGGAAGTTCTCAATCATCGTCAGCTATTTGTTATACCCGTTTGTCAAAAGGTGCTAATTGACCTATTACCTCACAAAAGCTGTAAACGTTTCTTGGGTGATACTCCGTCGAGCGGAAGACGGTCTCTTTGGGGCCATTTTAAAACTATTCGCGGTCTGCTTTTTGGCGTTCTTGGAAACTGTTGACAACGAACGCCATTTTCAAGATAGTATACATCCATCAGTGGTGTAACAACATCGCACGAACACTGATACTGTAATTAATTATTATTGAGGGCTTGAGCGTGTGTAGGCTATTGTTGCAGACGGCAAAGGACAAACTCGTAAAAACATGGAAGTACTTCCACAGTCAAGAGTGCTGCAGTTGGTCCGGGTGTTGAGTGGTTTTTTAATGTTAGTTGGTAGAGGTGGTTTTTTGGGAGGTCCTCCTTTAATATTTTCATATGCCGTGACCTTTTTTGGATCCAATCACATTTAGATAAGGTGATACTGATAGCCTAATAAATCATTTGGATTTGTATGACATATATCAACTCTAGTGTGTTCGAAAGTGTCAACTCAAGCCCTAGTATCACTTATATTTGTGTGTGTGGAAGTGCCTTCCTATTTTTGTAAAATTTTGTTTTTGTAAAGGGAATTAACAGCATTTTAATTCAAAATATGAGCTATAAATTGAGCGTGGTGTTAGTTTGTTTGTTGTTGAGTGTAATGTCTTAAGACTTGACACCTGGAGTTGGTATTGATAATGATACATGCTATAAAATGTATCTAATATCATGACATCGGCATTGGTAAAACGAATACTTGTAATTCAAATGAATTTTGGTGGTGGTAAATAACCCGGTAAATAATTACTTTTACTATCGACTGAACTAAAAACTTTCTCTTATATCATGGCTCAACAAATAAAATGAAATGGGTATGACATACCAGGAAAGATGAGAAGAGGGACACCTTTCTTGGACATACATAGTTTCAATATTTGTGATTGCTACTGTTGTGATTAATTTTAGCAAAAGACTATAGACAAAGAAATGTGAATATTCATATCAATTAAAATGTATAGGCCTAGGCCTAATTCAGTTTTTAATAGGCCTACTAGGACCTTAAACAAAACTATATGGGGACCGTTCGCTTACAAAATGACACACACACACCAACTTTAATGGCATGATGAAGTTATAGATTGATTTTTATGATAAAGTGTAAAGATTTGCCAGTGAAAAAATATAGTAGGCCTATCGCTTCATTCAACATGATTAAAAAATATAGGCCTAGGCCTATATAGCCTACACTTCGTGCATAAGAACAATTTTGTATAGGGTAGGTGTGGGTAATACGGGACCTTTAATACATTTGCATAATTAAAATACAAAATAACTGACTCAAATTTAAGCAAAGTTTGTTATTTGTAATCTACATTTTATAAACCTTTATTGTAATAAAAAAAAACAGTCATTCTATGTTTGGTTTGGCTGTTATTATCAAATACTGACGTCATCATAAATGTCCCATCTTACCTACACGTGAAGGTAATACGGGACATTGTTTTGAGGACATTGTTTTGGTATGAAAAGTTATTTGACATTTTTTATTTAAAGAGTAACTGTTAAAAAACCATAAACAATTGTCCACTAATCAATTTAAGAGATAATAATGCATGAAGTACGTTGGTACAAAAAAGGTACATTGCTACAAAAAAGAAGAAGAAAAAAGTACTGTAGGTGTGGGTAATACGGGACCTTTAAGACATTTGCATACCGTCATGCTGGCTGTCCCATATTACCTTCACCAATTGTGAACCCACGGCTCCCATTCAATGCATTATAACACCAATGTACACTGTACTAGCGAAGCACACACACAATACATGTTGGACCAACACCTGAAACATGCTTAATAATGCAACAATTCAGGTCACGCCCCCTTTCCTTTTCTTTACCATCATATTCTATGAAAACACTATTTTTATATTAGACCAAAAATATGGGTGCATTTTTCCTTAAATTGACAGGTTGTGGTGATTTTCTGGCTGGTAATTCTTCCGGTAGCTTTGATAATAGTCATGCAATTCACTAAGGGTTTGATCTATCTATAGAGGGCTCTATTTGAAGTGCTAGTAATGCCAGACGGCTGTAGATGAGATTTCAGTGATGCGGTCCCGTATTACCTACGGTCCCGTATTACCCACACCTACCCTACGATATACGACACGCTTATTTAAAACGAATAAAACAACACTGTGAACTCAACAGTGGCGTACCGACCGGGGAGGCAGGGGGGGGGGGGGGGGGCAAGTTGCCCCCCCCCCCCCCCTGGCTCTAAATACCGGGACGCTAAATTCCCAAGACCGGGTCGCTAAATTTGCATAACGAAAAAAATAGGGTCTAAAACACTGAGGAATTGGCATTATTTGTTAACTGTTGTGCTTTTTTGAGTCCAACATTTTGTGACCGTGCGAAATTTTGTGACTGTGCGAAATTTTGTGACTGCGAAATTTTGTGACTGTGCGAAATTTTGTGACTGTGCGAAATTTTGTGACTATGCGAAATTTTTGGACCGTGCGAAAATGTTTGCCCCTACTATTTAATTCCCCCTTACAGAAAGAGTTCCCCAAGAGTAAGGTAACATGGGGTAATATGGGACACCTAAGGGGTAAGATGGGACACCTAATTTTACTCGGCTGTATTAATACGAATATCCAACAAGTGACCCCACCAAAGCAAAAGGTATCACCAAGAGCCTTAACAAGACTTTAGTTTCACCAAAAATTGTGCCCGTCGGCCTCCGGCTTCATTATTTTATCAAGGTGTCCCTTCTTACTCCAGGCGATAAAATGTTTCTTAATTTTTTGTCCCATCTTCAGATCTTCCCCCACAGGGGCAAGATGGGACGCCATTGACTTACTATGTGCTGACAGTGGTGGGCAAGATGGGACGCGGGGGAAGATGGGACAAAGATAGACTTTTAACATGAATGTAACCTTGTCCCATCTTACCCCAATGAGGCACATTTCTGAAAAAACACTTTTTAATGATCTTGGAAGGAAACAGTAGCAAATTTTTGACTTATTTGATAGAAAGTGGTTTAGACGTTATTTTCCACTTTGAGAAACTAAAATCCGGGGCATTGATTCATAGATATTTAGTGTCAAGTCGTGACCTGCTTATAGTAGCATTGGTGAAATGCCGCATCAATTTCGACGCCTAAGGCTTACGACCCTCTGAAGTGTCCCGTTTCATGAAGGATGATACTTAAAATTGGTTGCAAATATAAATAGACATGATATCAAAGCTTTTTTGTTACAAAAATGGGCACAATTTGACTATTTTAAGGTAAAAAAGTATTTCCGAAAATCACTGTCCCACTTTACCCCGTGTCCCATATTACCCCATGTTACCCTAATCACACACAAAAAGTAAATAACCTTTGAAAATTATTCAGTTAATTAAGTTTTTATTTAGAAAAATTGAGTAGATTGCCATTCAGTCGTGTCTCATTTTTTAATTGTTTGAAAATCAGGGTTTTTGTTATGGGCGGCCAAAGGGGTCAAAATGGTATAAAAGTATGAGAAAGGTGTCGATATGAGAGAAAGGTGTATAAAAAATAGAGAAAGGTAGGCCTATTAGGATTAAGAGAATGAAAGGTCTAAATACTATAGAAAGGTAAATATAAAACAAGAGACAGGGGTCTAGAATGGGGTGTAATTTAGAGAAAGGTAATGTACTTTAAAGAAAGGGGTCTAAAATGGAGAAAGGTCTGTAATTTAGAGAAAGGGGTCTAAAATGGAGAAAGGTCTGTAATTTAAACAATGGTCTAAAATGGAGGGTCTGTAATTTAGAGCAAGGGGTCTAGAATGGAGAAATGAGTGTAAGAACAATGCCGCTCGGTTGATATGTTCCATATCCATGCGTGAACATATTACTCCCACGCTTAAAGAACTCCACTGGCTGCCCATACGGGAAAGGATTCAATTTAAACTCTGTCTTTTTGTCTTCAAAAGCATGAACAATACTGCACCTGGATATTTATGCAATTTACTGTCACCATATGTTCCTCGAAGAGCTCTTCGTTCGGCAAATGACATTACTCGCCTAAATGTTCCTAGGACAAATAAGGTCTTGGGTCAGAAATCTTTCAGTGTAGCTGGTCCACGGGCATGGAACAATCTCCCTCGTACCATAGGGTAACGTGTTGTTTTATGAATGGAAAATGGGGTCAACGATGGTAAGATACATGAAAATTGTGTCCTAAATTCGCTGTAATGCTCAGAGCTTCCGGGGGCTTCGCCCCCTGGACCCCACCGTTATTGACTTCGCGCCAGAGGCGCTCGCATCGTCAGCGTGCTGCAGCACTAACACTCTGACGTCATACTACTACTTCCGGTAAAAAATCGTGAAAACGCACCCCCCTTTCCGGTAAAAAATCGTTAAAACGCACCCCCTTGGGAAAAAGTTGCTGACGGCCCTGAGTCTAAAGACTCACCTTTTTCCATGCTAAATGTATTTTATGTACTGATGTGTTACATGCGCTATGATCTAGATGGAATAGCGCTATATAAATATTAATTGTTATGTTATGTTGTCTAAAATGGAGAAAGGTGTGTCCTTTAGAGAAAAGTGTGTACTTTAGAGCCTACAGGTCTGTAATTTAGGGAAAGGGGTCTAGAATAGAGAAAGTTATGTGTAATTTAAAGAAAGGGTCTAGAACGGAGAACGGTAGTATAAGTAGAACTTGAATATTAAAGTAGAACTTGAATCTAGAAAAACGCTGGAATGGAAGTACTCTATTCTACTTTTACTACCGTTTTCCGTTTGAGACCCATTTCTTTAAATTAGACACCTTTCTCTATTCTAGACCCCTCTCCCTAAATTACAGACATGTCTTTAAAGTACACACCTTTCTCTAAAGTACACACCTTTCTCCATTTTAGACCCCTTTCTCTAAATTACACACCTTTCTCCATTCTATACCCCTTTCTCTAAATTACAGACCTTTCTCCATTTTAGACCCCTTTCTTTAAAGTACATACTTTTTTTAAATTACACACCTTTCCTCATTCTTGACCCCTGTCTCTTGTTTTATATTCTCTTAATCCTAAACCTTTCTCTAGTTTTTAGCCCATATTTTGTATCTTGAAATATTTAGTCACTCCCATTTTAAAAATCTAATACAGGACTGAAGCTCAGTTATTTGGAAGCTATACATATAACTTCCTGGGAAGCACACTGATAGACGGCGCTGCTGTATTTGGAATGTCGGTGACTTTTGTTGTCTGCTTAGGGATAGACTTAATTGAAGTTTACACAGAATTGCTGGAAAAAATCCTTACAAAATTGTTCGGTTTCAAAAATTATGCGCTTGATGTTTTTTATAAGCCTGAAATATGAGTACTTTTTTCTTCTTTTTCGTTTTACATTTGAAATTTATTTTGTCACTTTCAACTGAATACACACCATACCGTCTGATTGTTTGTTTCGGACTGGCTTGATGCAAGTCTACATAAATTCTGTGCATATTTTCGGAGGCTGTTGATGAATTACCACTCACATAACCTCTTTGGGAAGCTCACTGATAGATGGCGCTATGTAAGGACGTTCTGAGCTCATATCATAATTTATCCCACAAACACATGACCCGTTATTATTTTATGTATGCGCAGTAATACGAGTTTCCTATCACAAAATGAATATTATCCATGCTCAAACACCAATGCTGTTAAAATTTGAAATGTGCTCTATGGGAAGCAAATCTTTCTATTATTTCAACCAGTGGTGTAGCCAGAGGGGATCCCCCCGCCCCCAATATTCGAGTCGTGTCAGGTGGGGTTGGCACTGTCGGGTTTTGGAGCTCAATTTTTCAAACCGGTTTGGGGGCCGCCACATCACAACCCTCCTTCAAGTTTCTGACTCGGCAGCAATTCTCAAAAGTTGACAGCCTTAGTCCTTGTCGGTTCTCTTTTATTCCCCCCCACCCCCCCCCCACCCCATATGAAAAACCTAGCTACACCACTGATTTTAACAACAACGTTATACACTTTCAAGAATTCAGACATAAAGAGACAAAATAAAAGAACCACAGACACATTTGATCTCAAATTTCTGGGAATGTGCTAGGAAGTAGTTTTTATTTGTAAATGTACATACCATCAGCATTAGAAAACCCTGCACAGTTCATCAGTATAATTCACTTCAATTTTTAAGTCAACAAAAATGTTCATTTTATATTATAATCACCATTTCCTCATAAATGATATCCTGTTTTTTCTTCAAATTCATTGGTAGTAAAATATAAACCTACAGTACGTTTACTGTAACATAGCAAATAACCTAGGCGTTTTGAAGTTTTAAATCAGCCTTCAATCCACCATTGGCTGAGGTTACGGTCCACAATACTGTGAATAGGGTCTAGTATAAATTCCTATATCATGCTTATTATAGAGCTATAAGTTCACTAAACTTAATGTTGAAATATCATACCAATTATTTGTGTCCTGAGCAGTTATTGGTAGTAGAGAACACACTGAAAAACTGTTCAAAACAAATCATAAATTAAACAGTCTACACAATCCAAAACCAACTGAGACCGTTAATCACAATGACACCTTTGACAGGTAAATTGACAATAGCAATTAAATTATGATGGACTGCAGACTTTTGGGTGGATTGAGATGGTTACAAACCGGTCAAATGTGTGATTGTGATTAACTGGGATCTAGACAATTGGATTTGTTTTTAAACTGTCACTTTATGACATAATTCATGATGTGGTCTGGACAATGGACATTAAAGGGGCAGTCTAAATTTACTTGATATTGTCTACTTCTCAATACGCTTTTCCCTATATTGCATGATATAAAAGAAATTACAGTCCGTCACCTAGGGTGACTCATGCAATGTCTATTATTTATAGTACAACAAACAAAACCGGTTGGCTATACAAACCTTTTCATTACAATACCAAGGGTACAATAGGGGTAGTAGCTGCAATGTGTTACATCATCGCTGTTCTGTGAAATTCTCATGTTTTTCCAGCCCTTCAGCATGTATAAACTTATGTAAAACTGCCCTACGTTTTTGCATAGAAAATGTTGCTTTATACATGTTTAGGGGCAAGAGCACTTACAAGGTTTTGATAGATGTGTTTTTGGCCCTTTAACATGTTTAGAGGATATTGCCCAAAGCTTATACATAGGAAGTACTACTTTATACATGCTGAACCGCTTGATGGAGAGCGCAAGGTTTTGACAAAACAACACAGATATATCTTACAAACACGGGGTGGGGAAAGGGCAGTCATAATGTTGTAAGTATATGTTACCAAATATTTTTTAAACACCCCGCCCCCCGCTTATAGACCCAGTTGTGTTTTTGATTAAAAGTGTACATTATAGAATTTATTTTTTAAAAAAAAGACATCAGAGAAATGGGAAATAGTGTATGTTGGGTCCTAGCAACACATTCAGTCTTTGAAATAAAGTGCATCATATCATTACAAGGAGGCTCATGATCATTCTACCATGTAATTGATCAATGCCTGAGACCTAAATTACACTTCATCCAAAACAGAAACTCCAGATGTCAGTAATCATTACTATTTTTGATAGTAACAAAATGTGCATAAAAATTCCAGTGGTAAACACACAAGGCAGATCATAGCATACACAAAACATGAAACAGTTTCCACTAGGTGCAGACTTGATCCAGTTATGCCAAACAAAATGTTCTTGTTTCTGGCCTCATCAAATGACATTTCTTTCCTTACTTAGGCCTAAGCTGGTTCCCTGCATCAATGGGCTCCACACAACTCATCCATAGATGCAGGTATGTGCAAATCACGTCATCACATTTATTTGCAGGCAATAAGTCATGGATATGCATGAAATAACGGAAAAAGTCCACAAATAAATTAGGTAAATGCCAGCTTCAGGCTTCAACAATAACAAGTTTGCTGATTGGGGCGCCCACTACATTGTCAGACTCGCACGCCTGGTGTGGCACGGTCCCCAATGGCATCGCGACAATGCATTCGATTCGGGTGGGGGTGGGAGTGTTACTATAAACTGTGTTTAAGATACACCTCTTTCAGGATATGCATTTGATAGCACAATTTATGCACTGACTCAACTGAATGTAGAATACTCCGGGTGCGAATCCTCTTTGTAGCCTGTTCCACTTGGCTACATGGATAACCTCCATTGAGTTTCAGACTGGTGTTTGCTATAATCTACCTTTATACAAAGTAACTGAAATTGCATATACTTAAAAACTTTTGACCTAACTCATAAGTTCTCGGTGCATTTGGATGCTCTATCTATTTACTACAATGTGAACTCTTGACTAAAAGATTCTTTTTGAATTACTCATGTCTGAAAGGTTCATCTTACACTACACAATGCACAAACAAGTTATCTGGTTTTCCTTTGCCACTCCTTCTTATGATTAAATTACAATTTTGTAACTCTTACTGCACAAAAAGTAACCAACCTTTAGTAGCCTATGATGCCATCCAAAAACTCTTGAAACAGAATAAAGGTTTCTGAATTCCACAACTCTATTTCCAAAGAAGATAGACAATTGTTTTCTCCACTTATGAACAATTTTAAAACAGACAAACATTGTGGCCGTTCAGAGCCACTTCCTGGCTTGTTCTTTATGTTAAGACTTTTTGGTTCATCATTAACCAACATTTCACAATCATAAACAATTTGAGAAAGAAATCCACCAAACCATTCCTCCGAACAAGGTGGAGAGGCGACCCAAATACTTGTTTTACCCAATGTCTGAGACAACAACTAAATGAATTCAGACACAGCGTCTATTCAGATACAGCGTCTATCTATATAGGGTCTTTGCTTTAAAAATACAAAGCGCCATGCCACATGAAAAAAGTAAATGACATGGTCATAATTTGTTTTAATACAATACAATATAATAAATTGGTATCGTTGGCCACACAACGGAGCCTTGTGGGATCCCTGGAATTAGATAACACCACCAATTCAAGATAACTTAATACATACCATTACTGCTTCTAAACACTACATCTTAATTAAAGGGGCATGAGCTCTATTACACCACAGCCCTTTTATGGCAAAAGAATGTATCTTATATGTTGTTTTCTAACAGTATACTTCCTTTTAACATGATCAAAGTTAGCTTTTTTCTCCATAAATCATGTAGTGGTAAAAGGCAGTATATTACTTTTATTGTCTTTACAAGTTGCAACCTTTTCCTAAGTGAGGATTATTGAACCAATTTAATACAATCCATGTTAAAAGGAAGTTTATCATTAGGAAAGTACATATAAGATACATCCTTTTGCCATAAAAGGGCTGACCCACTGAAGGACATTATTCTCAGACCAAGAATGTGGTCAGACTCCAGGTTTTCTCCTCATACCACATTCAATATTGATGGGGTTTTGTGGGGTGCAGCTGAAGTCCTATCGCCACTGTTCTGCTAAACCTTTTTCCAGCCCTTCAGCATGTATAAAGTAAAACTGTCAAACGGTCATGCATAGGAAGTGTTGCTTTACATGTTTAGATTAGATCAGACTGTCCAAAGGTTATACATAGGAGGTATTACTTTATACATGCTGAAGGGCCGGATGGAGATATGCCTTTAAACAAAATTTAAACCCTCTGGCAAGGGATTAGGTTATAACAATGGCTGACAAAAGTAAAAGTGACCACTCTTTTACAATGCATATTTGAATGGGTCATAATAATAAGTGAAATAAAGAATACAATTTTTAGTAGCCCAATTGGGCTTATCATAGACATTTGACTGAATCAGGAACTATAAATTGGGCTACTTTGGCCGATACCATATAACACAGGCAGGCTGCATAAAACTAATTGGCTCATTAAATTTGAAATAAAAATTATTTCAAAACCAATAAATTATAAAAGCTTGCATTTCTATAACAGATCAGTTAGAAAAAAGTGACATTTTTTAATAACAATTATCATAGTGAATTCACTGCACTGCATTCTTGTTGCTATAGTAACGTCAAATTCAGAAAAATAAAATATATATAATAATTTTGATGGATAAACTTAACACACCACACTGATTATGAGTACACTGTGATCACCCACACCGCTTAAGGGATGAACAAGGAATGGAAACACTCTTTTTTAGTACTTGAAAGCATACACTGTTTACCTCTATTCGGTGAAAAATGTTAAGGTGTTTTTAGTTCAAGAAAGGCCTGTTTGTAATAGCTGCCATGCAGTCAAGATTTGCTAGCCAATGTTATGAACCAACTACAAATGAGACTACAGCATATGGCAGCTATAACAGAGAGACATTTATTGTACTTTGCACATTGATTTTGTTGTCCTGTTTGTTTACCAGACAAAATGAACAATAACATTTGCCACAGCCACATGAATAGTGTCTGGTGAAAACCATGAGTTGCTACAAACATTAACACACACCTATGCCCCACACACATCAAAGTATAATATATAACAGGCATTAATAACGGAAACATGTTGTTTTATACATATTGGGGATGAAAAAAAGAAACCCTGTTGTACAGGCCTGACCGACACAATTCTTAAAAAATCAGTGGGAAAAAAAGTCCACATGCAAATGAATAGTGACCCAAAATGAATATTTTTGCTTGTCAACATAAGGCAAAATCTTAACAGATTGTTTGGGATTTTTACGGTCATTTTCAAGGGAAAATAAGAAAGAAAAAAATGGAGGAAAAAGCCCAACCAACCGTTCCAACCTGAGAGGTCCGTTTGCACATACCACAGGGTTTCTTTTTGCCGTCGCCTAAAGTCAAAATAATAATTTCAAAAAGAGAGTAAAGATTTTAAAATTGGCATTAAAATTCAGAAATATTTTCATGGAATGTTAAATGTTCATAAAAATATTGGGTGGGGGGGGGGGGGGGGGAGATGAATAAAATGAAAAGGGGCTAGTCTGTCCCTTGATTTTTCTTTTCTTAGCCGCACAGAATGCTGATGAATTGTACCTCCCAAAAATGTGAAAATCAATCTGTTTTTGCACAGTTACAATAAAATCCTTTCTAAATATTATCATACAACCCCATGATTGTGCAACAAGTTTGAACATGTTCTTGCCTACATCAAACATATTGAGCCACTAATTGCGAGCTGTGATTTCAATCTCTCACGAAGACAAAGTTCATGGAACTATCTTGTCTCTATTTTAGAAGACCCTTTCATAGGGATTTATGAATGAATGTCATAATAATCACTCAAATCTCTACCCAAGAGGATATGTTATGGTTGTGCCAACAGCAAAATGAAAATGGAATAAAAAATCACATGCTTTTGAAGAAAATAAATAATTAATACCAAACCTGAGATGTAATTTAGAAAAGATATGCACCCATTCATCAAAAAAAGGTTTGACAATAGTTCATTTTTTCAGCAGATGGTCAAATGTAGGGGTCTGGGTGGCCAATGAAGGGGTCTGGGCGGCCAATGTAGGGATTGGGGCGGCCAATATAGGGGTTGGGGCGGCCAATGTAGGGGTCAGGGCGGCCAATGTAGGGGTCGAGGTGACTAGTGGGTAAAGACGAGTTGTTACATAACAACGAATCTACTAGACCAAGTAAGGAAGACAAAGTACGGAAAACAACAAAACAAAACAAATAAGAAAAGCAAATAAAAAATAACCTATTTTGGTTGAACATGTTTAAAACTATAATAGGTATGAACACAACATCACATTGTTATATTGATTTATGCTCTTGTTGAGTAACGAGTTATATGTGTGGTAGGTATAACGTTGTATTCAATGAGATCATTTGTAAACTTGGAACTTCTACACTAAACCGTTAACAAATCAATCAGGGATGGCTATGGTATGAATGTTCGTCTTCACAGAGATAAGACCCCTTTGTGTTTCAGAATTGGACAGATATAAGGCCCCGCCAAGTTGATTTTCATTTATTTGTTTTCAAAATTAGCGAGGCAACTTTTTCATTATTCATTATTCATTATTTTTACGACTTTCATTATTATATAAAATGTGGATGTCAGACGTATTGTTATACACCGCTGCATCCTATTAAAGAATGAAATTGGGTCAATTTAGATATATGCAAGTTACAGAAAGGTTATTCTGGTCTAAATGATTAAACATTTCACTTCATCACACAAAATGCGTGAATTCAGACATTTTTATTGCAAAAAACATATTTTTTTCTCAGAAAAATTTCAATAATGAATTCAAACGCGGGTGGGCAACTTTGCGGGGCCTAATCGTTCTATTGAGATATATGATAGTTCTTAGTGTGAGAAGGCGACGTACCACCCCCTCCCCTGTTCTACGGGCCCAAACGATCCAATTTTTTTTACTTTCATATTTTTTTCACATTTTTCTTCTTTCAATTTTTTAACCTATATTTCAATTTTTTGTTTAAATGTCAACAATTGTTGAAATTCACCCAAAATGTTCCCGTAAATGTTGGTAAAAACACCACACAAAAAAGCTAGACTAACTGACCCTACTCTAAAGGTCCATTTGCCCGTAGAACATGGTTTGTTTTTTCGTCGTCTAGTACACAATTTCAAGCTAATTGTTGCAAGAAATAAAAACACCATTACAAACATTTATCATGTAATACCTCTTGAATGGGGCAAATAAACATTACACACAAATACAATGATTTAAGTGGCAAATAACATGGATGTATAACAAACACTGCTTCATGTAGCAAAACATGTTTCTTAGGCCTAAAAAAAAAAAAATGTTTGATTGGCGTAACCCGACCGACCCTAAATACATCGCCGACCCTGCATATTTTTTATTATTTTGAGGGGAAAAAAACCACGAAAAACAAACAAAAAACAAAAAAACACTGAAATCTGAAGTTTGTTATTGTTTAAAACTTCAGAAACTTGTACTCATAGAGTCTGTTGGTTTCTATAAATAAAAAGAAAAATGTTTAAAGAAAAGGGAATTTTGTCGTCTCTTCATTTGTGTGTACTGCTGTCTTTAAGGTGTTCAAAAGTAGATGATTTAAAAATTTAAAAAATATTTAAAAAAAAAAAAAATCCCGACCGACCTACCCTATTTGTTTTGGTCATGTTACGCCAATCAAACTTCTTTTTTTTTAGGCCTTATGTGGCAAACAATTCCTTACATATGAAATGCTAACAGAGCATACAAGCCTCCAAATTCCTTTTTGTTTGTTGCAAATAATGCCATAAATAATGCAATATGTTGCTCATGTAGCACACACAACCATTTAGTAATAGCAATCAATGTTTCTCATGTAACAAACAATATGTGACCCGTCACATCAAAATGGACCTGTTGGAGTAGAGGCCCAAGTCGATTCTGAGTTATTGGTATGACTAGAAATAGTACATTTTAAGCTTTGAAATGATACCATGTTGAAGGCAATTGGACTTTGTAATCACAAGATATGAATTGAAGAAGCATATTTGTTTCTATTATTTTCTTTATATTTCACCAAATATATGGGCCTCTATCTCAAAACTGTGTGTGCCGACATGTCCTTTTTGACTTGACTGGTCACATGTTCACACTTGCAATACCTCATATGAAACAATGCTCAAAAGCAAAGGAACTTATCAGGTAAAGATATGCTCATAACGCTAAAACTGTATCTCCTACAAATAATATCAATTATTAATTTGAGATATCACACATGCAGATCAACTGAATATTAACAGGGCTACATGCATGTGTCCAAAACCTAAAGCAAGTTGGTTTTTCATTTGGTTCTTACACACACAGCCTTGGTGTAGTAATAGGCAGATTATTGATTATCAATTGATCAATGCAGCCCATACACATACCAGTCATATTATCCTGCATGTTCAAACCCCAACTGTGAAAATGAAAATTGCACTTTCATCTCATTCTTTTTTCCCGGTGCAGCGTTCATAATTGTTTACTGATCCTCATAAACAATATCGCAAATTGCTGAGGAGAATCAATCAGTAATTTTGTAATTTGATATGTTCAAGTTGGAACATATTATATACATAGAGTTATGAGCATTTGTTACCAGGCAATTAATTTTTAGCACTGTATTTGCATCACATGTAGCAAATATAACCCCCTTGAATGTAGCAACCTTTCCTCATGTTGCAAACAAACATGTGACAAACAACAATTTACATTATACCATGTATTGTTTATGTAGCAAACACATATTCTCCTTTGTGGCAAATACCGAATCATGTAGCATGCAAACACTGTGTCTTGTAACAGACACCTTTATGTAGCAAACAGTGCCATACCATAACACATTATAATTCATTTACATGTGTAGCAAGCTACCAATTTGCATATATCAAACCATTATTATATCTGCCATTACACTATGGTTAAAAATGCCAACACTTTGGACATTTTCAAGTTCTAATATCAAATCCAATTTTCATTTGTAAAACTAATTTTAATCACTTGTATCAATTTTAGAAAAGTTCAATTCATCGGTTGTAAACATCGTAGTCAATTATTGTAATAGTCTAGATTAATAACAAAGCACCACTAAATCGCTTTCACTTAGAACAATGGTCACTTAATATTTTCCACATTATTATAGGATATGGGGTCACTTTAAATGGGAGTTCTGTCACTTTTAAGACCCATTGTTACATTAAAATCATTGGCACTGTCTAAATTTACAAATCACTTTATTTTATATAGGCCTATTTATATCATAAAACGTCATCATCATTATCGTACAATGCTTTTAAAAAACATCAACTATATTTATAATCATACATCGCCCTTTCTTTAAAACAGTATCTCCAAAATTCATTAGCCTCTGTGTTATCAGTACTAGCAAAAATCACAAGATATTTATAGCAAAATTCATTGGTAGTTTACAATTATGATGCATTACACTCTAGAAAAAGGCAGGCAATACGGAATTTACTTTTTATAAAAATTGAAAACCATCACAACATGTCCTGTTTATTCATAATTAAAATGACACAAAATAAATGTTCTGGTTTATTTTGTGGTTTTTTCCTGTTGTTAAGACTACCAGAAACTTTGGAACTAAATTTTTTTTTTTTTTTAGCAATTAGATTCAAATTTATCAACTCTGGGTTAAACTGACCCTACAAAGATTGGACTGAATCCATCGGAATTGTTAGTATGAGGATATTGCTTTCGGACACGGAGTCAATTATAATTTTTTACTGGATCAAGTCAAGATATTTGAATCCATCAGGCTGTTATATGTTTACAGACAGCCAAGTTCCTAATTATCACAGCATTTAATGTATGTCCAGTTCCTAATTATTACAGCATTTAATGTATGTCCATAGGGTCTGCAAGATGACTAGACTAAATTCTGGAAATACTATAATTAAGAATTCACATTTTTAACATTTCCCACAATCTGCTTTTGATGTTGGTGGCCAATTTTGACCACAATTATACAACTTTCCTAAATGGTTCCCAGTTGCTGTCAAAAGAATTGATAAAATGACCGATGCTCAATTCAGAGACGATCATCTGGATCAGTCAAATCCTTTTCCTGTTAAGCTTAATAGCAGCTTATCAGAAATATGAGTAATGTTGAGCATCCTCACTACACCTGGGACTAATATCTAAAGGGATACGAAGCTCCCATTCATGTGCAGTGATCCAGGTCTAACACAGTATAGTTATAGTTGATTGCCAATGGATATTCAGTTTAATTTGTAGCATGCCCTCATTATTTGAGTTAGCGCGGTATTATGAATCAAGATTATCAACTCATGTATAACAATATTTTTAAATAAAATGAACACACTTAAGTATAGGATGCTTCGGACATACAGAATGTGATTAGAATAAGCCTATTCGCCATTAGCCGCCCGAAGTGCATTCTGGGTAATAATCGCCAAATTTACGGGAGATAAACATGCCGAGGTTGCGCGTGTTTTCCAATGTGGCGAACTTCGTAATTATCCTTAAAATGACTGTACTTGCAGTTTTTATTACCGTAACACCTCTATTTTTTGATATGTATTGCACCTTGGAGTATTGATTATTATGCAGCTGAAAATAAAGGAAATGATTACTGATGACACAAACAAATCACAGGGGATTCCCCAAGAGTCGCAGTTCATCACATGGCCGTCTACGGTCGAGTTTGTCTTGTTTATCTCCCATTTATTTCTGGAAGTTTTTTTCTGAGCATGCGCGGTTGTAATGGCGAATAGGCTTATTAGAAAATGGTTTATATATTTAAATTGCCAAAATTATGGCTTTTCAGAAGAAGTATGCCAATTCAAACCTACTAGTGATCTGCTTGATCATACTAATAATGTATTATGATATTCAAAGTTCATGGTTTGTGTTTAGATTTAATGTGAATTGAAACACAAATTTGATATTTCTATTCATAAAAAAATAAAGTTTATCAGCTCATCCACATCTGAACATTTGTGTTTTGATTTTATATTAAATCTAAACACAAACCATGAATTTTGAATCGTAATACACTGTTTATGTGTTGAAGCGGGTCATACTAGTAGGTTTTAATTGGCACACTTCTTCTTCTGAAAGGCCCTAATTCTAGCAATATAATGCTTAATCATTTCTATCACAATCTGTATGTCGGTAACCATCACATACTACACTCTATTTAGCTTCCTCTGGACAGTGATGGAACTTAACAGGCGCAGATTTTACGCACACGTATGTATCTTCCACCTTCCAACGCTCTTGTGTATACGCTAGTGGGCGCGCTAATTACATGCTGCAATTAGTAGAATACGCGGTTACGTCACTGTATCGTGATGGCCAAATAGACTATACAGTGTGTTCAGGTTGTTTAAAAAAATCGTAATACATGTGTGGATTACACTAGATTTGAAATCGTGTGGCAACTCACATACTGAGGTTGTGCTAAAATAAAACTGAATGATGATAATCGATTGGTCATCATAAAGTAATCCAAGCGTATTTAAGCGCGATTTTGGCATATGCCAGCTTCACGCATACAATAACACTGCGACATTGCTCCATTCGGAATTTATTCCCTGCTGAAAACAGACTTGGAACTGACTGAACTAAAGGGTTCAACAAAAGAAAGTATACCACTTTGTTTATGTCATTTTGAGAAACTTTCAATTTGTTTTTGTCCAAACAGTCTGGATAGGCATTTAGATGAATCTTTCAGGCATAATTTGATACCAAATTTGCCCCCTAACAACAAAGATAAACCATGATTAGCACCATTTAAAGGAAAATATCCCATTTTCAAAAGTCGCATTTCCAATACACAGCACGAGAAGATTTGGTTAATCTGTCCATGTTCTCCCCATCCATAACATTCCTTTACATTCAAATCCTTCACCCATGCATCAGTTTACATTTGAATTAGCCCACGTATTGAGGGATATGCGCGATGATCAGTACGGGATAAATACGGCATAAATGTGTGTTAACAATTGGCCTATTCTTCTCGTGCTGTGTATTGGAAATGCGACTTTTGAAAATGGGATATTTTCCTTTAAATGGTGCTAATCATGGTTTATCTTTGTTGTTAGGGGGCAAATTTGGTATCAAATTATGCCTAAAAGATTTATCTAAATGCCTATCTAGCCTGTTTGAACAAAAACAAATTGAAAGTTACTTAAAATGACATAAACAAAGTGGTATACTTTCTTTTGTTGAACCCTTTATATATAGGCAAATTGAATATTGCATGTGATATGCAGTGATTGGAGCTTCATTCATAATACAGGGTGTATCAAAAAAAAATAGGACACTTTTTCATGACGGTGTAATACTTGTTATAATCATTGGACCATGACCAATTTAGTCTCAATGTAAAGCCCAATTAATTATTATGATGTCCTGAAGATATGAGCTCAATCCGATTCAAAATAAGAAAACTAGCGTACTTTGCGTAAACCATGTCATTTACTGGTTTGTACAATGGGATTTACATGTATAGACCAGTAAATATTAACATGGTTTACGTTTCAATACGTTTCAATAATTATAAACATAGAAAATAACATATCAGTCAATAGCAAAGATTAGTTTGGTAATCCATTTAATTCTGGCACAAATCAATACTGGCTAAATAGGCCTAATCCACAAATCAGATGCATGCATATTCTGTGCAAATTAAAAAAAGTTCTCGAACCCACTGTAGATGGTTCATTAGCATGATAAGAAGTAGAATTGGCATTAATAGTGTGCGCGTTAATGTTACTATTACTGTGTGAATGACCATTGTACATTCTACAAAATAGATTGCCTTGCCTAATAGGTCACAATTTCCTTAATTTATAATGGATTGTTCTCATATTTTCAGGATTTTATCTTTATCGGTTGTTCTTTACATTAAAATAAAATTTGGTCATGCTTCAGTGATTTAACAAGGATTTGAACCGTCATCAAAAAGTGTCCTAATTTTTTTGATACACCCTGTACACGTTCAATTGAAACACGACTCTGGGAAATGTTAAAAGTGTAGGAATGAAAGACATAGATATTACACTACACTATTGCATTGTCGGCATGCACTAAATGGACCTAACACTAATAAATACCCCCCCCCCCAGCTTTCTCTTTCATGAAAAATATGATCTGTAACAATTCAATTTAGTGTTACATTTTGTGAACAGATGTCTATTTAACATTTCATCATGAAAATGATTCTTGGAACTTAATAAGAAAATAAAAAGTTATAGCAATTCAAAAGTGATACAAGAAATGTTAACTGTGAAATGTTTTTGCAGAAAGCTGTGACAATCCGTAATAACTAAATTAAACAAATTATTTGTCTCAAAGCTCCCGCGCGAGTTAGTTAATTGATGCGTGTTAGAAGAAGAAAAATTATGATTTTTTAAAAAAAAAAAAAAAAAAATTCCAAAAGTTTCACAGATTTTTCAAAAAAATCCAAACATTTCACAGATTTTTCAGATTTTCATTGATCACAATCATTTTAAATACAAATGTTCACTTTTACAAGGATTTCAATATTTTATATTTATAAAAAGAAGAAAAAAAACCTTAAAATAAAATCGCATTCCGCATTAGGTTTTGAAAAACTGAAGAGCTTTGAGACAAAAGATTTGTATTAATATAGCCTTTACTGAACAGATAGCTGTAGGTGCTTATTTTTGTGGTATTATAACATTAAGTACAAACTTTATACAAATTTAACTTTACAAAATATCTTTTCTAAACGCATATGACTTTCACAATTTGTTTAGAACTGGGATTTCTTTGTGTATGGTGTAAAATGATGATTACAATAATTTTCATATGATGCAGATCTGACGTACCAGTATGCACGACTATACCCTACAATACACTCAATAAGACTTTATGTCTCTCAATTTTCATTTTCATATGGTCAGTTAGTTTTGGACAAACCAACAGACATTTTTTCACAGGCGTCAGCACCAAATCATGGAACACATATCATAACTGTTCTGTCAAAACCTTGTATGTTTTACGGGCGCCTCAGCATGTGTAAAGTAAAACTGCTCAACGGTTATGCATAGGAAGCGTTTCTTTATACATGTTCAAGGTTTTGATAGATCTGTTATTGGCCCTTAAACATGTTTAGAGCTGACTGCCCAAAGCTTTTACATAGGCAGTACAGCTTTATACATGCTGAAGAAGGGCCGAATGGCGATACGAGGTTTTGGCGACGATATGGAACAAACTTCTTGACAAAATGGTTTCAATTCGTATTTCTTAAAATGGGGACAAAGTTCTTAAGTCGGGATACTTACGACTAGGCTAATGTGTGATATAGCTTACTCATAGGTAACACTAACAAATCTTCTTGGATCATTAACCCCCCTGGGGTATACCGGCCTATCTTACAGTGGTTCTGATTGGTGTATTGCAAGATATACTCATTTGAATAGCCAATTAAAATGCAGCTTGTAAAATATTTCACTCCAATCATTATCAGGGATACAATTATTCTAACACTGTCTCTGATTGGCGCAATAAATGATGTATCTATCTTTCTGACCAATCGGCCAGTAGTTCTCAGGGGTTAAGAATGGGCTGCATCCATGCATGGACACTATTGTATCAACCAAGCTATTGTATGAACCAACAATCTCCTGTAACTGTGAGTGTCTTGATATCGTTCTAATATCAATGGTGTTATTTTTGTACCAATGTGTTTTACTGCAACTTTTA
Organism: Ophiura sarsii; assembly: GCA_035610835.1. Classification (NCBI taxonomy): domain Eukaryota; kingdom Metazoa; phylum Echinodermata; class Ophiuroidea; order Amphilepidida; family Ophiuridae; genus Ophiura; species Ophiura sarsii. Next base: position 22,380,064 of record CM069448.1, on the reverse strand, counting down.
CAGACCGGGTATTTGTTCTACAAATATAATGAGCGATACATGCAATGGGAAAAGTATTATATATATATTTCATTGTAGGACAGTTATACATACAATTCACAAGTATCATGAAGGTTACGCTATCAGCTGCTACAGTAGTAGCGGACCAACATTATTCAATTTTTTAAAACATGTTTATACCTTTTTTATCTTCTTACTATTATTAAAAAATACAATTATAGGCACTGAACTAGTCTATTTATATCAACAGGATGTTCCCAGAGATTTATTCTATGCACTTTACAAATGGAACCAGCCAAATTCGTGGGATTAAAACAACTCTTGCAACCTATATATAAATTACATTTTAAAAAACATGACATTGAATTTCATAATATTCTCAACCCCAGGGTGCTATATAATGACCCCACATACATACCTATACACGAATGTTAAAGATTCTGGGTATTAATCAGTTCCAAATTGGCTAATTGTGATGCTTGTATTTGTCCGTGCGCAAAACACATCCATGTTGTTGCGCATATTTACTGGTCAAAGTGTGAGTTTGTGCTCACTTAGCTGGTATCAAGTAGGTATTCCATTTGAGCCCACGGATAAATATTTGTCTCACAATTTTCGCCAATTTGGAACTTATTAAACTATAGTATGGGTCAGCAGTCTAATTGGTTTGTTTAGGAGTTAGTGATCTTAAGCCCCAAGAGTTGATATTATTGTCAATTCTCAGCAAGTTGAGAATGACTGTGGACCTGTTGAGACCATACAGAAACCCAGGTAATATCATCAGCGTTTTTATTACAAGTTCCCTTTTTCAGATCAACACTGAAATTTCCGCTCTCTCAAAATTCAAGCAAAGGACACCTGACCATTAATCTAAGGCAGAAATAGGGGAGTAGAAAGTCATAGTTTTGATCAGTTCAAAATAGGCAAGAGAACCCATATCTTGCGAACTTTAAACACAACTGCTTTATCCTCACTGTTCCAGCATGGCATTCATTTTGGCATTTCCATATCTTCTATAGGGGGTGTACCATTTACAGCTACCTAACTGGCTAATTTTAAACACTATAACTGTTATACATAATGTCAACCGAATGATTTTGGTCACCAATGTTCTAGTTTCCATATTTAAAAAACAAAACCAGAAAAATGTTGAGTTTCTTCTTTACTAGCTTCATGACACAATCAATTGAAATGGTACAGAATGGAGGCCAACATTATAATTTATTACAGATGATCAGCACATTTATGCAGTCATCAATTTGAATCTTTAACTTACCCTCATCAAGCATTCACCTGTATTCATATTCATTCAGAAAAGAAAATAGGTCAAGATAAGTTCTTGCCTGCAATTTATTGGTGAAGATTCACCTCAGTGCACTTCCTTCTATTAAGGGCGCACAGCACTAAATCACTCCTCGTTTTGTGTAATGGTAGTAAGTTCCGAAAAAAACAAAAAACGATTTTGTGATTAATGAGGTCCTTTAGGAATCAGTTTGGTGTGAGGGTAGCATTTCATAATTAAAATGAAAGATAATCTCTTGTACTTTGATCAGGATATTGCAAAATATTGATTTTCGATTGTATCGACAATGTATCACGTGGATGAACACACGTAATCGATGGCGGTTAGAAGGCGAGCGTCTGTTGAAAATAGGTGAAGATTTGCCATAGATTCATCTGTTCAAAATATAAATTTGGTCTCACTACCTCAAAAAAATAACTAAGCAAAGATTAGGCATCTAATCCTCTACGTTCCTTGAGGAGGGTAGGTTCACTATTCACATTGACATCTGCATTAGGCTTCCTGAGCTTGCCTGACAAAACAAATATGGATCATTACCAGAAGGTCTTATTCACCCATAGCTGCCTGGAGTTTTACACACAGTGGTCTATATTGAATATTTGATATAAACTATGCATTCCCCAGGGTAGCTATTGATGACTAACATCTCAGGTTTTATTCACCCATAGTTGCCTGGAGTGTTACACATAGTGTCTATACTGAATATTTGATATAAGCTATGCATTCCCCAGGGCAGCTATTGATGACTAACATCTCAGGTTTTATTCACCCATAGTTGCCTGGAGTGTTACACATAGTGGTCTATACTGAATATTTGATATAAGCTATGCATTCCCCAGGGCAGCTATTGATGACTAACATCTCAGGTCTTATTCACCCATAGTTGCCTGGAGTTTACACATAGTGGTCTATACTGAATATTTGATATAAACTATGCATTCCCCAGGGCAGCTATTGATGACTAACATCTCAGGTCTTATTCACCCATAGTTGCCTGGAGTTTACACATAGTGGTCTATACTGAATATTTGATATAAACTATGCATTCCCCAGGGCAGCTATTGATGACTAACATCTCAGGTCTTATTCACCCATAGTTGCCTGGAGTTTTACACATAGTGGTCTATATTGAATATTTGATATAAACTATGCATTCCCCAGGGCAGCTATTGATGACTAACATCTCAGGTTTTATTCACCCATAGTTGCCTGGAATTTTACACATAGTGTCTATACTGAATATTTGATATAAACTATGCATTCCCCAGGGCAGCTATTGATGACTAACATCTCAGGTCTTATTCACCCATAGCTGCCTGGAGTTTTACACACAGTGGTCTATACTGAATATTTGATATAAACTATGCATTCCCCAGGGCAGCTATTGATGACTAACATCTCAGGTCTTATTCACCCATAGCTGCCTGGAGTTTTACACATGGTGGTCTATACTGAATATTTGATATAAGCTATGCATTACCCAAGGCAGCTATTAATGACCAACATCTCATAAGTACAAATGCCTTTGTGTGAATCAGTCTAAAGCTTAGACAGCTCTGAATTGGCGAGAAATGAGAAGTTTTTTAATCTCTCTGCACGTGAAAGTAGTGAAGTCATATGTGCGCGACTTTGGCATATGCATACGACGCACCTTGTTTCGTTATGTGAGCCGTATGTGTGCCTACGCTCGTCTGTATTAATTCACCGCTATAAAGAGGCTGGCTAATTTGGAGCTGACTAAAATTATAGCTTGGATTGAGCATATTGTGTTTATCTGGATTTGCACCTCTTGTAAAGTATAACAACAATAACTGAATTATTGTATAAATTACTGTAATACTAACAATGTATTTGGCTGATCTTCAAAAGGATTCTGAATAAATAATACAAATACATATATTTAAAAAAAATGAAAAAGAATGAAGCTTCTCACGATTAGCCCTTCTGCCATTTCGATTGAGTGTATTTTAAAAACACACATCTAAAAAAAAACCCCGAAACAAATCAAATAATAAACTATCACATAAAACAAAAATACAGAGAAAAAAATAATATTGCAAACGGCCCTTAGCTAGCTAGCTACGTACACACTATAACAGATTTCCCTAAGTCACAGGCAAAGTTCATCCTAAAAAACAAAACAAAAACACTTCTAGGAATGATGCAACATCACATAGCCTCGGAAGCGACAGTTCTATGCTATGCATATAAAAATATAAGGAAGTGAACTTTACCTTCTATGAGTGACATCAAGCCTCAAATTAAGCATACATGGACCAGGAGCTACTTTGTACCCTTTTTTGACAAAAGTAGCTCCTGGTCCTATAATACTTTGCTATGCAAAATTTGAAAACACCGGGAGCTAAAAATGGCAACTTGGCAACCAGGGGTCAAAGTTCAAGGCTTGAGTAACATTCTGGGAAGCGATACAAACAGCGCGCCTATGCTATGTATTTATACTGCACTGATACATAAAATAATTACAACTATGGGATATCCTCATTCACTGTTTCTTTTAGCTCATGGTTCCATATTAGTCTGGTTATGTGGATGATTTTGAAGGAAAACAATGAGTTCATGTCACCACCATGGAAGAGCAATACGTTTAGTGACATTGCAGAATAAATATAACATAATGTGACCTATCACATGCATCAAAACCAACCAGGTGTTGGCAACTTTTATCTGCCGATAATAACAGAAGAAGTTCAGAACAAATAAATAAAGAAAAAAAATCAACCTTTTGAGTTGCATAAAACCTGTGTTTCATGGTAGATTTTGACAAATTAGGCGTCATTTTGAAGCTAACAAATAGTTCTATCTCAATGTTCATGTCTGGAGACAACTGGTCTGTTTTGATGTAATTGGGCACATATGACAGGGTTCAACTATTTTGTGTGTGTTTATAAAGTCACAATCACATTAGTTTGGAAAGTCTTTATAATGCCAAGGCTGACCCCATATGAGATTAGGGGGTGTCCCTCTTGCAAATGGTAGGGTCACCTAAAGCTCTGTAAAAAGAGCTAGGTTCATCCTCACCTACATAACCAGCAAAGGGTGGGGTTGTTACCCCCTAACAACCAATCCCTCATTAGTTATTCAGGTGATGTCTTTCATCATCATACACATGACCGACTAATGCTGGGTTATAGTGGGGGTTTTCTGCACATAGATATTTCCACAACTTGACTGTAATGATGCAAAATGGAAAATGTACACTTGTCCAGTTCTTTGCACTTTGACTTTACACCATGTTGCATTAGGTGATGTTATACAAAATATTCATTTGTGAAAAAACCTCACTATAGTCTATATACCTTCCTCGAGACTACTGTATCATTTTCTAATGGCAGTGAAATAAATGCACACACCCTCCTGTGGTGCTGGCTAAACAAGCACACATAGTAAGACGGAAGGTACGTACATGTGAGTAATGATACGCTTGCAGAGGAAGGTAACAGACTACTGTAAAAGTGGACATTTTCGCGCGTCGCACATTTTGAAAAATTTGCTTGTTTTTATTTTCGCGATTTTGAGCTTCTGTACATAGACCTACATATAAAATGAATATATTCGCGCGTTTTTATTTTCGTGCTTGCTGATTTTAGCGCGAAAATAAATGTAGCGCGAAAATGTCCACTTTTACAGTACTGTAAAAGTGGAAATGTTCGTGAGTGTACATTTTCACGCTTCACACATTTTGAACAAGTTTGCTTGTTTTTATTTTTGCGATTTTGAGCTTCCTTACATAGACCTTACATTCAAAAGGAATATATTTGTGCATTTTTATTTTCGCGCTTGCTGATCTTAGCACGAAAATAAATGAGGCGGGAAAATGTCCACTTTTACAGTATATATCATAATTGAGTAAGTGAAGACATTGATTCCAAACACAACAAACTAATAATAATAACATCATATGTAAAGCCACGTCTGTGGCAAACTGAAATCTTAGTAAAACAAAAAACAAAACTCACAACCAAAACAGAATAAGGGCACACATTAATTATTAAAATAAAACAAAACAAAACAAAAAACAAAACAAAACCTGCATATAATGTATAAACATAGGGATATTCACTGCAACTAATATGGTACACATATTTCCACGTTGAATGCAATTCATGGAGTATCAGTTTTTCTTAAGCTGCCTGTTAAGTTTTCATGTAACACCACTAGATCAGCATAACAAAAATAGTCTATTTTTTCCCAATCATACACTTATTTTAAGTTGCAAACATTCTCATTTCTTGAAAAGATTAATTCCAACCTGCCATTTTTATGCCTGTTAGTACAGGCATGCCATTAACTATTTTAACCCAAACCGTAGGCACTCAGATATCGTAAAGATGTTACCTGAAAAATCATATATTGTCTTATAAATTGGAAGAACATAGCAAATTATCATGATGTCAGCCACTTATCAAGATGCCTAACTTGGGTTTGTCTGCATGATGTTGTATTGCACTGGAACGACATCCCATAGTGAACTTAGCATGTTACATAATAATTACACCGGCAGCAGTGTCTTCTGGATTATGCCTGGTTCACTATAGAATGTCATTGTGGTACAATCAAACTCCAGGAAGAAGAAACCCCAAAAAGCTATGTATGTATGCTTTAACAAAAGTTTTATAGACAAGTTGATCATAATCTTTCAAGAAAACCTTCACACTCTTAACTCTCTCTCTCTCCTTGAATGCTTTTTAAAAATCATCACAAAATTCACATTTCATTCATTTCCATAACAGTTTTGTAAAGACAACAGTTATTTTCTTGCCGTGCCAATATTCAAAAGCACCCTCACACATTTTTAAAACTTCTCAATTTGTTCCAAATCCAAGTCGTTTAAGTCGGCGTCAAAAGCGAAAATAATTGTGTCATCGTCGTCGCCTCCAACTAGCCTGTCCATTTCGTCGTCGTCATCATCGCTGCTATCATGCTGCACGTTTGCTGGAAGCAGACGCTTGTTTGTCGCCCCCAGCTTACCCGAGGTCAGTAGCGAAGCTGCTGCTGTGGCAGAGTCTGTGTTGGCAACAGTGTTGGCACTTTCTTGTAGGAGTAAATCCTTAGTGGGACTTGAGGTGGGGGTTATCATGATGCTGCTGGGAGGGGTGTGGTTGCTGTCACCAGCACGCGGGGACGATGCTATAGTCTGGAGGCGGCCCATAAATTCCTCACAGTTAGTTGTTGGCAGTGTTAGACTTTTGCTATGCTTGTGCTGTTTAACAAGAGAAATAAAAATAGCTTTCGTTAATAAGTTTGCTATAAAGAGTAGATTTACATTTCATATTGTCATCTACAAGACATAATGACGTATCATAATTCAGATTGGCACGACATAGTGATGTAAAGTGGTGATATTTTTTTCAAGTCAAATTGATAAGCTTAGCCTACACCATGTTACTGATAAGCATGTGGATTTTAAATAAATTTGTATCATTATGGGGATAAGTGACATGATTTGGTCACACACAATTAACCACTTCACTGCCGGTATATACAGACTTACTATAACAGCTGTGTGTGCTGAAGCATTCATGACGGACTCTGACGCAGACATTGAAATTGCACTGTGAGATGCATGTAGATTTCTGACAACATATTCTTGTGAAATATACACAGATATGATTTGAAATAAAATACCAGTTTGTATTTGAAACTAGAACTAAAGTCTGAACACAATAATATGTCCAAAATGTGCAAGAAATTAACCGTAATGTAACCATTTCACCACCTCAGAAATTCATATATACATGCACAGCCACGCATGCATAGTTTTAATTTACAGCCCAGGATACATCATATGTTATTGTGAATAGGGGTATCCGATATGCAATATATATGTAAGGGTCTGGTAACACGGCGAGTTATGGGGCGGCGAGTTATGGGAGAGTTACGGTAAGACCATCCGGCGAGTTACGATAAGACCAAGCCGGCGAGTTACGGTAAGACCAGCCGGCGAGTTACGGTAAGGCCAGCCGGCGAGTTACGGTAAGACCAAGCTGGCGAGTTACGGTAATACCAGCCGGCGAGTTACGGTAAGACTAGCCGGCGAGTTGTGGTAATTTTTTCAATCTTAAAGTTGAAAATGGTCAAATATCAGGTTAATTTGAACGAAAACGCACTGTTGAGTGTGACAGGTGTATATAGGCCACGGTCGAACCTGTATCCTACTTTTTGAATTTTACAGGCCTGACAGTTTAAGTACACGTCAGGCGTGTGTAAAAGTCCAGCCCTGTCAGTATCATGCTTTATTTACGAGTGGTTACAGTTATTTACATTTAATTATGATATTGTTTCAACATTGTTGCAAATTCCGGGGGCATTTGATATGCCAGTGCCTGTGCGTACTGGACACTAGGGGCCTATTGGTGTAGGATGTCTTCAAAATAAAGGGGGGGGGGGGTCATTCAGTGTGGTCTTGAAACAGCTAGTGTATATATATTGCATCACATTCACCAAATAGTATGTTTTAAACTGCTAAGCTATAGCTTTTAGATATTATAAGACCCACCTCTGGGACAATTTTGATTATGTATCACTTTGTATCAAATGGCTGCCAGAATGGTTAAGTTGATGTTAACACTTTCCACGCGGCAGGTGGCTGCAGACGACATTCCAAAATTTCACAAAATGTTTAAAAAATGTCAAAATTATTGAATTTCATTACCATATTTAGAATCACCATGAGAAATGCATTGAAATAAGTACAAACATGCTTAGTACTGGGTCAGTAATCATTGAGATAAACTTTGAAAATTTTGAAAGGTTTCTGAAAAATCAGTTCTGTGTATGTAAAAATAGTAGCCGCGTGGAAAGTGTTAAGTGACCTAATACATTTGTGTCGTATTGTAAATGACCATAATATGTAATACCAATACCCCCAAATCAAATGGGTCAACATTCTCAAACATTTTGATCCCCCCCCCTCTTTACTAATGTCAAAACTTGTTTATCCCCCCCCCCCCCCCCTCTTTTTCCCCCTTTTTGGGATGTCATTTTTTGTTGTTGACCCCACCATGGAATTCATCAACCCTCACCAAGGTATTTATGAATGGTCCCTCATCAATAATAGAAAAGTTGCCATTGTCATTTTAAGACCTTTCCATGGCAACAGGCACCCTGTTTCTCACTAAAGTTCTATTGTGGCAACCCAAACATGGCAGGAGATCCAGAGGACAACCTAAAAAAGACTTCATCAGGATTCTTGCAGAGGACACTGGCTTGGGTGGACAAGATCTGAAAAATTGCATGAATGATCGAGCAGTGTGGAAGGCGAAAGTCCGAAGATCTCGAGAGGGAATTGGATGAGATTGTGTTGAGGATGGAGGCTAAAGGAGAACAGATAGCAAGGTTAAAGAGACATAAGATGTAGGTTAAAAGATGTTGTGGGGGAAGGATAGGAGATTGTTACCTGGGCCGGGTAGGTGAGGAGGGCGGTGCAAAAGACAGATGATGAGAAGATGCAGGAACTTCTAGAAATGGAATGGAATGAGTAAGTTAGTAAGTGTTCTCACTTTTTACCAAAATATATCACATTCAAAATTATCTGTATCTTTGGAACTATTAACTGAGTAGGACCTACACATTTTGTGTGAAGAATGATACATGACGCATATGTACCGGTATATGATATATATGTGAAGAAAATTTCCACTTTAAACCGTAACTCGCCGTCTGGTCTTACCGTAACTCGCCGGCTGGTCTTACCGTAACTCGCCGGCTGGTCTTACCGTAACTCTCCCATAACTTACCGCCCCATAACTCGCCGTTTATCCATCCCCGTTGTGGCTAGACCATATTGAGTGCCGGACAATTTTACTGACGGCGAATGGAGTAAGTGTAGCGAACGAAGTGCAGTGGATCATGGAATGGGGTCCAGAGGCTTCTTAAGGTTTTTTAAGGGTTTCTTAATGTACTTTGAGGTTTCCTGCCAAATAATTTCTTGCTTTAAGATGCAGTTTAATGATTCTATCCACAAAATACAAAAACAAAAACACAAAAACAAAATGTTGTTTCTTCCTTTTTTACCTTATTTTATCTTATGAGTGCCAGCCGGCCAGCGTAGCTACAACCCTGGTTATAAATTTGGCGTGCGGGTCATTGGAGTAAAACAAGCCATCAACCTGTATTTTACGGGCTCCGTACAGAATGGAAATGTGAATAAAACATATTTTCCTCTACCAGTTTTAACCAACTATTTTTTTTTAAAGCTAATGAGATAGGTTCTTGGCCAGAATACATAATCTGAGATTTTTAGGCACAGATTTCTAGAAATAAAATCCCAAAATTGAGTACATTTTTTTTACTCACCCTGTTTAATACCTCTGTACGTCTTATGCCTAGCTCAAACACTTACCATATATTTATTATTGTTTAGTTGTCTTCTTGGTCTCTGGTTTGTTGGGTTGGAAATAGCGCTCTGAAACAAGATAGAAAAGACAAAAACAAAAGAGACAATATCATTATTTGTGAAACTTTTTTTAAATATAGATATTGGTGGAATCGTACTGAAATTGTCATTTTTTCAGTTCTACCTTCTGTATATCCCTCAATGTTGTCTTTCCCTTAGACCAGTGGTTCCCAACCTTTTTCTGGTGGTGACCCCATTCCTGAAACCAGCATCAGAGCGCAACCCCGTGTGATGTGTTTGCCGATAACATGTATTTTTTGACGTGACTGGTCGCATCTTATGTTTCATCATTTCCTGAACTTATCACACGTATCACCGCTGTTCGTTTTCGCCCTCGACGGCAACTGAGTTAAAATCTCGCGTCACCAACATCACAACAAGCCATCTACGTGTTTTCGCGAGATTACGATGTAAACAATGGTAACTTGCGTGAAATAAAAATAAGCATCTAAATTTCACTGCAAACATCCTTTTGACGTTCATTTTTTACACATCTGTTAGTCAACGAGTGTTCAGTCGTGTACGGGCTAACTTATTTTGTATTTGGTTTGATCGTGGCTCATTTTTTTTGGTGTCAATTTTCGAAGGATTTTGGAGCCATTTTTGTGTACAATTCCGACGGCGCCGTAACTTTCGATATTTTGCGAGATTTCTAGAGGAACAGTGCCCCGTTTATCGTCTGTTAGTGAAATGTAAAGTTAAATTGACCCATCTAGTGTAAGTATGCAATCCTTTATCATTATAATTCCATAAAAACAAACTTGGTATCAATATCACGATTCATGTGATATTGGTGTTTAAAATACAACAAAAACGAGTACCTTTCACTGGTAAACAAGGTTAAAAGTGTCGAATTTGGAATGTTTTACCACACGAAGGTCTCATTTTATGTAATACTTCCGGGTTCCTGACAGTGACGCAAGTCGTTATTGTTCCTGAGCAGACCTAAAGCTTCATTGATAGATGAAATAAATAAGTAAAATCTAGGCCTGCGCTGGGGTCTACTTCAAGTTTTAATTGTCACTAAGTTCATAGGGCAGGCTACGGTCTCAGCTTTAGCCTTGAATTTAGCCATTTTTACCAAATTATGTTTTGGACTGGTACAAGAAGAAAAGTGTATTTATGTCTCCTTAAAAATGTAGCATGCCACTGATGTCTGCATGATTAAAATATTGAAATGTCCAGAATTCCCATATTTTTATTCCGTTACGGGACAATAAACAAGTTAACATAATTGACAAACAACAAACAACATAATTGAATATGTCAGTGATTTTATTCCTTTGCATAAAAACAATTTTTTCTCATAGCATCCGGCCCGAGGTCATGATCGTCAGGTCTCGTGAAACCACAGTTATGTTTGCACCTGCAATACTCAGTTCATATACCGCCGCGCCAGTGGCGTACACTAGGGGGGTCCAGGGGACGGTGACCCCCTGAAATGTAAGCAAATTCCATTCAAGTGTATAATTAACGTACGGAAGGCCTACCACAGATTTGAAAAAATTGCACATCTGTACAGCATCCATAGTAAGGGGGCTATCATTTTCTTCGGGAGGGGAGGGGGGTCACAAATATAAATATGTTAATGGCCGCTGTTAATAAATTTATAACCCCCCTATCCGATACAAAATAATTTTATGACCCCCCCCCCCCCCCCCCCCATCGAAGTTAGATTTTTTATGACTTAAATAGTAAATAATGAAAAAATAAACAGGAAAGGTGTTGTAAACATGTACATTTATAAGGGATCTGCTTAAATGAATGCGCGCGAAGCGCGAAAAAAATTGCCGTTTTGAAATTTTAGAATCTGAATTGCTACACAAAATTATAACCCCCCTATTTAAGATTTTACAAAATTATGACCCCCCCCACCATATTTGTGACCCACCCCCTCCCGAAGAAAATGACAGCCCCCTAATCCCATTGTAAAAGAATAGTTGCTTATCCCCTCAAATATGTTTTTTCTTTACAGAAATATGAGTGATGGATAGTCATCAAACCGCCATTGATGCCCTTTGTAGGGTTTGCGGGCAAAGATGCCTAACTTGGCAGCAATCCAGAACTCAAAAACCCATACACAAAAACAAACATCTGTGCAACCTATTAAATGTGTACAAAATTGATATTAAAGAAGACAAAGCAGCAGTTCACCCAGAAAATATTTGTAAGAGCTGCGTATCGTCATTCCAAAGACCATCAGGAAAGCCAGTTATAATATGGGCGCCTCATGAAGATATTCACTGTGAAACATGTATCCTATATGCAGTTAAGCGCCGACAAAGCTATGGGAAAGTAGCATCAAAACGCCGGAAACTGAACCATGAAAAAAAACAGCAACAACTGAACTTGGACATGGCATGTGACATTATTCTAATGGAAATGAAGAATAGTGAAAGTGTGATGCCATGCAAGAAATTGCAACAAATTGCCTCAACAATTGTGAGACAAATAATGTCGCTTCAGCAGACTTCAACTATACAGTTACCAACAGGTGGACCAGTAAGTGCTATCAAAATAAATAATAAAACACTTTAATATCTTATCATTTTTTACATTATCCTCAAAAAAAATGAAATGAAATAAAAAGCAAAGAACAAAAACCAAATAGCCTATATATCCGCTCTTGTTATTTTTTAAGAATAACATGGGCCTAATGTCTAGGTAGATGGATGTTTACAATATAATATAGTCACAAATAGTTTGCTCTATTAAAATCCACCCAAACCATTTTGAACCTGCTGTAACACTTTTAAAGGGAAAAAAGTCTGACCGACTGATCAAACCTGAGAGATACATTTGCCCAAAGAACAGGAGGTTTTTTGACGCCTTATATAAGTTACAAATAATTTTAATTTGTTTAACAATTTTGCAGAAATTGACCAGATACCTTTGCCCAAAGAACAGGAGGTTTTTTGACGCCTTATATAATTTTAATCTTTTTAACAATTTGCAGAAATTGACCATACAACGAGTCACTATCCCGAAAGTACCCAGTACTTCTGCTTCGTCACGAACCGTGAGAGAGAGAAGTCGTGTAGTATCCCAACAGCTTTGTCTCACAAGCAAAAATGCATCTGACCATCAGCTAGCAGCTGTTTTGAAAAGCAAGACCCAATTACAATTACAAGAATTCCTCAACAAGCACGACCTATTAAGCATCAGAATCCCCGGAGGCCATGAACTGATGATGAAGGTGCGGCTGGGATGGTCATGGTCACAAATGAGGCAAATGAAAGTGTAAGTTAGTTAGGGTAAAACATGGTCAAGGGTAAAAATGTTCCGGAAATTATGGAACCTTTTTCCCGTGAATTTTAGAATGTTCCCGAGAAAATTTCAGGGAATTTAGAACCTTCTCCAGGAATATTTCTGGTTTTGGTATCTTTCCTGGAAACTTTCAGGAAATTTTGAAAACATTCCCAGAAATTTTGAAAACATTCCCAGAAATTTTGAAAACATTCCCAGAAATGTTGAAAAAGTGTAACCTTTCTCGAGAATTTAGGAACCTTATTCGGCAATATTTCCGGCATTTTGGTACCTTTCCCGCACATTTTACAGGAGTGTTGGAAATGGAAATATTCCTGGACAGAAATGTTCTGGGAATTTCGGAACATGTATAACTTGTACAACCTTCATGGTGGACAGAAATTTACGAAACTTTGACAATTTCCCAGGGAATTTTGGAACCTTCCCCACAAACTTTCCAGGAATTTTGTAACCATCCTCAGATTTTCCCTGGGAATTTGGAATTTTTCTGGAAACTTTCTGAGAATTTTGGAAACTTTGCGCCGACATGGAAAATAATTGAAATGGTATTTTGACGTTTGCACATCTCTTTTAATTGTTCTTCTCAAATATTATTAAAAATGTTTTAAAATTACACAGGTGGCTCAAGGAGTACAACATTACAATGGCGGCTGAATGTATCACAAGGCGGAAAATGGCTGGGATACTGGGCACTTCAGCAGTAGCAGCGGAAATGTTGCCGTTTTTATTCAAAGAAGGCGATGAAACGGTTTCCCATCTAGCCCCCATTGTGTATATCCCAGACCTTCAAAACCACATCATGACGACCCTTGATGGTCTTGATAAGTATGTATTTTATTTTGCAAAACAGGATTCCTATGAAGTTTGTATGATTGCTCACACTCACAGTTTTAATAAATTTCATAATATTTGAAATTCCCAAGTTTTAACTTGGGAATTTCAAATATTATGAAATTTATTAAAAAAGTGTCCTAATTATAATGTTTGAATATTTAATGAACAGTTATTTTGTTTAGTATGGACATGGATATGGCTGCATTGACAAGTTGATTTCAAATTGAAATGTTTTCATCATCAGTTGTGCACAATTTGATCACAAATTAAAGGTTTGATGTGACTTGGTGCTTAGGCCTAAAAAAAAGAGGTTTGATTGGCGTAACCCGGCCGACCCTATTTTTACCGCCGACCCTAAACATTTTTTTTGTGTGTGTGTGAGAAAAAGCAAAAAAGCAGTGAAAATGTGTATTTGTGCCATTTGTTTATGTCTGTATGGTATATGTGTGCTGGTATATAAAATGTCATAGACATTTTATAGATTTAAAAATAAAAAATAAAAAAATCCGACCTACCTACCCTATTTTTTTCTTCTATGTTACGCCAATCAAACCTTTTTTTTTAGGCCTTATTATCATTAATTAGTCCCAATGAATTCAGACTTAATTAACTTATTATGTTTAAGGTTTGGGCTTATGTCATCAGATGACCTTACCAAAGACAAGATAATATTGAAGATTGGTGGCGACAAGGGTGGAGGAACTACAAAGTTTTACTACCAAATTGTAAACGTCGACAAGCCTAACTCCAAATTCAACACAACAGTGTTCTGTGCATACCAAGCCGAGGAATCTGTGGCGAACATTCATATGGCGATGGACAGATATATCACCCAGATCAATAATCTACATGGTGCAAAATGGAGGTAAATTTTCAGATATGTTATTTATTTTATCATTTATGCTCTTTTTAGAAAAGCCCAATTTGTCAATTACCCATCGCTTACAATTATATTCTTTCTTTTGTATTTTACAGGGACATGGAAATTGATGTGTATCTTGGAGGGGACTTTGCAATGCTGTATAAACTCCTTGGTCTTCAAGGTGCTTCTGGTAAGTTTTCAGTAGGCCTATAGCTTGGGACCTTTTTCATCTTAAAAGACAGTTTTCTTTTAGGTTTCATAATTTTCAGCCAAATTGGTCAATCTTGCAAGTAGCATACTTGCTTAGTATTTTTTGAAATGTCTTAAATTGTGAACATCTTGTTTTGATTTATTCACTCTCTTTTTTACACAGCAACATTCCCGTGCATTGCATGCCATATCAAGAAGGACAACATTAATGAGAGTGCAATTTATGAAGCCAGGACACTTGACACCATCAATGCAGACCATGGACATGTTGAGGCGGATGGGTTTAGCAGGGAGGCAAAGAGGAAGCACCACAGCGTATCACACAAACCTCTATTCACAATTCCTACTGAACAGGTATGAAAAGGCAGACATACAGATTACACAGCCTTATAATTGAAAAAAAACCTCACTTACAAATATCATAATTTGGCATATTGGTTTCTTTTTAGGTGTGTCCCCCAGTACTGCACATAAATTTGGGATTATGGAATAAATTCTACAACCAATTACTTGATGAAGTTCAGAAGCTTGGAGAGGCGATTGCTGATGAGAGAGCTGAAACAGTATGTACCCTATTTGTAAATAATAATATTATGATTGCAATGCCGGATCCTTGGCAGAGCATCGTCTGTATCAATATCATCAACATTTAATATTGTGTGCATGCATCGCTTGTCTCAGCGCTTTCAAACAAGACATGCAATTATATTATTTTTATAACCATTTCTGTATTTAATAATAGCCTGGTGACCTCCCAGATGACGTTGATTTTGCCGCATACGTAGACCTCATTCACGAGATAAGGGATCAGGTGCGGACCTTACGTGATCAAGCGAAGCAAAAACGAGATGAGGCCATCGATTTGGAGTATGACTTGGCAACGCAGTCACTAACATCATCTGTGGAGCCCACCCAATCCCAAATGCAGACCATCAACGACCTTCATAAGCAAGCAAATGACCTAGTAAGTCGATTTTTAAACAAACTTAATTTACTTTCCCTTATCTCCTCCATCAAAAAATAAATAAAATAAAAATAAAACATAATTCATATAAATCTATTCATTAATTTAATTTACAGGATAAACAAGCAACAGACCTGCGCCACCAGTTCAAGCTCAAAGACGAAATAAATCCGCTGGTGAAAGCTCTGGATAAGACTTTAGAGGAGTTTAAAGTAAGACGTCAAGCATATCATTCCAACACATTCATCGGCAATCATGTTGACAAATGTCTTAAGGTAGGTCCTAAACCTAAAAAGAGGATAAAGGTTCCTGGGTTTTTTAAACAACACATTTATAATTACCCATGTAGCCTATCAATCAGTAAAACTATTTTGAAATACTTTGCCCAATTGATTGGACTTTTAGTTTTTTATGTCACACATTTACTAATAGGATTTCTTATGTCATTTTTAGGTAGAGAATTATTCCAGGCTGTTATCCAAAATAGTCCAGGAAACCCAAAGATTATGCCCGGATTTGGAAGATGCTGCTGCTGCGATAGAAGTGAAATATACAATGCTGTTTCAGCACTTCGGCACATGTTACAGAGTGTACAGCAGCAAAGATGAATTGACTTCTGATGACATTGATGAACTTGGTAAGTGTATCTGTCCAATATAGAATGTGTCAGGATATATGTACTACATGTACATGTCTGGGATTATTATAGATCAATTGATAATAAGAATAAAGATACTCATTTGTATATCATTATTAGTAGCCTAATCAATTAAATACTATTATTTATTTCTATGTAAATACTTCTATGCTAATAATAATATATTTACTCCAATCTTTATAAATCTTTCCAGTGTATCACTGGAATAGGCCTCCAAATGACATAGCAAAGTGGAAGGTAAATGTAAATCGACCTAGTAAATAGTTCTTTCTTTTTCTATTACACCTCTACAGAAAACAATATTAAATTGTTTGCTCAACTGTATCTAGAGAAGTGGCCCGGATGTCGCCTGACTCCTAAATTTCATTATCTATGGAAACATGTGATGCCCTTTATCAGAAAGACTGGAGTAGGCCTCGGAAAATTTTCAGAACAAGGAGGAGAAGCAATGCACAACTTATTCAACATTCTGGGTCGGCGGTTTCAAGGAGTAAAGAACGTTCAAGGGATGGTTCCCGAACTATATCATCTAAAAAAAGTCATTGAAGAACATTTAGTGCAAGTCCATCCCTCTATGAGGATATCAATTACAAATCCCATAGAAGAATGAAAAATTGAAAGAAGAGTAAGTGGATGGAGGTTAAGAGGTATTGAAGGTGGTTGGAGATACAAGGGGGAAAGGAAAGAGAGGAGGTTCATTGGTGAAGGTAGATGGAGATACTAGAGGTATTAAATGGAATGAAGGTTATTAAGAGGTAGTGAAGGTGGATGGAGAGGGGTAAACGAAAGGGATGGTTTACTTATGAAGGTGGATGGAGATACTTGAGGTTAAGGAAAGGGAGGAGGTTAGGAGGTAGTTAAGGTGAATGGAGAAACTTGAGGTTAAGATAGGAGGTAGAGATTCTTGAGGTAAGGGAGGTTAGGAGGTAGGGAAGGTGGATAGAGATGCTGGGTTAAAGGAAAGGGAGGTTAGGAGGTAGGGAAGGTGGATAGAGATGCTGGGGTAAAGGAAAGGGAGGTTAGGAGGTAGTGAAGGTGGGTTGAGATAAGGGAGGTTAGGAAGGAGGTAGGAAAGGTGGATAGAGATGCTGGGGGTAAAGGAAAGGGAGGTTAGGAGGTGCTACTACTAGTGAAGGTGGATGGAGATAACTTGGGGTAAAAAGGAAAGGGAGGCGGTATGAAGATTGAAGGTAGATGGAGAGTAGAGGTAAAGGAAAGAGATACAGGAAAGGGTGGCGGTTTAAAGGAAGCAGAGCCAAGGGGATATTATTATTGTAGGGAGTTGGTGGAATTATGTTTAATTGTATAAATCAATCATGTCATAATAAATGAAGTAAATTTATACTTACATGACAATCTGACATCTCCGACTAATGTACTGGGTTATTTTTTATATCCAGGGTATTCCTTAAGACCATCTAGCCTAGGCCTGCAACAACAGGCCACAACTACCAATTAAAAGATCTGGATTTTTTACTTTGTCGACATTCATTTCAATCACATATTTAAAGCTCATCTGAGCTCATCAGGTGAAATTATATTCAGAATTTCCACATCTATATTCCATTCCAAGCGCACTACAAACAGTAGTAATTTACATTGTGTTGATTCCTCAACTTCGAAAATTGTTGATCCCTACAAACAGACTACACACTGCATGGGCATACACATAGGCTTGTAATTGTATGGCTTGGTTTGGATCCATCGTCACCGTGTAGACAGGCTGGTTGAACAGTATAGCTAAAATATCCATGTCAGTACTCAGATGCTGTATTGCCAGTGTTACGCGCTAGATTAGCCATCAACCCGGGCCATGGTGAACTAGGCAAGACTTATCTGTCGGCTATTATTTCCGTCTTTCTTGAGGGTTATTTAACTTGATTTTAGTCACTGCTACAGCAATCGCGAGGGATAACACGTTCAATGAGTGTCTGCAATGTGGACAGGTCCTAAATGTATGTAACACCTCCCTGTTGACACACTCGCGCGTAGGCATACGCGTGTTTCGATGTTGATACATTACTTTCCCGTCAAAACAAAACATTAGACTTACCCCATGGCCCCAGTCTTGTCCCTGCCAAACCCGAGACATTACCTTGTTTTTGTTTACAGTTGGTTGCATAAGAATAGTAATAAATAGGTAGATTTCCTACTATATAGGGCCTAGTAATAATATGGCGATTTCTTTATTTAATTATAAGAGATTTCCAGGGTATCGTATGAAAATATTATACATACATTTAAAGAATTGCGGCCAGAGTTGTTGTACACTGAATGAAACAAACCTTATTATTATACTATAGGCCTAGTTCTAAATTATTTGTTTAATTTTAATATTGTTTTGTTATTGTTCATTGCTGATCTCCATACATAACACTGAAAAATGGAAGACACATTAAAACAAACCTGCAGTAATAGCGTAACTAGGGTCTTCAATTCGGGGTTGTGGCGGGCAGGCCTCTGTGAGGGGGGGGGGGGGGGGGGGGGGCGTGGCATATCCGACAATTTTTGGTATTAATTAGTATATAGTTTTTCATCTCATTTGGGGGCATCAGGGGGAGCCTTCTGGCAGGGTGGGGTACACTGCACATACCTGAACGACTCGCGACTCGACAGAGCAGAGCGGACCCAGAGCAGAGCGGACCGTCCACCACCGTCTGCTGCTGCTTACAGACAACGACACAAAACATCGCGCCGCGCAGGACTTTGAACAAGTCTATTCACATCGGGTCGGGTTTTAAATTAGCGTTCGACATGTACAACATGTACATGTATGCACACATCGTGTGAATGTTTAGGGCTGCAGTTATTATGTCTCCCGGGGGTCTCACGATAAGAAAATACGATTTGATTCAGATTAAAGGGCCACAGTATAAGCTATTTTTTAAATAATGCAGAAGTGAAACTACTGAAATTCTGACCTCTTTTTGATAATATTTGATAAATGATGCAACTAATATTTTAATGGAATCGGGTGTCCCTCGTAGTTAATTTGTCATATATTATGATGTTTTTCTCACTATTTTTCACAAAAATACTTGAAATAGCCGTTCAAAACGACCATTTATACATTCATTGCAACGTTTTAGGAAGAAATAACGTATAATGTAAAAACGAATATAATAAATTATAAATCTTATACTCTTTGGAAGTGAACTAGTTATTTTGAAAACGCCCGTTGATATCTTCCAACAACAGTTTTCCGTTTTTGAAATAAGGCCCTGTACCCAATTTTAGAAGGATATTTGTACCAGACGTGATACAAATATTTATTCATTTGCACTCGAATTTCCCGCGCGAAATCCACTGCAATGTTGCGCGCGCAACCACTTGACTACGCAACTCAGTTGCCTCGCGCGAACAGCGGTGGTATCAGCTGATTGGCACGTGGGATGGCATGTAATGTACGCTTTCAAATTTGGTTGAAATCTCTTTACTTTTTAACTCGATAGACAAGTATTCAGGCAAAAATGCAGCATGATATTGTTCTATTAGTTTAATACTCTATGTAGGTTAAATCGTTGCTTTTACCTGTGTGCGATACGTGATATAGCTTTGACAAAGTTATAAGAATCTAAAAGGTTTGTGGTTTGCATACTAAATTTGTCATAAACCCATTTGTCACAATCCACTGTGGACTATTCCAAGTAGGTTAAGCCAGTGTAAGAGTGGTCCTTTTTACTCCTTTCCAAGTTATACAGCTTAATTCAAACTATAGTTAATACATTGTCTCGCATATCCAAATGTGTATCAATATAGGGGACAGGAGGAAATATGTGATAAACGAGAGCTTCGATTCGCCCTTAAACATTCAGGGGGAGGGGGCTCTGCTGTTATAAGTAAAAAAGGGTTGAAAATACCAAATTATGTGTTAATTACTCAAATATGGCTGGATCCCTCCCCTTGCCCCCTGGATTTGGTACCTATGATAGTGTATGGACATGGTAGTTAGGTTTAAAGGGACACTAAGAGATGTGTTGAAGGCTGCGCCCTCAATTATGATAGAAACTGGGATTGGTATATTTTTATGTATGAAACTAACACTTTTAAGGATTAAGAAAAATCAACCCTCTTTGTACAACCAAACGTCAATGCTGATCTAGCCGCGATCAGCATTTTACGTCAGACAGCGTCACCCTGCTGTATGTGTGATACATAACGCGAACCATATTTACATAGAGGGCGTTTTAAGAAAAGTTTCACTAAATAGCGATGGTATTGTTTAAATCAAGTTTTGCTGTGTTTTTGTGAGTAGAAACAACAATAATGGCAATTTTTAATGTTCATCTTGAATTCTGAAGTAAATTAATTTTTAAAAAAAATCTTCAACACTACTTCGTGTCCCTTTAGGTGACGAAAAATCAACCGATAAAAATTCTACAGATGTTCGACCTCTCAGGTAGGGTCTTGCCTGATGCTCATTCAAAAGTTGCAATAGTTTACAGTCATGATATGTACTCAAAGTTTGAGTTGCATAACTCCAATGGTTCTTATTTTACACACACAAGGTAACATGAAATTTGCCCATTGAGTAGTACACAAACTGACTGGGTGGTTAACCAACATTGGCAGTAAAAATACAGCAAAATACACAATATAATCTATTCAACAATTAAAATTGCTTTTGTTCCATCTGGCTCCATAGTTAGGATGTTGTTTTCCAAACCTTGTACAAGCTAAAGTTGTATACCTGGAGAACTGCTTAAAGCACTGAGGTTCATAAAAGGTGTCATCACATGCTGGGGTGTTTTGTTTTGTTTAGGGGGATTATGTAGGATTCTCAACAAAAATAAAAAGCCTACTCTAGATACTGGCGTATACATACCAGGCTTCTCGTTAGGTAAAAATATTATGGGGTCCACTGGACCCCATAATCTACCAATTCTCAAAATGATGGGGTCCAAGTCAAAAATGTAATTTGCGAATAGCAAGGAAGAAAAAGAAATTACGCAATACGCACGTGTTAGTCTCTCTTGAAAATTGGCCGTCAAATACTGTATTGACGATGTATGCATTCAACGACGACTACAGACACGACAAAAACATTTGTAGATGAGGTGAATGATCATGGACGATGGCCGAGAGTTGTACAAGGAAGACCGATAATACTTTACTATTCTATTACCAAGTAGGCCTATACTTTGATTTGGATTGTCACAAAAACTGATATGTGTAAGCTTACACGTGCAAAATTATCTTGACACACGATTAAAAATGATTGCGTCCAAATGGACGCAATAAAGAGTCCAGTTTAAAATGTACTGCGTTTTTAGCAAACATATTACGTCCCCAGATGTGAAAACGCAATGTAACTTGAAGCCTGATACCGGTACATACAATGTTGCGCCTGTAAAGAAACATCATTGTGCAGAAGAAGAGAAATAGAGCATAGTCCTAATGTCAGGATTAAATTCCTACTGTTTGGGGGCAATACATGGCTTTTCTGACTATTGTGATTACGCTAAAACAAAATTAAAATCTGACTGACACCAGCAAGGACTAAAATTGGTGTGGAATCAGTATAGTGGATCTTGAGGGGAGCCTACAATCAGGTTGCCTGGATCAGGCTCTCTAAAATTATTTCAAATCAGGTAGCTACTCTGTAATAAAAGATAAGCTTGTAATTTGTGATTAAATGTCCAAGCCAAAAGCAAAGGTTATATGCAGGCCCACACCACCGCCCTTACTCTTACTCACCTAAGAACAGGCCCACACCATCCGACCCTCTCTCGCCCGCCCCTGCTCAATGAGCATGCTGGGCCAGTGAAAATGAATACTATTCATACACTCTTGAGTGCATTGAAAGTGTCTAATGCACTTCACGTGTGCGCCGTTCAATGCACGCAACAAGCATTTTGTTTTGATTCGTTGGTCAGGAATCGCAGGTTCGCCGATTTCACTGGGGGTGTTAGCAAACTTGTTAACATGTTTTTATTCGTTTTTACATAGATCAAAACTATGCTTTAATTGTGAATTTTGATCTGTATAGTGTCGTGTAGAAATTAGGTCAATACATGCATATGTTTTGTTTCTCGAAAAATTAGAAAAATCAATCCACTTGCGCAAATGTTGATATGCTCACAATAGCCCTCATCTATTCACATATCAACATTAGCGAGCGTTCATTGATTTGTCTAATTTCTCTCGAAACAACACATACGCATTTATTAACCCATAATCGTCGGCGAATGAAGTTCGAGCGAGGGAACTTGCGCCAGAAGTCTTGCACAAATCGTGTTGAATGGAATGGTAATGTATGCTAATATCATTAACATATTTTCGTACACTGAATGGTTCTTGATTAGGCCAAATTAAAATAATTGTTTGTCTCAAAGCTCCCGCGCGCGTTTGTTTATTGGTGCGCATTAGAAAAACAAAAATCTGAAAAAACCTTTTTTCTTTTTTTTCTTCTTTTTCTTCAAGAAAACAAAAATCTAAAATTTCACAGATTTTTCAGATTTTCATTGATCAGATCATCTTAAATACAAAAGTTCACTTTTACAAGGATTTCAATATTTTATATTTAAAAAAAAAAAAAAAAAAACTTGAAAAAAAACCGCATTTCGCATTAGTTTTACAACAGGAGAGGAGCTTTGAGACAAACAATTAATTTAATTTGGCCTTAACAACCTCCACTTGTATCGTTGTGGCTATTGGATGAATGCCTCATGAATAATGTCTATTCGCCATATTTAGTAATATTAACACACCCCGCGCGAAGTACCGCTGGTTATAAAGCTAAACATTAGATCGGCTTTACAATTTGTACAAGGCTTCGCTGCTGCACAACTTTTAGCTCGTAAATCCTACGTCATTCGTCTTAACATGCTGTAACATGCTGTACTCAGCTATGTGTGGAAGGGCAGGTTTTCCGTGTTAGGAACGTCAGATAGCTATGGACAAGCTCGGACTGCCTTATTTTAAATCAATTTAGAAGCCTGATCAAGGCATAGATGACTAACTTGTTCAAAATGTAATTTTGGGGGGGGGGGGGGCATTGAGGGCTCAAGCTTTTCTGCAAAGGTGGCCTCCTAGAAATAGCTAACTAATTGTTATGACAATAGGAGAACAATATGTTACTGTTAAGGCCTAAAAAAAAGAAGGTTTGATTGGCGTAACATGACCAAAACAAATAGGGTAGGTCGGTCGGGATTTTTTTTTTTTTAATAATTTTTTTTATTTTAAATCATCTACTTTTGAACACTTAAAAGACAGCAGTACACACAAATGAAGAGACGGCAAAAATTCCCTTTTCTTTAAACATTTTTATTTTTATTTATAGAAACCAACAGACTCTATGAGTACAAGTTTCTGAAGTTTTAAACAATAACAAACGTCAGATTTCTTTGTTTTTTGGTGTGTTTTTTTGTTTTTTTCCCCTCAAAATAATAAAAAATATTCAGGGTCGGCGATGTATTTAGGGTCGGTCGGGTTACGCCAATCATTTTTTATTTATTTTTAGGCCTAATTAAGTGCAAACTAAATGAACAAAACATGTATGACACTCATCTCTATAAGGTCAAAATAGCATTAAATAGAGATATATAATCACATCCAATCAAAAATCTCATCCCGTGCAGCCTCTATCATCTTGTAGTTCTCATCATAACAAAAAAGTCTGGAATTTAATATTCAAACGCTGTATGTTGCCGACTGAATGCACACAATGTGCGTGAATGAATCTATCCATGGCCAAAAAAAGGAAATTGATTTGTTGCCCTCAGCTACCGACCATAACATCTAAAAATTAGGGTCGCATTTAAAATTTTAAAAAGATTTAAATTATACCCAAATTGTCAAAATATTACTATTTTCTGCTTGAAATTAATGTGTGCTTGAATGAATAGTTTTGAATTATTATTACACTAGAAACATTAGTAAAATTGACATTTACCAATTTCATCTTGATTGACCTGAACTATAGCAGCCATGGTTTGTCAGTAGTATTTTAAATTAAAAACCCCAACAAACCCAAACATAAACAAAAATGACTGACCGACCCGATCTCAACATTTTTGGCACTTGAGGGCAACGCAACATTTTTTTTTGCCTAATGACAAGAAGGGGAATCCCCATACTGTAACGCTCATTGATAGAACGGAATTGCCGTCTGCTCGATGTCTACATTGATTCAGTAAGTGTTATTTATAGCCTTGGTGTTGCCCGAGTCGTAAATTTTGTAAGCCCATTTAAGATATGTTGTACGTAGATATTTGATTAAATATGGCCACTTTTGGTGTCTCAACAACTTTTCCCCCTATTTTCTGTTCGAAAAAAATAGCAAAGAATTAGTTGGAATCATTATTCATCATTCTCTGTAGAAATTTAGGTAATTGAAAGGTTATTTCGCTGGCGCACCTGATACCTAAAAGTGATGTTTTGTTGAGATGAAGGCAAAGCAATCATGCAATGGCAATGCGGAACATTGTCTATGTTAAAGCTCTGAACAAGTTTCGACAAGTTTAGGATGAACCATTCGGTGCTGAACAAATTTAGAAACAAATCAAAACTTTTTTCAAATTTGGGTTTGTGCTTGTTATATGTGTCCCAGGATTTTCTTTACACATCAAGTTGTGCGTATTACTCCCTCAGAGAGCAATTCAAACCCAAAAATCACAATAAATAACAATGCGCACAAAACCTGAAAACTTGCCTTCTGGATTGATAGTGATTTCTATATCAAAATAAATAAACAATTATTATGTTTTGTAATAGAGAGAATCCACTTTACTCATGCTTGCCTGTAACTTAAGGTTCTCCTTCCCGTAGTATTCGTTGTTCGGATCAATTCAATGCACGACCTTAAAATATTTTAACTGTTTAGAGAATGACCTATAGATATGTTTGGCGGGTTATTTAAACGAGATCCATCAACATTTGTGTTGGTCACAGATTTAGATATCTGCAGGGTTGGTCTTCTTAAATTCTGAAACAGATTTTAGGTCTCGCAAATATGGCCGACACATTGATGGCCTCTATTTGTGGTAACATTAAAAAGCCAAACTCCTGAAGTTTATCAATAGAGGGCAGTATAATTGCAGTTTGCTTTTTATTGATGTTTCTTTTATTACAGGCAGGTTACAGCAGGACATTGTAACATAACCAGTAATTGAACAAACATAATTGCTCACAAATGTTGGAATAGAAATCCCAATATACCTTTTAGTTCAATCAGTTTCAAATTGGTGAAAAATATTTGTTTTTTATCTATCCGCGCGCAAAAGTAATCCAAGCGTATAAGGGCGATTTTGGCATACACAAGCGTCACGCATTCAATGACACTGCAACATTGCACGCCATATTGCGGCATGCAAGCGTTTTGCGTGCGGCACTCTTCTGATTTCATTTGCTGCTGTAAATAGGTTTTTCGCCAATTTGGAACTGGCTGAACTATAGGAGAAAAGTCATTGAAAAGGATAAAGAACACCATCGATTTCATATACACCTAATATGCTAAAAATAGCAGCACATAGAACCTTTAAAGAAGCTGGTGGGGGTTTTTTGCGCACCAATTATTATACTCACTGATTCAGTGATGTGTATTTTTTTTTAAATCAGCTCAATTTCATTGGGGTTAGATTGTGTGAATTGTAAGATATTTTCTTTACTGAATAATAATTTAGATTTGGAGTCATAGAAGGGATTGTTCCAGCTCATAAAATTGTTTAATTTTTGCTGAATAGTAGTATCATATCTATACGGCCGAGTGCGTGATTGGTTTAACATTTAACATGTATAAGTATAGAAACCCCCAAATTCCTGCAATTTTGGTTTAACCCCACCGCCCCCCCCCCCCCACCAAAAAAAAAGAAGCCCAACCAAGCAACTGACCGACCCTACCTCTCAACAACCCTACCTGAGAGGTCCATTTGCCCTTAAAACAGGTTGTTTTTTCCTTTCGATTTAGAGGTGGGATATACCAACCTAAGAGAATTTCTCATTACATTGTTGGCATTTTTCCAGGGGTGCTCAGTGTCATTACAATGGGGGTATCATGCGCGTCCAAGGACTTTAAAAAAGTACCCTAAATAAGTAATTGCATAAATGTGAAAAAGTACCCCCTAAACAAGTGAGGACAGTGTTTTACATACCCTAAGCAAGTGATTTCAGTATTTTCATACCCTAAACAAGTAATCCAAATACTTTGATACCCTAACGTAAGCACATAATTTGTATATTTTGAATAAGAATGATGCATGTCTAAACACTGATTTTCCTTCCCTATTTAGTAGTATGAAACAATGGTGTTCAAGAGCGGGACGAAGAGGCGCCGATTGAGAAATCGCCAGAACAGGGCTGATGCCAGGATGAATTGCGACGGGAACAGATTGAGGAATATATCGCGGCTATTAAAAAAATTCATAGATAGAATTTGTCCTCTCTTGAAAGATGATATGGTTAGTTATAAATTTCAGAATCTTATTCTTTTAATTGATCAAGATACAGGTATTATTTCAATCCTATTTTAGTCTTAGTCATCCCTGCTTAATCTGCACTCAAGATAATTCCCAATTAATAATAATAATAATAATAATAACAAGGCGGTTCTCGAACGGCGCGTCTCGCCTGTTCATCAAAAGTGACTTGAAACAAATGATGATGAAACATATGATACAAATGATGATGAAACATATGATACAATGTAGCACTGT
Organism: Ophiura sarsii; assembly: GCA_035610835.1. Taxonomy (NCBI): domain Eukaryota; kingdom Metazoa; phylum Echinodermata; class Ophiuroidea; order Amphilepidida; family Ophiuridae; genus Ophiura; species Ophiura sarsii. The sequence continues at coordinate 22,352,898 of CM069448.1, read as the reverse complement.
CACAGAGGTATGCATTGTAGTTAATGCAAGGGATGTAATACCTTGAAAAATTTAATCAACAAAAAGAACACACCAACCCCCTTCCCTACACCAAATCACATCAAGATAGGCCTTACAGATCTTATTTGACCCCAGATGACCTCTGATGACCTTGAAAATTTAATCAGCAAAAAGAACACACCATCCCTCTTCCGTCCACCAAATCCCATCAAGATAGGCCTTACTGATCTATTTGACCCCATATTTGACCCCCAATGACCCCGAAAAATTAATCAACAAAAAGAACACACCATCCCTCTTCCGTCCACCAAATCCCATCAAGATAGGCCTTACTGATCTATTTGACCCCATATTTGACCCCCGATGACCCCGAAAAATTAATCAACAAAAAGAACACACCACCCCCCTTCCCTCCACCAAATCCCATCAAGATATGCCTTACAGATCTATTTGACCCCATATTTGACCCCCAATGACCCCGAAAAATTAATCAACAAAAAGAACACACCATCCCTCTTCCGTCCACCAAATCCCATCAAGATAGGCCTTACTGATCTATTTGACCCCATATTTGACCCCGATGACCCCGAAAAATTAATCAACAAGAACACACCATCCCTCTTCCGTCCACCAAATCCCATCAAAATAGGCCTTACTGATCTATTTGACCCCATATTTGACCCCCGATGACCCCGAAAAATTAATCAACAAAAAGAACACACCATCCCTCTTCCGTCCACCAAATCCCATCAAGATAGGCCTTACTGATCTATTTGACCCCATATTTGACCCCAGATGACCCCGAAAAAATAATCAACAAAAAGAACACCCCATCCCTCTTCCGTCCACCAAATCCCATCAAGATAGGCCTTACTGATCTATTTGACCCCATATTTGACCCCCGATGACCCCGAAAAATTAATCAACAAAAAGAACACACCATCCCTCTTCCGTCCACCAAATCCCATCAAGATAGGCCTTACTGATCTATTTGACCCCATATTTGACCCCCGATGACCCCGAAAAATTAATCAACAAAAAGAACACACCACCCCACTTCCCTCCACCAAATCCCATCAAGATAGGCCTTACTGATCTATTTGACCCCATATTTGACCCCCGATGACCCCAAAAAATTAATCAACAAAAAGAACACACCACCCCCCTTCCCTCCACCAAATCCCATCAAGATAGGCCTTACTGATCTATTTGACCCCATATTTGACCCCCAATGACCCCAAAAAATTAATCAACAAAAAGAACACACCATCCCCCTTCCCTCCACCAAATCCAATCAAGATAGGCCTTATGGATCTTATTTGACCCCCGATGACCTTGAATGACCTCTGATGACCTTGAAAATTTATTCAGCAAAAAGAACACACCACTCCCCTTCCCTCCACCAAATCTCATCAATATGGGCTTTACTGATCTATTTGACCCCATATTTGACCCCGATGACCTCTGGTGACCTTGAAAATTTATTCAGCAAAAAGAACACACCACCCCCCTTCCCTCCACCAAATCCCATCAAGATAGGCCTTACTGATCTATTTGACCCCATATTTGACCCCCGATGACCTTGAATGACCTCCGATGACCTTGAAAATTTAATCAGCAAAAAGAACACACCACCCCCTTCCCTCCACCACATCCCATCAAGATCGGCCTTACGGATCTTATTTGACCGCATATTTGACCCCGATGACCTTGAATGACCTCCAATGACCTTGAAAATCTAATCAGCAAAAGAACACCCCACCCCCTTCCCTGACATCAAGTCCCATCAAGATAGGCCGTACGGATCTCTAGATATCGCGTCACAACGCGTCTCAAAAGTTTTAAGCATATTTGACCCCGATGACCTTGTATGACCCCCGATGACCTTGAAAAATCAATCAGCAACAGAACGCACCCCCCCCCCCCCCCTTCCATCCACCAAGTCCCATCACGATAGGCCTTACGGATCTCCAGATATCGCGTCACAAAGGTATTTCTTAGCACACGGCATACGGCATACGGCATACGGCATACGGCGGACGCCGGACAGAAATAGTGATAACATAGTCTCTTTCTGATTACATCAGGCGAGACAAAAACAGTGTTTATATAGCGCACTGTGGATCACAATCCCTCAGAGCGCTTTACAATATGATACATCATAAAACAATAAAAATACAAGCAAATCAATAAAAAATTGCAAGACCAACAATTGCACATTACATCAAGCCCTGATATATCATAACATTTACAGACCAGCTGTGATTATATAAAAAGTACATTAATTGCACATCAAAAACAATTAGAAGTCAAATGAACACACTATGAAGAATACACTCGAAAAAATGCATACATACAGCCATCCCCGAGTCAAGTCTCGAAAATGACTACATGAAGACAAAGCATACGTGAAGCCATCTTCGAGACAAGTCTCGAAAATGACTACAATTGCCATAAAATGCTATGCTTATCGCAGGTGATTTTAATTTGCTAAATGACATTTAATTGAGTTTCAAACCTATTTCTATCTTTCTTCACTCCTCATCCTCACTGGCATTCAATTGGAATATCTTTTTATATTAGTCGAGAAACGACTAATATACTGTATTCGTCCTGTTTCTTTCTTCGTCTTCTTCTTTTTCTGTCATGGGACCTATAGCTCCGTAACCGTTGAGCCGATTTTGACCATATTTGGTCATAAGAACCCTTATGTGCACCACTACTCAGGTTGAAAAGCATAAGGGGTCAAAGGTCACACAGGGGTCACTAGGGGTCAAAACGTGATTTTTACTAAAAACGCATTTGCAATTTAGTGAAATGACCTATGATCGTCAAAATTGGTCCACATATTCCTTTTGACCGTACGCATGTACAAAAGAACGGTTTTTAAAATTAAAAATCATTTGGGGTCACTAGGGGTCAAAATGTAAATTTTACTCCATTCACTCATAACCCTACTTGTCCGAGGGAAAATGACTGATGAAACTCAGAATTGGTCAAAAGATTCCTTTGATCAATGTTCATATAGGGTCCTTCCACACTAAAAGTGACATGTCAAACGAGGTCACTAGAGGTCATTGAACTTTACAGGGGAAAAATATAAGGCATGCTTCGATTTTGACCGGGTTTCTTTTATTTTGTGGGCATTGATAAGACAAGAACAAAAGTCAATCATACCGTTAAGATCAAAGGTCAATAAAAGGTCACTAGGGGTCAAAATGTACATTTTTACTCCTCGCACTCAAAATACTACTTGTCCAAGAGATAATGACCTATGATTGTCAGAATTGGTCAAAAGATTCCTCTTATCCATGTCCATATAGGGTCCTTCTCCACTAAAAGTGACATGTTACACGAGGTCACTAGAGGTCATTGAACTATACAGGTGAAAATCTTAAGACATGCTTTGATTTTAACAAGACTACTTTTTTCTTGTGCGCATTGATCAGCCAAGCAAAAAAGTCAATTACAAGTTTTGGGTCAGAGGTCAAGAAAAGGTCACTAGGGGTCAAAACGTGATTTTCACTAAAAACGCATTTGCAATTTAGTGAAATGACCTAGGATCGTCAGAATTGGTCAACATATTCCTTTTGACCGTACGCATGTACAATAGTTCGGTTTTTAAAATCAAAAAATATTTGGGGTCACTAGGGGTCAAAATGTAAATTTTCACTCCATTCACTCAAAATGCTACTTGTCCGAGAGGAAATGACCTATGATTGTCAGAATTAGTCAAAAGGTTCCTCTCATCCATGTTCATATAGGGTCCTTCTCCACTAAAAGTGACATGTCACACGGGGTCACTAGAGGTCATTGAACTTTACAAGTGAAAATCTTAAAACATGCTCCGATTTTGACGGGACTACCTTTTTCTTGTGCGCATTGATCAGCCAAGCAAAAAAGTCAATTACAAGTTTTGGGTCAGAGGTCAAGAAAAGGTCACTAGGGGTTCAACTGTATTTATTTACTCCATTTACCACTCGAAGGGGTTAACATGTAACACACCCGACTAATATTCGTGATCTCCGATCACAGGTCATGTCTAGTTGTTGTTGGAATTTCTCTTTTTTCCCCCTTTCAAAGTGCAAGCAAGTCATCCATAATTTCCTATTTAATCATACCTATTGTTTCTGGGGCTATTTTCTATATGGCTGAGTATCTTCATTAGCCCTTCGCATGCTTTGATAGAATGTTATATTTTTAGGTTGAATTGTTTAACTAATCTATATCGGTTCGTATATATGTATACGGCCGCTGCAAAAGGGTGTAGTTGTCTCTCAAACAAACAGTTGACATCTTAATACCAACAAAAGACGCTTGGCTACCCATACAAAGTTTCCCCTTTTCAATATCATGTTTTCTTGAAATTTTTCAAAGATTTTTTAAATTCACCAACATTTTGAGAGGATTCTTTTTAAAAAGATGTCCGACAGACCATCCCCTCCTGAGGTCTGTTTACCTATACAAAAGTATTTTTGTTGTTATCACCTTACGCTTGATATTTACTTTCTCTTCAAAGTGTTGATATGCCTATAACAAGACAAACGGACGTTTGAGTCTGCTTAAGTGTTCTTTTTGTATGAGTAAGTATCTTTACACGGAATTTGCTCATTATACGCCCACAGTGAGATTATTTGGTTTAGCGTAAGAATATCTGTCTTTAATAGCTGCCGTGAGTGGGCTATACATGGCTATAGTAGGTGAGTCCTTGAAATTGCAAACATACACAAGGCAGCTGTTAGAGGTTTATAGTAGAACAAGGCACTTCATATCTCCTATAGTCCTATAGTTTAGCCAGTTCCAAATTGGTGAGAAATATTAGATTTGATCTCTCAGCCCACAACAGTAATCCAAGCGTATATGCGCGATTATGACCACACGCACACGGTTTTGGTCACACGCTCGTGTCACGCATATGATGTACAGTGCGTTTGTTGCCTTCATGCGCATCCACATCCTTTTGTATCCATTCGCTTCTCTATCGAGGCTTCGCTGATTTGTAACTGATCAAACTATAGTCATGTACCCTGTTCAATATCTGTTCCAGAAATCATCTACACCTAACACAAAAGTTCCTGATGACCAGGTGCTTTAATGTTAGCTAATCAAAATCAGTATAATCGGTATGAAAAAAACTGAGATAAATATTAAACAAGTAAATTTCCTCTAAACAATGTAACACCTGATTCATAAAGACCGAGTGGTTACTTTTAAAGTTAAGACGAGTTGAGTAACCGTGTGTGGTAAACAGTGATAATTTGTGTGAAACGAATCACCGTTCACCATTCACCTGCACATGCCTGACCTGTTTCGATAGCACACAGTGTTCAATACAAATCAATGACATCCCATACCAACACTTTTTTCGTTAGTTGTGGTAACCAAAAAAGCAACATAACTTAAAGGGGCACAGAGAGATTGGCGATAAAAATGAAATTTGAAAGAAGAAAAAAGTTTCAATAGATAAATAAACGGTATAATAAAACCCTGAAACGTAATATTGCATGGGAAAAGAGTTGAATGATGGCGAATGATTCCCATAGGTATCTCTCAATGCCCCTTTATAAAGTATCCCCTCAACTTTTACGAACGACCTAACCCTCCTGGACACTACAAAACACGAAAGTGCTACAATCTTGTACCGCGCGGCCGCCCCATCAATCCCGTGCCACGCTCAGCGCGTGGTTCAACTGGTTAAAAAAACTTCAGTTTTTGGAACCTCCCCCGTGAAGCTCAGTCGTCAGAGCATCAGACTTGCACGCACGCCGACCGAGTTAGATTCTTGGCGCTTGCGGAGACTGATTTTCCCCTCAAATTTGACCCGTTTTTCTCCCCTGATAATTCACAAAAACACGCCCGGGGAGTTAGGGTTAATGTATCCCTAACATTTTTGATACTCATTACTGATTTTAAATTAGCCAATAAAGCACCCGGTAAGGAACTTTTTGTGTTAGGTGAACATCCTCCATGTCTCTCAGAGGAAAACAACCCAATTCATGAATACAAACTCAGATCAAAAACACATTTCCACAGGGGCAAAATATGCACATATTTTCAACATACTTGAACTAAAAACGTGACACAAATACAATAATAATCTTGTTTGTCTCCTTCGGTGCATTATTTACCTACAAAACTAAACCCTATATCGCCTAAGTTTATAGGGCATGGCCTCATTTTGCTAGTACAGTGCTATTACACTCCTCATCAGTGTAACTTGGTCATCGGCGGCATGTTATGGACCAATTTACTACAAAATGTTTGGTATATTAAACATGACCCTATTCGTTTTTTAATACTGAAACTGGTTTAAAATATAAGCTAACATTAATGCAAAGAATTTTTTGTGTTAGGTAGGTGTACTACTTCAATGCAAATCATCTTGCACAAAACACCCCACACCCCCACCCCCCACCCCTGGTGGAATTGGATGTTAAAACGCAATGAGAGTATGAGACAGACACAGATATGACTTGATTTGTAATATTCTCAAGGCTTGTTTTCTATGCCAACAAAATGTTTGCCCTCACTATAATGGTGACGTTGCATGCATGCGCTTCACTGTGAAAACCTCAAAGGGCAAGGACGAACATGTTCTACTGATGCAAACATTTTATTACTAGTCTGTCCTGTCCACAGATCTCTCGGTCCATTAAACTCATAGTAAGGGAAGTCAGGAGGAGGCCTTATATAGGAATGTCTTATCCCTTAAAACCTGGTATTTTGTGGTGAGTTTAGGAAATATGCGTTTAGCTTTTAGAGGTTTGGAAAATCTTTGATCATGCTTGCTTACAGCATGATAGTTGACTCCCCCCCCCCCCCCCCGCAGAATTTGAGTCTTTTTTAACTTGCTACTTGACTTGCAATTATTGGCATTGACTTGGGACTTGACTCGGACTTGCAACCCTTTGACTTGTGACTTGACTTGGACTTGCGAAAAATTACTTGTGGCCAACGCACTGGCAAATTTAGCGATCTCATAAACTTTCTAAATGGTGCATTTGTCGGATGTCACATTTGTAGGCCTGAAAATTACGAGGTCCAATGCATATTTTATTCCAGTCTCTCCTGACGAAAAGAGAAAAAAAGAACAAATAGCGCCCCCATATTTGTAATCGATTAATCACTATTCGATATCAGTGTTGTCAAACCCGCGATTTCGTCGCCCGATTGATTGTTGCAGATGGAATTTCAGGAATGAATGACGGTAACAGGAATTGTGATCAAAATAGATGGGCCAAAATTGATGCCTGAATGCTAATGCTTTATAGTTGGTCAAACATAATAATGTTCGACTTGACTTGGACTTGTGACTTTACTTGTGCTGAATGACTTGTGACATGACTTGCAGTGGGTTGTGACTTGATTTGACTTGGGACTAGACCAGGTGACTTGGGACTTGACTTGGACTTTCAATTAATGACTATGGACTTGACTTGGACTTGCAAAAAATGACTTATGACCATCTCTGATCTGCTGCCCCCCCACCACCGGAAATCCACAAATTCATATTTAAACACAACTCAATGTAACGCCAAATATGGAAACTAATTTGTCTCAGGATGTCCTTTCTGAACCCTCTCGTGGCATGTATTCATTTGTATGCAAGTCAAAACGGGTAAATGAATGTAGCCTGAAAATGTAATCTTTTTTCAGATTTGCTCCTTCTGAGTGCTGTTTGTCTTTTTTAAGACTCTTCTTGTCAGTTCTGCATTCACATACCTACCAAACACTAAATTAAACCTTTGGCTTTTGTTGATATTAACATAAATACTGGTAGCATTTAGTATTTATGATATTAATAAGCTCAGCTGGAGTTCCTCCAACAAACAATTAGGGGGACATATATCATAACAATGCGCTGAATATTACCTATTGTTTGGTTGACCCTTCTCTGACATGGCATAAACAATGGTTCACACCTGTTTGGTTTCCATCTAATAACCCAGGTAAGGGGAAATCATTAATTGCAATGTTATGCATCTTTGGTTCCAAGAGGGATACATTTCACAACTAATTTTTGGTAAAAATAGTGACTTTTAGCACTAATTTATTTCTAAGAAATATGGTATTAACACTTTCCATGCGGAAGGCAGCTGCAGCCGACATTCCAAAATGTCACAAAATGTTTCAAATATGTCAAAATTATTGAATTTCATTATCATATTTGGAATCACCATGATAAATGCATTAAAATAAGTACAAACATGACTAGTATTGGTTCAGTAATCCTTCAGATAGACCTTGACACTTTGAGAAGGTTTCTGAAAAATCTGTTTTGTATTGGGTAAAGCCAACAGCCGTGTGGAAAGTGTTAACACTAACCTTGTCAAGTACTACTAAACACCACATTACCACTATTATTTGATGGTAGCATTTATAAGCATCTTGTGGGTGTGATTCCGCAGGATATCATATGCTAAATAAAGACAATCTTAAGATTGTCAAAGTTGACTCTGTGGCACGATCAAGTAGGAACGGGACTTACGCACAGGCGACCCAGGTTCGATTCCAAGCACTGGTACAGCTAGATCCCCCTCCCAATTTGACCTGCCTTTCTCCCTCGATAGTTTTATTCCCAAAACAAGCCTGGGGCTAGGTTATTAACATTTTGTGTGTACCTATTATTTTGATTTATACATTGTGTTATGGGAATGAACTGTTTGCCATTTTTTTAATTTTATGAAACAATAGGCCTAATAAGAAGTTGCAGAAGTGTCAAAGATCAAAGAAGGCAAGGTAAGGGAAAAAACATTTTCTAAGCCCCGAACTGTCCTCTCTTTAAAACCAGTGCAAAATTGAAGTAATAAGACATTTTATAGGAACATCAGGTGGCAAAGTATCTATATTCGGGTATCTACATGGGCCATGAAATCATGCATGAGAAGCTATGAGATTTGCTCCGATTGTTTTATTTTCCTGATTTAATATATGCACTGAGGCTTCGCTCTGATTAAGTTTTCACCCCTGATGAATACGCATGCAATTATGAGGTTAGCTGATGGGTAATTTGTATTTTAGCTTTGATTTTAAGCACTGACTACTTGTTCGTGAGATAATTCATTTTAAATTACTTCTCTTAAAGGTATATTATGTGATTGGTCCATTGTGGACTTTTGTGGTTCCTCTAATGTTAAATGGAATAGGGTCCAAATCAATAACCGATCGGCCAATGTTTATGAATCTACTATGAAAAGTATTACATCTGCAAAAGCAGATAAAAACTAACTGGAATAATATCTATTTAAGAGATACAGGGTTCTAGTAACACTGTTATTATACAAACACAAAAGATCCCTCCCGGGCACAACAATCTCCTGCGCGGTCCACATCACGATCCATGCTCCACAAATCATGCTTTTCAAGTATTTGAGGGAATTAAAAACTACTCGCGCGCTGAAAGTGATCTGTCGCTGATGCTTTAGCTGCCTATCTCCCATGCAATATGCATGCGCATATCGTACATTATAGATTTCATAATGTGACACATGGTTTAATCGGTCCCTGGTAATGTTATCTTAACCCGGTTACATCAGAACTCGTCATGCACACCGACTAATGAAAACACTAAAATGTATTTTCTTTTTAGAGTATATACTTTGTAATACTCACACACAGGGCATAACACTTGCAGGGGGAAGATGCGTGCAAAATGAGAGGTAGAGTGTCTTATTGCTAAAGTTGTGAAAAGGAGGTGGGCAGAAGGGAAAAGTTACAGAATTTCTTAAATGTCATTGAAGAAGACGTTGGCGCATAGCACTAGTTTTTGTGCCCATGCACTATGACCATATACATTATTACCCCTATGCCCCCCCCCCCCTCACACACACACGCAGGGATGGTACTCAACAATACATCAATTTCACTTTCGCAGCTGATCTGGATGGAGATTGGTCAATTTTATAGACAGCTGTCACTTCACTGTCAGATCATAACTGTTATAACAGATCAAAGGAAAGTGCCCACCAACTTAAAATTTCAATGCACCGGAAGCTAAAGTACTAGCGCTGTATCCACTTATAGCTCATACAGCATAACTTGGACCATTGTAAAATGCAGGCACAGGGTGACACAAGAGCTAGTTGATGCATGCCCCTAAATGTGTAACAAGGGGTCACATGACAAGTTACTCAATTCCTGTTGAACAGGTTTAAGTCCTTTTGACATGCATGTAGGTCTATCCAAGTGAGTCCACATCTCTGGTTTTAATACATGGCAAAGGGTTCCCAAGATATGAATGGGGTCTGAAGAACGCTTCTCTTTATGTTGTCAGACTGATATTAAAGATGACAACAGTCTGAAAATACAATGAATCAAAACGTGGGTAGAATGCTCAATAGACCCCGTCATAGTTCAACAGGGTCCAATTCGACAAATCAGTGCACCTCTTCCAATGTTAATACATGGCAACATGGTCCTGAAGACATAGATCTGAAATGAGTACCCTTGTTGAAAGTATGGCAACCAACTTTATCACTTTACGACGTAGGGGTCTAATATAAGCCAGTGGACTCCCCTCTTTTTCATAGCACCAGTACCAGTGTTGGAGTCGAGTCCTCATCATCCGAGTCCGAGTCCGAGTCCCTGAGGAAAGGACTCGAGTCCGAGTCCGAGTCTTTGCCAATGTTTATGTCCGAGTCCGAGTCCGAGTCCGAGTCCTCAATATCCGAGTCCGAGTCCGAGTCCGAGTCCTTATGTATCAAATTCAAGACGCCGTTCACCAATACTATATCAACGTTTTATTAATCAGAATTTCAGTTCTATACTGTTTACTTGTAATTACTAATTAAAGTATAATCACAGTCAGTTCAGTAACTAACTTATTAGGCTTGTGTTGTCTTTGTGGTTGTTCTTTTATTTACAAACTGCTTATATGCAATTATTTTCATGCACATTTACTTAAATTAGAAAGAGTGTAGGAGGAAAACGTAAGGTCCCCAAGATGAGAGCAGCAAGTGTCACAACGCCAGATACTGATCACAACTTAGTGCCACACATGTAGGAGATGCTTCCTTGCCCGGATTGGTCTTGTCATCTTCGGACACATAGAACTTACATTGAAATAAGCATGTCAGTAAAATAAGGCTATGAAAATGAAACAGGGAAGAAAATTGAATATTTCATTGCTTCACAACACCTGAGTTTTGACCTCATCAATCATCAAAAGCAGTTTTGAGTTGGCCTAATGTTATATGTTGAATTTAAAGAAGATGCTCATTGCACTTCAGGAACATCAGCATCTGCACCATTTTGGGGGACAGTCTGGCGCGATGTGGCCGCATAATCAACCCCTCTGCTGAAAATGCGCTCCAGGGGAGCGCTACTTGCTGGTTGCAAAATCTGCAGTTGGCTTTGTGCTTCTTGCCTTTCGATTTATCGTACTCATGGTGATCTAGGAACCCAAACAGAATAACTCGGGATGTGGCGGACATATCAGTGGCAGTGGGTGACAGACTGACTGACTGACTGACTTTATTATAAGCTTTTAATATTGAATTCATCTCAACGAACGGTAAAATAATATTTGAAGTAGCAAAAGTCCAGCTGAAACAACGCTAAATCATTTCAACACAAACGCGCTACCAATTGTAAAATTGTATTACAGAAAGTATCGCACCTCGGCAGACCAAAATAACGGATCATTCGATCATTCATTTATCAATATATCGGCAAGTTAATTTTTTGCTAGCGGCGGACTGCGGAATTCATTCCCTCAGCAAAACAAAATTCAGGTAAATTAATGAAAATAAAACACCTGAAAAAACTCCAATTTTGCCGGACTCGTTGAGGACTCGAAGCCGAGTCCTCGAGTCCTGGGGGTCCGAGTCCGAGTCCGAGTCTTTGAGTACTGGGACCGAGTCAGAGTCCGAGTCTTTGAAAAAAAGGACTCGAGTCCGAGTCCCGAGTCCTACAACACTGACCAGTACCCCCCACCTCCCCTATCACAAAGATTCCAAGTTGGTGATATATGAGTTGTTAAACTCTCATTATTTTTCATACATGCTAACAAAGTCCCTGTCTAATATTCTACAAACATTTTCACGCTACATTTATTTTCATATTATTCATGCTCAAAGCAGCTAAGGGACCGTTTATAATTTCTACCGGAGGGGGGGGGGGGGGGGGGGGGGGGGGCGGCACCAAACAGGGGTGGGTCATAACTTTTTCAAGAAATCAAAAGGGGGGGGGTTACAACTTTTTTTAGGAAATTAAAGGGGGGTCATAACTTTTTTGTACTAATATTTCAAACCATAATTTTTTAGTACAAATATGGCTATATTTTTCGTGCTATGCGCGCATGTGCCCACAAAATAGATTTTCGGTGTTTTAGAGCAGGTTTAAAGCAATAATAGACCTCAATCATGGGAAATATGGATATTTTTCACACGCACTATGCGCGCATGTACCCACAATATAGATTTTCAGTGTTTTAAAGCATTTTTAAAGCCAAAATAGACCTTAATAATGGGAAATATGGCTATTTTTCTAGCGCTAGGCGCGCATGTGCCCACAAAATAGATTTTCTGTGTTTTAGAGCACGTTTAAAGCTAAAATAGACCTCAATCAAGGGAAATATTGCTATTTTTCTCGCGCTATGCGGGCATGTGCCCACAAAATAGATTTTCGGTGTTTTAAAGCATGTTTAAAGCCAAAATAGACCTCAATCATGTGAAATATGGCTCTTTTTATATGCCCACAAAATATATTTTCGGTGTTTTAAAGCATGTTTAAGGAGAGGAGGAGGGGACTTAAGGAAGTTTGTTTGGAATTTTGTGAGTGCTGTAATTTGTTGAACTATTAATCAAATGCAGATACATTTTTGGATGGGATTTGGGTCAGAGAATCCATTGTTGGCATCATTATTTAGTTAGCTTGTTCCAAAAAAAATGTGTCAAAAAAAGTGGATTTTGTGATTTTCTCAAAAATTCAACATTTTTGGTCAAAATTGACACCAAATTTGGATTCTCTGATCCATTTCCTTTCCAAAAATGTATACTTTTGTATGCATTTGATTAATAGTTCAATAATAACAGCACTCACAAAAATCAAAAAATCAAATCAAAAATTCCCCCCTTAAAGCCAAAATAGACCTCAAAATCATGCGCATGTGGCCACAAAATAGATTTTCGGTGTTTTAAAGCATGTTTAAATAAAAGTCACCTGCACAACAGCAATATTTCCTTGAATTTTTTTTTTTTTTTTTCCCCCCTTAAAATTGTAAAATTGGCTGAATATCACAATTTTACATGCTCACAGGCAAATGTTTGCATGCACAGAGCCGAAGTTACATACACTGTGCCCATGCTGACAACATGCCTACACATACACTGTCTGAAATTATACACTTTACTCCACAAAAATCACAAGTGTATATAATAATATAATTGATGTATATATATATTTGGTGTATATTTTTAAGAATAGTATTCTCAAGTATTCATAATTGAAGGGGTGGGTGCAATAAAGTGCTAAGTTAAAGTGCTAATTTATTGCAGCCACCCCTTCAATTGTGTATGCTTATTGTTTTTGTAAGCCGGGATGTGTGTGCAAAAAAAAAGGGGGGGTCATAACCTTTTTCTACATTCCAGAGGGGGGGTCATAACTTTTTAGTATCTTGGGAAGGGGGGTCATGTGTTTTTTGGTTGTTGCTTTCTTCCAGCTACTGGCCCCCCCTCCGGTAGAAATAATGAACAGTCCCTAATTCGAAAATAAAAAGGAGCAAATATATTTCTGAATAATTTCATGTAATGAACTTTCAAATAGAGAATTCTAATAACAAGCAAAATTGTTCAAAATCAGCTAGGCACGAACATTTACCACTTATACCGTAGTCCAATTGGAGTCAATGCACTCCCCTAGTTTTAATGCATGTTTGTGCTATTGAATAAATGCATGTGACATCCTTTATTCTGATGGATACACTGGCTTGTCAGCTTTAGTTACCATGTCGACCATCCTGATTATAATCGCAAATCATTCATAGGGTTATGCTTCATTAGAAATGGAGAAAGAGCGAAAGAGATCTGTTTTTTAATAGAGGAGTTTTTTCTGGTTTTTTTTTTTTACAGTTTTACAGATTTATAGATAAGAGATTAAAGAGGCAACATCAAGGTTCTACAGTCTAACCTTAAAATAATATTTATAATACTGGCATAATCTGAATGAAACCCACCCTTCTTATAACCCAACCAACCAACCAAATATATTCTAGCACAGGGGTGATCATTATTCATCTCTATATGCAATTGCTATTAATTGGTAAAAAAAACCCGCACCTGCACTTTACTACCAATTTCCCCCAGAAAAATGTTCAATGGTACTCTGCACATGCAAAGTTTTACCCCACTCCACCCTCACTCCCATCAGATCAATGGATGCATCCCTCTTCTTACAACATTGTAATTTGCTATGAAGAGTGCAGTAGTAAAACATTTGCATATGGTATTTAGCTCAGCGAACATCTAGGTTATCAATTCCCTTATCCGAGGGTAATGCCTTTTAGCATCGTACATCGTAAGATCAAGAGTAAGATAGCGGTTAGGTATTTTCTTTGAAGATATACAAAAGCATACATAAAACATCTACTTCTGGGGAGAGAGAGAGACAGAGAGGGGGAATAAATAGAAGAAAGAGAAATCGGGTTTGCCAAAGTTTTGATTACATACAAAGTCGTAAAGAGTAAGTTTTGAGTAATTGGCTGTGGTGAGTGTGGAGTGTTTCTTTTGGAATTTGCAAAAAGCATTTGCTTTAATAGCAGATAACAGCAGCACTGTGACTGAATCACTAAAACTTACATCACAAATCTCAACTATTGCTTAAGTCAAGTATTTCTAAATTGTCTTCTCCTCAAGTTAAGTAAATCAATAGACAGAGGATCTATTAGTATTATTAGATGTATATCTAATGTATATTTTCCTTATAACTCAAAATGTGCTTAATGACATAACAATCCCAATATGCTATCCTACTTCCAGCCAGAATTACAAACATTGGTTTCCCACTGTGCTGTTTTCTTGTACTAGGCAAACAAGTGGCCCAGGAATCTAGCAACCTTTCATATTTCTAGGCCGGGTCGACCAGAGTCACCAATGTCAGTGCCACCGGCATCAGGCAATCAATACCTGACAGAACATGAAAATGTTATTGCTTTTTCTGATGGCACCGCTATATATAGTTCCCGTAATTGGCAGAAATTTTATCTTTTGCTTACAACTTGTCATTTGAAAAATGATCTTACTTAATGCTCTTTGTGTAAACAGATGAGGGGGTTGGGGAGGGGCACTTTGACAGATATAGACGAAAGCAAATTGGGTATTATCACGTTATAGGGCAATCATAACTGGAGTAGCAATAAAGACTAATTAATTAAGAAGTATCTATAGTAGATTCACAGACTTTGGCCGGTTTACCATTCAGTATAGGTAATATTTTCCAATTCCCTGTGTCTCGAAACACATCGTCATATATCCGGATTAGTGAAAAAGTTTTCTTGTACCGTTGTCTAAATTGACTTTTTTCAATTTGTATTGTGATCAAGTGAAATGTGTCACATGTCAGCAGTTTTGAATGTTGATACATGTCCATCATTTAAAAGCAGGTGGAAAATGCTACAGAATAATGGTCCAAACCCCACTAAAATCAAGTTTTTAGGTTACAAACAGTTTACCAACTGAAAAAACAAAGTAAAACATAGGAATTTGTCACTTCTTTTTACCTCAAAATCAATATTCCTGACATACGACTTATTCCGCTTTATCGCGTCACATTTAATCCTCATATACAACAAGAATTAAAAGTATAGGGGAAGAAATGATGATCCATATGTGTCATTTGTTAAGGCGGCTCGTTTGGCTAGCGCGCTATTTGTTTGGGTAGTTTTAATTCATGCATGGACGCATGATATTTGGGGATGTATTGCTTCAACGCTTTGAAGTCCATTATATATGACATTAACACTATCATATTGAGTAAAATGTCAACTTCATAGTTTAAGTGTTTAATGGGTTTCACTGATGGAACATAAAATAAATATCAATCCACTTTAGTCAGCATTGAAAAGTTCACATTATCGTCACGGTATTATTTTATATTTATATACAATATCTTGCAGAACTTAGTTTTCCCTATGGTTGTTTTGTAAATCTAGGGAAATACCAACTTATAGAAACACTGGATTATCTTTCCTCCAGACCGGCGTGGTTCGTGTGCTGATTAATATGTTATTGGTAGGCCAGCCTCCAATAATTCTGTTATGGCGCTTAGTTCTTCAGATTTTTATTTGGTGAATCTGGGGAAATACCAACTTATAGAAACACTGGATTATCTTTCCTTCTCGAGACTGGTGTGGTTGGTGTGCTGTATAGATGGCAGGTAAAACTTGTACCATTGATAACTCACTGTGTCACTGCAGCACATGGTCATCCGCAATCATGTCAGTAGGGTTTAGGCAATGGTTCAGTTTAGTTGATTTTGATAATTGCACCCCTATCTTAAAATCCAACACACAACTACATACCCATTTTCTTATGTGCAGCTAGCTACGTGGTTACTCTGGTGCCAGTACCTGTACAGGTACTGTATACCCAGTACCCACATGGATCAAACTGTTAAAATACCACCGAGGTGCTACCAAAGTAGTAGCACAGTACCGCAACTCTTTGACTATTGGTTGTACCACACAGGTTCTCGACAGATCAAGCCATTTTAATGATGAAGTCATTAAATAAGGATGACAAAATCAGCTAGATGTGAGCTTTTAAAGATGGATTTGTTCAACACAATATTTAATTTTTTAACTTTCTCTTCAATTCTATTCACTTTTTCAAACATTAGTTGGTGTACATTTAATTATTTTTTCCTTCCTGTTTTAAAAATATCCAATTTCATCTACTAGTACCATTTGTCTTCAGTCTGTACTTTTACCACAATTCATAAATGTAAGTACAAATCTAGTGCTTGGTCAAGGTCTTTTTAATGGACAAAAGAACTATTTACTCCTGACAAAAACAAGCTACAGTACATAGCGTTTTATTGTGATTATACAACGTAAATAAAAAAATTGCTTTGAAGATTGCCAGGCAATTTCACTGTAAGTTTGGAGCATTTTCCAGCTTGCTATACAATTGTGGCTTGAAATAGCCTCCAGGCACAACAATATTTAACAAAATAATAGCAACATTTTAATGGCGGGAAATTAAATTACTTTCTGCTCACCAAAGCATGTTATTATCTATCTCTACAAGGTGTCCCACAAATAAAAGCACTGCATAAAAAAGGTCTATTCAAACACTTAATGATTATTACGATTGTTTCTTATAATCATTGCTGGCTGGATTTTTTCAAAGGAGAGCGCACACCATCTATGCCGAGGCCCACAAGTGGCCCAATTTTTGATGAGCCCGTAGAAAATACCCAGGAAAGTATATACATAGCCGGCCACATACACTCGGCACAAGTTTTTCTGGCAGTGGTACATGGGTCAAAAGTAGCCCAAATTCCCAAGTTTAGCAATAGGGTTGGCAACACTGCTTACCCATGTGATTGTTATGTGCAACCCATGGCCATGATTTGTGCTACTCATGCGCAGACAGATGCATATCATGTGAATAACATGTGCTGCCCATGTGTATACCATGTGATTGATACAGGACTTCACTGCATTTGTATAGAATCTTTAACAAAAAGTAAAACAATTTAATTGTAATTACGAAGCAGTTGTATCACTTATAGCTTCTTCCCAATATTGCAGATAAAAACTAAATAACAGCTGAAATTTGGGTGAAATTGAGCATTTATCATGGGTTGCTAAGCACCCAGAACTGCGGCATTAACCCTCACTTTCCTCAGTACTCGTGGCGCAATCATGGGAGCTATCAAATGGCGAACAAAATCATAAGATTTTTGGAGCTGACCATGTGGTGTGATCAGCTAGGCACCTGACCTCCATGTGGGTGACACAGGTTCAGCCCCAAGCACAGACGCGACCTGATTTCACCTCCATCCCCAAATTTGACCTATTTCCCCCCCTAATAGTTTTATTCCCCAAAACACACCTGGGGAGGCACGGCCGGGGAGATAGTTTTTTAAAATTATTTCAGTGACTCCGACAGTGGAAAGATGCTCAATGAAGCTAATCACTATCAAGCTAGACCAAAACAGGTGAAACCCCAATCCCCTAACCTTGTTGTCACTCTCCAAATGTGTCAATTTATTCACTCAATTTATGAAATTAAAAAGTACATGTAAAATATTAATATTGGTATAGACATTTGGTATTTTGGTATACAGCGCTAAAAAAGTAAATGATCGAACACGCAGTACACTATTAGTATAATCAGTTCCAAATTGGCAAGAAATGTTGGGTTTTATCTCTCTGTGCGCAAAATTAATCCAAACGTACACGCACGATTATGGCCACACACGCGGTATTGGTCGCATGCACGCGTCACACACTTGATGCACAGTGCGCTAGTTGCCTTCTTGCGCGTCCGAGTCCTTCAGTATTCACTCGCTGCGATAAGACGGCTTCACCAATTTGGAACTGATCAAACTATAGTTGATATTAACAAAATATGAGTCGACCTTCATCATCATTGATAATCAAACTGCTTTAAAAAGCTCAATTTAGACATCAATTTTATATTCTTCTTTATACCTTGGTGTAAAAGTCCACATCAGAATAATGTTTATTTTGTATGAAAATGGACCCTGGACAGATAATTTTAAGCCCTGCCCATACTGTGCGTGTAAGTTAATTTGATGGATTTCACTGATAGATTGTCTACTCAAAATTGGGTCAATGTATACCAATTAGTTGGCAGAAATATAGAAGCGATCTGGTAAAATAAGATCCATGCATGGTTGGCTTACAGATATGTACAAAATTACAAACTTTTCTGTACCTAAAATACTACATACCTAACAAAATCTTGTAGTATTTGTATTACAATTTGGATCCTGTGATATCACCTATAAAGTGATTTTTACAATTTGTGTTATCTGATTCATCTTTTATGATACACTAATGTACAAATATGCATTTATTGGGTAATAAATTGGAGAATGTTCATTCATTATGGAGGCTGTTTTTGAGAAGGAAACAGCTTTCAAGAATGACTGTATAGACCTTTTTCAAGTCATGAAAGATGTAGATATGCTAACTTATCGAATACTTTAAATATATTATTATTATTCATGATGTTCCGTTATACAGTGTGGTTCAATGAAACTTTGACAGTTTTTTAAAGCCATTTTTTTTAAAAATTCTGTAGATTTAAAAAAAATCTGAAAAATCTTGCTTTGAAAAATTGTCAACGTTTTATTGAACCACACTGGTTGTAACGTCACAAAATCAGTACCCGTGGACAGAGACAGACTTTGTTCAAATAGCTGTTATTTTGCAACTGTAAGGTTATTTGTAACGATATTTTCAGCATAGATGGTCAAGATCATTTAGTTGATGAATATTGAAAAAGATGTTTTTTAAATCTACAGAATTTCAACAACAAAAAGTCGACGTTTTATTGAACCACAGCTGTTATTTTGCAACTGTAAGGTTATTTGTAACGATATTTTCAGCATAGATGGTCAAGATCATATATATAGTTGATGAATATTGAAAAAGATGTTTTTTAAATCTACAGAATTTCAAAAAAATGGCTTCAAAAAACTGTCAACGTTTTATTGAACCACACTGTATTGTCATATTATAGATTGTCATATTATAAATTAATCAGTTTCAAATTGGCAAGAAAGGTGCATTTTTATCTCTCCACACGCAATAGTAATCGAACCGTATTCGCTCTATTTTGGCATATGCAAGCGCCACACATGATTCACATTGGGCCATGCAAGCGTTTTGAGCGCCAACGCTTCTCTGAATGCATTTGCTAGTGTAAGCAGGTTGATCAATTCATAACTGACTGATTTTATAGTATAAAGCTGTAATGGAGTGGGGAGGGACTGGACAGGGGATAGACAAGGGAGGGGAAGGCATGGAGGGCAGTCAAGAGAGGAGAGTGAGGTTAGGAGGGGAGGAAGGAGCGTTTACAAGACAGTGTAACCATAATAATTGGATTTCAAAAGGTACAGTAATTAATACATCAAAAATGTACAACATTTAGACTAGTGCTATCCAATTATATGGCCTATAGTATAATAATACACATATCTTCAACAATAAAAAGTACAAATATCAAGTACTTATCGCATCAATTTGCAAGTATGACCTCAAAAAATGCAATTAGTGTTACACCTGTTAAAGAAAGAGAATGATTGCCATTTGCGCTAATTAAAAGAGACGCTGTAAAATAGATGCTTTCATAGAAATAAAAAATTCCCCGATACTGATTCTGACATTGTATTTTACAAGTTGCATGCGTCATTAAGCTATAACTACAGAGTGAATATGTTGACAAAACTGGCTGCTGGAAAATAGTTTTGTTTTCAGTCTGTACTAAAAAGTACAAATATTTCCTGTGCCTATTTTTTCTTGTCTGTCATCACTAACTTGTGCGAAAACATATGTGCAAGTAAAAATCTTATAAGAAGCCTTTTTTAAAGCCGCACTCTGTAGAAACTGATGTTTTTCAATTTTAGATTTTTGAAAAGGATCTAAGTTGTCATAATGTAGATTGTATTGCAAAATACTAATAATATAGATTTCAAAGCAGGCATGAAGTGTAAAGTGTATATCAAAACAACTTCGCATGTTGATTGATTCAAGATTTTGCGTTCAAGCTATTAACATAGAATATCTACTAAGACATGTTATTTAGGCAGGTTTTTAAAATATTTGCCCAAGCCACTACAGTTTATAGTCTAGACTGCTAAGAAAAAGCTTTTTATTATCCGTAACAGCAGTTCCAGTAGGATTACGACAAACAGCATCTGTGGGTGCAACTATGTTCAAAGTGTCGTAACACTGCTGTGCAACGTATATAGTTCTGTTGGTGGATCATTTGAGCGGGAGTTCAATACGATACACCAACACAGCCTCGTCCCAATGCCTCCTTCAGGCCGTGCAGACTGAAGTAGGCATGTACATAGGCGCACCAGGGTTCGGAAGTCACATAGAAATGTTGGTCCCGTGTATCATAAGAGCTATCCCCGAGCACGTTAAAAGGTCACATAATCCTTCGTAAAGGGTAGGGGATTATCCCGGTCTGTGTCTGTACACACATAAATAATATGTATTCCTATACATACCTCCACTAGGCATGGCGCACCAATGGAGTAAACAAATAGCCAAGAAAGAATGATGGAAGCACATAAGCTGCTTCCATTCACATGGGTACCACATTAGTATCACATGGGAATCACATGGGTACCATTTGGGCATCACATGGGTATTATGAGTATCACATGGGTATCACATGAATATGTTTGATTATAATTATGATTGCCACATTGAAGGGAATGGTAGTGTTGCAAGGTATCATGGAACTGCCCAGTGTTTTAGTCACTAAACCAAAGATGATGACTAAACAACATCGAGTCACAAGTCAAGTTACAGGCAGATATGACTTGAGTCATGTCAAGTCACTTATGTTAGTCAACATGAAAGATATTCATTTCAAACACTGATTTTACCAATCACACCACATTTTGTTGTCATGCACACAAGAAATGTCATGATTTTACCAGTTTCACAGCGAATTAAAAAAACAGCAAAAATTCTAATCATAACTTTTTCATTCCGACATATTTATAGCATTTTAATTTGCAGCTCAATTAAAGATACAAGACCTAGGGTCTTCCCCTAGTGATCTCTACATAAATCACACACCCACACACTGCTATGAATAGTTAGTCCAAGGTGAAATGATAAGTAATTTTCAATTAGGAAAACAATTTGTACTGGATTGGAATAAGCGAGCTGAAAAACATTTAGGCATGTATTATCCCCCATATTTTTCATTACAATG
The DNA here is from genome assembly GCA_035610835.1 of Ophiura sarsii. Lineage (NCBI taxonomy): Eukaryota > Metazoa > Echinodermata > Ophiuroidea > Amphilepidida > Ophiuridae > Ophiura > Ophiura sarsii. The sequence continues at coordinate 22,330,972 of CM069448.1, read as the reverse complement.
ACATGGATCATTCCGTACAAAATTGTATCATGTACCTTAAAAACAAGTAGGCCTACCAGCCATCCCCGTCTGACATCCAGTGATCAAAAGAAAGTCAAGACGGTCCATCGGCAAAATTTGCCCGCGAAGAGGTAATAAATATGCATGTATTTTGGCAGCAATATGTAGTGAAATCCCTTGTTTACACTATTACATTCATTTAAATAAGTTGAGGTTTCTTACAAGTTCTCTTTAAAATTTAAAATTAAACCACATCTCCTTCACAAAAATCGGAAGTTTAAGCTTAAGCATGTTTATATACCTAAGCTGAATAATGTTTATAATTGTGCCATGTTGAGCATGGAGTAAGAGAGGGCCAAGAGTTATTCACAAATTAGGGGCTTAAGCCCAAATCATACATTAGAAGTTTTGAAGTGTAATAAATATTAACAGTTAAACAAGTTACCTTTGAATGTCTTTTACTATCGGTGTTCTGTTTTGACCGCCGGACCCAGTCATCAAATGGCAGCCTTGCCTGTAACAGAAAAAACAAAACATGAACAATATAATTTGCATACTCAAAGAATTAATTAATGATTAATCACCATAGATCCATCATAATGTTATGATTAAAAAAACCTCAACCCCCCCCCCCCAAAAAGTCTTGAATTGTTTTCAATCTCCTTTATTTTGTATATTTCATGATATATTCATATTGTGTTGCATATTCAATGAAAAGCTGATGTGTTACTCTTTCCAATGACACCAAATTTATAGCAGCTACTTGTTTCAGTGCTCAGTTACTTTGTAGATGTTTTGCTATTGACTGTAGTTTTATAAAGTAAAGGCTCTACCATATTTGAGTTGTTTCACAACAATTTATCAAATGGTCACTGGTGGTAATATTATTTAAGTGAACAATATGACATGACAATGCTTCAAAGTTTGTTGTATTATGCCTCAAATAATTATGAATATGATAATTATTATAACCCTTAAATGAAGATTAAAAAACAGTATTGATTCAAATGATCTTCTTTTGATCAATTTTGTATTATTTCTGAGTAATTTTATAAAGACTTCAATGAATTGCTTAGACCTGGGTAAGGGCGGTGCGCAATCTAAATATGCGTATCATTGATGGTCGCATATAATTTTGCCTTGACCTTACTCTTTTTTATTGTTTGCAGAATACTAAGACCACTATCTTCTTGGAAAATTAAAAATGTGAGTCACTTATTAGTCGCGTTCAGTCTAGGCAGAGTAAGGACGGCATAAGAAAGAGTAGCAGTGGTTTGGAGTAGCAATCGCATAACTGATGGAGTAGTGACTGTCTGAACGATGATTAGCGTAGGTTACGCTGCCTTAATCCGGTCGATTTACTCTTTTACAAGCTCGCAGCCTTGCTGTGTGTTGTGCCTATCCGATATAACGAAATGGTGTTTTTCAATAAAATCTCAATACAGGCCTACAGCATTTGTATCACACATTTACCCAAAATGCCAACATGTTTTATGGTGATACAATGTCCTGATAATAATAAGGCCCCGCCAAGTTGATTTTTAGTTTCCCGTAACATTTGTTTTCAAAATTAGTGAGGCCATTTTTTTCATTATTCCTTATTTTGACGACTTTCATTATTATACAAAATGTGGATGTCAGACGTATTGTTATACACTGCTGCACCTAATTGGGTCAATTTAGATATGTAAGTTACAGAAAGGCTATTCTGGTCAAAATGATTAAACATTTCACTTCGTCACACAAAATGCATGAATTCGGACGTTTTTATTGCAAAAACTGTATCTTTTTCTCCGAAATTTCAATAATGAATTCAAACGCGGCCATGAAAATGAAGCGCGGGCAGGTGACGGAAAACTAAAAATCAACTTTGCGGGGACTTATAGGTGTGAAACATGGAAACAATCAGGTGATTCTGTGCTTATTGTGCGCGGTGATAACACCAGTAACTGATCGCTTAATGACACTGTCAACTACTTAGTATAATAACTATAAAACTAGAACAGAATTGATATAATGGACCACGAAACGTAGTAGAAATCCATGAGTGACATTTTGGTGAAGGGGGGAGGGGGGAACCTGTCGAGAAGTCTCTATACAAAAGCATGTTTCTATTTGAATGCAAACCAATTTTAGTGGTTATCTTGAATGTTGGATAGAAATATACCATTACCACCTTTCACACCACCTCCATCACCACCCAGTATTTCTGGGTTGTTATGGGTGGTGATTTTAGTGGTTATCTTGAATGTAAACAGACGGCAATAATTTAAAGAAAGGAGGTTATTGGTGGTGATTAGTGGTGATGGCTTGGATAGAAATATACCATTACCACCTTTCACACCACCTCCATCACCACCCAGTATTTCTGGGTTGTTATGGGTGGTGATTTTAGTGGTTATCTTGAATGTAAACAGACGGTGATAATTTTAGGGGTGATGACATTCCACACGCTGCACTATGCCTGCGCGTTACTGGCGCGGGTTACTAAGATAGGCGCATAACGTAACAGTTTGCTTGATACGCTTGCCTTGCACATATTTTGGTCACCACCTTTTGCTGTGTCACCACCTTTTGGTGCTGAATTTAGTGGTTATAGGCGGTGATGATTATCCGGTTATCTATATACTAATTTTCGGTCCCTCGCCTGATTAGATAGTTCAATAATAATTTTGCACTCGCGTCCCTCTTCAACTGAAAAAGCGTGGTAATTGCGCCTCTAATACACGAGCTAATTAGATAGTTCAATACCCGTTTTTTCCCGTTTTCAGACATGCGCAGAAAGGATCACGTGTGAAAATCCAAAATGTTGAACTTATTTTACTCGGGTAGCTACTGTTCGGACACAAATTGTGGTTTTCGGAGTGAGTGATGACATATGGTCTTCACCCAAAATATTTTCTTCAGGGATATAGCTACATTTCTGTATATGCGGCTGTTTGTTATTCTTAAAGATCGCATAGTAACAAGCATTTATACGTCCGACAAATAAAAATATTTCACGACATTTTCTAAATGTAAACAAAAACTCTTACACAGATCTTAAAGTGACACTTTCACATTAGTAACATAGATGAATGCGACGTTTGCTAGCGATAAAGAAACTGGCAGTACCATGTCAACCGTTTCTATGTTGTGCTGCGCGACCGCGTTTAACATGGCGCACGCGGTTCGGCGCACACGTAATGACGCAGACAAAAAGTGTACGCGTTTGAAAAAGTGTACGCGTTTGTGGCGCAAACCGTGCACATTGTAACGGAGCAGAGTGAAAGCAGGCAGTCCGTACACTCTTAGAAAAAGGATGCTTCAGGCTTCAGGGGTTCTTGGCTGTCCCGTATGGAACCCTTTATATCACCTTAAAAGGTTCCAAAAAGAACCATTTTAAGGTTCAAAATAGGCAAATATGGGCAAACATTGGTCTTTCGAACCTCTAAAGGTTCTCTACAGAACCTTTTGGGGCCTTTAAAATCAAAGAACCTTTAAACCATTATACGGGACAGCCAAGAACCCCTCTGAAGCACCCTTTTTCTAATAGTGTACCCTAAAGCCACCTCCTCCGCACTTCCCTTACTTGATAATCTGGATATAAGGGCACATGGGGCATCTGGATAAACGGAACGTGTGGTACATTATCATGATTATTATAGAGTGTCTGGATTATTCAGGGCATCCGTGGTATCTGGATTACGGGGTTCACTATAAAACGAGTCTCAAATTACCTGGATATACTATGCGCAGGTGGGCCACCTGTGATAACTGGATTTTAAGGGTGCACACTCAGGTAGTATCTCGGGAGGCTTTATAGAACACAGCAAACATGATAAAGGGACTACATATACTATACGTTAAGGCCCCACGTGCCTATTGGAGGACTAATAATTTAATGTAAATAGGCCGAACAAAACCCGGATGGCACACATTGTGCTCAAGTACAAGCGTGAAATGGTACAAGTGATCTTGATGATAGACTCCGCCGACCATAAAACTAAACGACCGACTATAAACTATAACGCTCAGAACGTAGGCCTACTGAATGACCTGGATACAGTATGTGCATATGAACAGTGGCGACACTTGCACGGTGAGACATTTAAAAGCTAATTTTAAGTAACTTTCAATTTTGACATTAAAATTCAACTTTTTATTATTTGGGGTACAAAATAGGTAGAGACATGCGCTGAAAGGAGTATAACTGGGGGTATTAAGAACACGTTGATGGAGTAGGCCTACTCGGATTAAGATCTTGGGTATCTGTATTATTTAAGAGCACATTGGGCCTAGGCTCATGGTGTATTAAGGGCACCATGTTACTTACATTATATCAAGGGCACCTTAGTACCTGAATTATTTGAGGACATACTCTTGATTGATATTTATATAAACATTTATAACGCTTTGATATTACTGACCTCTGCCTATTGTGATATGACTTTTACTGTCCGCTATCTTCGCACCCGCGTTTAATTTACTTGACTATGATAAAGTAAGGGCACCTGGGTATCTCGAGATAACGGCACACTGCAGTGGGCCTACCTTGATTATGTGGTATCAAGTGCATTATTAAGGGCACCTGGGGGTAACTGGATTAGGGGTAGGGCTTAGGCCTATGGGGTCCCTGGATATAATGGGACAACGGGTACCTGCATTTCAGGTCTCATGGGAGGCCTACATAGGTATCTGGAAACACAAACGTAGGCCTACCTAGATTAAGGCAATGTATAACCTGGATTATCAAAAGCACCTGCGATATTCGGATTATTTAGGGCCCCGTCTGGATTATGTGTATAGGACATGTTCTTGATTATTGTATCAAATTTTCTTACGCTTTGTTTACTTATTCCCCGTGAAATCTTCTAGCGGGTCCAGCGCGAAGCGCTGGTGCCCGCTAGTAAATAATAAACAGGCAAACAGACATCTCAGGTATGGTCAGTCGGTCGGACAATTTGTTTGCCCCCGAAAAAATTCTTGACAATAGTGGCGAATTATCAAGATTTGTTTTGAAATTTTCACTTTGTTTATAAATTTCTTAAAAAAAGAAAGAAAAAGGGTCTGTTGGGTGCAGAGAGCACAGTCAAAGTTTTTTCCATCACCTAAATGTTATAGCAGTACTACGTTAACTTCCTTTCAAGTAATCTTTTTCATAATCCTATAACATTTCCTTAAACTTGCATAAAATGTGACAAAACTATGCAAATACTAGGTTTATATATAAAAATAATAATATTATATCACATCTCAAAATAATAAGTGGAAAAGAATTAAATCAACCTCTGCCAAGGATGTGCCGGAGTGAATGCTAATATTATTCATAGAGTCGGCAATCATGAGGAGATCGTTACAGAGAATGTGAAAGTTCAAGTATTCCATTAAACTATAAGTTTTCATCTGCCTGCATATTGTTAGTGTAATGTTTCTTTATGTTTATGCTACCTACTTCTCATGCATATTACATCATGGTATCATCGCTATTTCAGAGGCCATTCATACAGTAGTATTACTGTAGTGATAACTATGTGCTGATTGGTTATAAAGATGGATACATCGCTTAATTGACCAATTAAATCAAGCATGTGCAACCTTTTCCACCAACCGGGCCTCATTGTGATTTTGAGATCCATTCGCGGGCCGCAGTGATTGTCAAACATTCCAAAACACGTCCGGAGGAGGGGTTATAGGGGGAGGGGAAGTCCAATGCTCATTGAATACTCGCTTCTCTTTGTGTAATTTCCTCTTTACTCGCTGTTGCAAGGGCCATCTTAACCAGGATAATAACACGCAATCACGCCTCGAGTTATATTTACTAAATGCAGCGCGTCACCCTACTAATTATAAGAGAGCACACCACTAGTCAATCCGTCATTCCTGTAACCAAGGGAGTTCCGGTTAAAACAGGTCGCATCAATGGAAATTTTGGGATTGCTTTGCGGGCCGCAGATTAGAAGCCGGCAGGCCACAGGTTGCACACGCTTGAATCACATAGTCAACCAATCATAAACTTGGAGAAATAGATTGGGTTAAAAAATGTTTACTAAACAAAAATACTGAATAAGTTTATGTTTATATTCGAAAAACATATACGAACATATATTTTCCCCCCAGGGAGTATGAATTTCAAATGGGGTTACCCGCATGGGCTAATCCATTTGAAATCTACACTCCCTGTGTGGAAGACCCAGGGTGGAAGATTACTGCACGGTAATGTCTTCCACCCAGGGAGGTTTATGGATATTAAATGGAATAGCCAATTGGCAGGACCATTTTGCTTCAAAAACTGTACATTTTCAGAAAGAAATCTGGGATTCAAAATCATATGACCAATCAAATCATACAGGCAGTTAACAATGATTAAAATGTAACACATCCGGCAAAAAGGGTCATTTTAACGTGACAATGTGATACATTTTTAAAACATGTAATGTATACATGCCAATGAAAGTTACAGTGCCATGTTATGTACTGGTTAACTTGATAGTAATACAACTAGAGCGAGCTCCTTATAAATAGGTCACTAGTAAGCACTAAATCCCCCATTGCCCCCCTCACCATCATGACTGCTAGGCAATTGGCACCTTCTCAATTGGTTATTTTGATGTACTCATTACCAAACTATTCTACAAATGCCACCATTGTTTAACATAGGTAGCTGTCAATATTGTGACTATAAGCGCCCATAAGGGTTGATTACTAGGCCAGGACACTGACTGCAAAGCCAAGGTAGACATACCTTCATTCCCATAATGCACCACTGTGCTATATTATTATGCAAGAACCAAGTTTGACACTTAGAGGGAGATTTTGTTCAACAATCAAGAAGATATTTAGCACTTTCTACATTCATCAACAATACTCGGGGGAAATTTCCCGAATCAGGGAGATTTTATAATTCTGTCATCAGAACACAAGAAGATTATTTTATTTTCAGGAACATTTCTGCGGAATCGGGGAGAGTTAATTGGCAGTTCTACACTATGTACATAAGTATGAAACAAGTAGGGGTAGCATTCTCCCTTCAATTGAACAAAGTACAGTTTAGTAAAAAATAGCCCTGTTTATCTACATTTACAGTGGAGGATTTAGGTGGGGGGTGCCCCCCCCCCCTTTTCTTTGACAGGGGGCCTTTTTGACAGGGCGAAAACGTTAAAAACGTGTAAAGCGTGTACAAACGTGTGAAAACGTGTAAAAAAAATCACAGAGGGCTGCCGCCTCCTTGCCCCCCCCCCCCCCCCCCGCCCCCCCCCCGTTTTGGCGCACCCCATATTGAGAAATCCTGGGTCCGCCCCTGATTTGAGCCAAGAATTCAAGAGCAATACCAGTGCTAGCAGCTTATTACCTTGCAAATTCAACAGCCATGAACAACCAACCACATAATGAAAGACCAATCCTTACACTGTGTCAACCATTTAATAGTGTCACCCTGACAGTATAGTTGAAAATGCTTATTCTTTGATCATAATTTTCATCTATCTCTGTGAGATGAATTTTGATGCGATGAGTTTTGAGCATATTTCACGATAACAGCTTATTGCATTGCATTGAATTAATTAACCACAAAATTAAAGATGGATCCTTAAATGATGCATTAATCATTTAGACACACCCTGACATTACTGCATAGAGGTCGGCGAAGGGAATACATAACAAATGTCTTTACCACCAGGTCAATGCTCTGAATTAAATTCATACACTCTTTTTAGTGCATGCTCAAAGACCAATCGGAAATTAGGAGAGTAAAATATGCGAAGCATATTGAAAACAGAATCATGCTCTGCAATTGTTGCAAATGCATTGAATTGTCTAATAGACCCTATTCACGCTATTTTTCCAAAATATGCCACCCAAGCCTCGTTCCCGTTTGGTCTATCTGCGCCTCGCGCTGCACAATAGAACTGCGCGAGACGTGTGGTACCAAAGCGCGCGGCGAACGCATCCTCACGCAAGTCACGCAGGTATACGTAACGAGAACGAGGCTTGGGTGGCAAATTTGAGAAAATGGCTGCCGCATGAATATGGTCTAATTTCTCTTGTAACAACCACAAAACCTACACATTTATTGACCTATAAACATCATGCAATGCATTATTGGATGTGTTTCACTGTGCAGACGGGGAAAACCCTCACGACTCGTGCTGATAAACATTGCAATCGTGTTTCACATTAGCCTTATTCTAGTGAACCCTTACCTACAATCGCGGCCATAATTAGTTGGAACATCCATGTAATAATGACCCTTTCGTGCGTTCCCGTTTGCGCAAAACGTACACTATCAAAACATTGCTGTCTTTGACGGAAGGCTTAAAGCCTTTCCTAAACTATAATAACTCCCCCCTCCCCACTGGGCAATGTTGGCCCTTCCCAGTATCCCGTAACCCAAAAATCATGTTTCAACATTGATCCAGGGGGAGAGGGGGAGTTTTTAAACACACGTATAAAAGTGTTCCAACAATATTGGCCGAGATTGTCTCCTCGAGTGACAAATGTAAAGTTTTCGATTAGTTTAAATCATTGTATTTTCGTAACGGCTAATTCGATTTTATTGATACTTGGAGATCATTTTGCCTACATACCATAGATAAAAGTGAATGACAAAATTTGATATTTTCATTAACGGTTTTAGGGAACGGTCACTTTTAATTAGATATAAGGTCTATTTCTGGTGTATTTTTGTTCATAAAATGGTCACATGGATTAACTTTATGTCCAGAACTATTTAACAGATCGCTGTAAAATTAGCAGAATGTGATAATAGTATTATGCCCACTGTTCATACTATTAATTTAAACATTTGTGTTTAATTTATTGGAGAAACGGTCACATTTGAATTGGAATTAGATAGTTTAGGTCTAATGTCAAATTGGAAAGTTGTGATTATCTATATGAATTTGTTCTATTTTTTCAACAAACTTCACGCAATTTTAACAATCGACTTATTTATTGTTTTAAATATGATAAATAATTAAATAAATAAATAAAATAAATAAACAAATAACAAATAAACCTAATTGTACATATTCATGTAGCTCTATTTAACACTTTCCACGCGGCAGTCGTCTGTAGACGACATTCCAAATTTTCACAAAATGTTTAAAATTGCAGAATAATCATAACATGTTCTATAACTTATACATAGAAGTTGATATCAAGCATGTGAAAATCATAGTCGGTAGACTAATAAATACCCCCCCCCCCCCGCCCCATCCCAACCTTTACATATAGATACATATTAAGCGTCGCTCGCAGGGAAATGATATGCAATCTCGTGTCAACCAATCATAGATATAACAGGTTACAATGTAATTCTGGAACTTTGTGTGCATGTCGAGGCTACATTCACAGTATAACAAATAAACCTAATTGTACATATTCATGTAGCTCTATTTAACACTTTCCACGCGGCAGTCGTCTGTAGACGACATTCCAAATTTTCACAAAATGTTTAAAATTGCAGAATAATCATAACATGTTCTATAACTTATACACCAACGCTCTTAGTCCCCTCCCCAACATAGAAGTTGATATCAAGCATGTGAAAATCATAGTCGGTAGACTAATAAATACCCCCCCACCCCCCGCCCCATCCCAACCTTTACATATAGATACATATTAAGCGTCGCTCGCAGGGAAATGATATGCAATCTCGTGTCAACCAATCATAGATATAACAGGTTACAATGTAATTCTGGAACTTTGTGTGCATGTCGAGGCTACATTCACAGTATGCCATGCACACTACACGCAAAATCAATTGACGCGACAGTATGCCACGTTAATTAAAAGAAAAATAGGTCAAAGACTTTTATCTGAAAATGATGGCATACTGTTGAAACTCGACATTCCCGTAATATTTTGGACTCCTGATTAAAAATATCCCATGGATTACTGTTATGGTCTATCCAAATACGTTGTCAAATTGAACTATATACAGTGCATTAACAATAACGACTGACCATATCGATTATGTCTATAATTGTCATATCTTTTAAAACGCTGTTCTGTGGTATGGTCTCATCCGTGGTGAAGTGGTTAAGAGCGCTGTTGTTGCGTTGCTTTCATGCTTTCAAACCAAATGTTGTAAGTTCGAGCCTGGCACCGGACTATGTTGTGAATATTTTTTTATAATAATGTTCAATTCCCCCGTAGACTTTTAATAATACCATATAACAATTAATTTAACTTGTTGGCGATAGCGCCCCTTCCTTGTTATGTAATCCATTTTGAATGACGCAGGAGTCGCGTAAGCGACGAGAATGTGTTCCAGCATGTTTAGCTGTTGGTATATGTGATCGAGAAACCATTTAAATTTAAATTACTGGCAACATCCATAATTTATTGGGCATTTAGTATGCCAAATATACCCCTGTAATTAAAAGTGACCTATCCCTAACAGTAAGTTGAGGCATGACCTTTTTAAGTAGTTGGCCACGTGACCAATAACATAACCTATCTATCCTTCAAATCTGGTAAAGAAAGCTTTATTGAATCAAAAGTTATGCCCAAAACCCTTAAAACAGATGATTTTTTAAACAGATGATTCAGACAATCGCGGCCATAATTAGTTGGAACATCCATGTAATAATGACCCTTTCGTGCGTTCCCGTTTGCGCAAAACGTACACTATCAAAACATTGCTGTCTTTGACGGAAGGCTTAAAGCCTTTCCTAAACTATAATAACTCCCCCCTCCCCACTGGGCAATGTTGGCCCTTCCCAGTATCCCGTAACCCAAAAATCATGTTTCAACATTGATCCAGGGGGAGAGGGGGAGTTTTTAAACACACGTATAAAAGTGTTCCAACAATATTGGCCGAGATTGTCTCCTCGAGTGACAAATGTAAAGTTTTCGATTAGTTTAAATCATTGTATTTTCGTAACGGCTAATTCGATTTTATTGATACTTGGAGATCATTTTGCCTACATACCATAGATAAAAGTGAATGACAAAATTTGATATTTTCATTAACGGTTTTAGGGAACGGTCACTTTTAATTAGATATAAGGTCTATTTCTGGTGTATTTTTGTTCATAAAATGGTCACATGGATTAACTTTATGTCCAGAACTATTTAACAGATCGCTGTAAAATTAGCAGAATGTGATAATAGTATTATGCCCACTGTTCATACTATTAATTTAAACATTTGTGTTTAATTTATTGGAGAAACGGTCACATTTGAATTGGAATTAGATAGTTTAGGTCTAATGTCAAATTGGAAAGTTGTGATTATCTATATGAATTTGTTCTATTTTTTCAACAAACTTCACGCAATTTTAACAATCGACTTATTTATTGTTTTAAATATGATAAATAATTAAATAAATAAATAAAATAAATAAACAAATAACAAATAAACCTAATTGTACATATTCATGTAGCTCTATTTAACACTTTCCACGCGGCAGTCGTCTGTAGACGACATTCCAAATTTTCACAAAATGTTTAAAATTGCAGAATAATCATAACATGTTCTATAACTTATACATAGAAGTTGATATCAAGCATGTGAAAATCATAGTCGGTAGACTAATAAATACCCCCCCCCCCCGCCCCATCCCAACCTTTACATATAGATACATATTAAGCGTCGCTCGCAGGGAAATGATATGCAATCTCGTGTCAACCAATCATAGATATAACAGGTTACAATGTAATTCTGGAACTTTGTGTGCATGTCGAGGCTACATTCACAGTATAACAAATAAACCTAATTGTACATATTCATGTAGCTCTATTTAACACTTTCCACGCGGCAGTCGTCTGTAGACGACATTCCAAATTTTCACAAAATGTTTAAAATTGCAGAATAATCATAACATGTTCTATAACTTATACACCAACGCTCTTAGTCCCCTCCCCAACATAGAAGTTGATATCAAGCATGTGAAAATCATAGTCGGTAGACTAATAAATACCCCCCCACCCCCCGCCCCATCCCAACCTTTACATATAGATACATATTAAGCGTCGCTCGCAGGGAAATGATATGCAATCTCGTGTCAACCAATCATAGATATAACAGGTTACAATGTAATTCTGGAACTTTGTGTGCATGTCGAGGCTACATTCACAGTATGCCATGCACACTACACGCAAAATCAATTGACGCGACAGTATGCCACGTTAATTAAAAGAAAAATAGGTCAAAGACTTTTATCTGAAAATGATGGCATACTGTTGAAACTCGACATTCCCGTAATATTTTGGACTCCTGATTAAAAATATCCCATGGATTACTGTTATGGTCTATCCAAATACGTTGTCAAATTGAACTATATACAGTGCATTAACAATAACGACTGACCATATCGATTATGTCTATAATTGTCATATCTTTTAAAACGCTGTTCTGTGGTATGGTCTCATCCGTGGTGAAGTGGTTAAGAGCGCTGTTGTTGCGTTGCTTTCATGCTTTCAAACCAAATGTTGTAAGTTCGAGCCTGGCACCGGACTATGTTGTGAATATTTTTTTATAATAATGTTCAATTCCCCCGTAGACTTTTAATAATACCATATAACAATTAATTTAACTTGTTGGCGATAGCGCCCCTTCCTTGTTATGTAATCCATTTTGAATGACGCAGGAGTCGCGTAAGCGACGAGAATGTGTTCCAGCATGTTTAGCTGTTGGTATATGTGATCGAGAAACCATTTAAATTTAAATTACTGGCAACATCCATAATTTATTGGGCATTTAGTATGCCAAATATACCCCTGTAATTAAAAGTGACCTATCCCTAACAGTAAGTTGAGGCATGACCTTTTTAAGTAGTTGGCCACGTGACCAATAACATAACCTATCTATCCTTCAAATCTGGTAAAGAAAGCTTTATTGAATCAAAAGTTATGCCCAAAACCCTTAAAACAGATGATTTTTTAAACAGATGATTCAGACAATCGCGGCCATAATTAGTTGGAACATCCATGTAATAATGACCCTTTCGTGCGTTCCCGTTTGCGCAAAACGTACACTATCAAAACATTGCTGTCTTTGACGGAAGGCTTAAAGCCTTTCCTAAACTATAATAACTCCCCCCTCCCCACTGGGCAATGTTGGCCCTTCCCAGTATCCCGTAACCCAAAAATCATGTTTCAACATTGATCCAGGGGGAGAGGGGGAGTTTTTAAACACACGTATAAAAGTGTTCCAACAATATTGGCCGAGATTGTCTCCTCGAGTGACAAATGTAAAGTTTTCGATTAGTTTAAATCATTGTATTTTCGTAACGGCTAATTCGATTTTATTGATACTTGGAGATCATTTTGCCTACATACCATAGATAAAAGTGAATGACAAAATTTGATATTTTCATTAACGGTTTTAGGGAACGGTCACTTTTAATTAGATATAAGGTCTATTTCTGGTGTATTTTTGTTCATAAAATGGTCACATGGATTAACTTTATGTCCAGAACTATTTAACAGATCGCTGTAAAATTAGCAGAATGTGATAATAGTATTATGCCCACTGTTCATACTATTAATTTAAACATTTGTGTTTAATTTATTGGAGAAACGGTCACATTTGAATTGGAATTAGATAGTTTAGGTCTAATGTCAAATTGGAAAGTTGTGATTATCTATATGAATTTGTTCTATTTTTTCAACAAACTTCACGCAATTTTAACAATCGACTTATTTATTGTTTTAAATATGATAAATAATTAAATAAATAAATAAAATAAATAAACAAATAACAAATAAACCTAATTGTACATATTCATGTAGCTCTATTTAACACTTTCCACGCGGCAGTCGTCTGTAGACGACATTCCAAATTTTCACAAAATGTTTAAAATTGCAGAATAATCATAACATGTTCTATAACTTATACATAGAAGTTGATATCAAGCATGTGAAAATCATAGTCGGTAGACTAATAAATACCCCCCCCCCCCCCCCCCCGCCCCATCCCAACCTTTACATATAGATACATATTAAGCGTCGCTCGCAGGGAAATGATATGCAATCTCGTGTCAACCAATCATAGATATAACAGGTTACAATGTAATTCTGGAACTTTGTGTGCATGTCGAGGCTACATTCACAGTATAACAAATAAACCTAATTGTACATATTCATGTAGCTCTATTTAACACTTTCCACGCGGCAGTCGTCTGTAGACGACATTCCAAATTTTCACAAAATGTTTAAAATTGCAGAATAATCATAACATGTTCTATAACTTATACACCAACGCTCTTAGTCCCCTCCCCAACATAGAAGTTGATATCAAGCATGTGAAAATCATAGTCGGTAGACTAATAAATACCCCCCACCCCCCGCCCCATCCCAACCTTTACATATAGATACATATTAAGCGTCGCTCGCAGGGAAATGATATGCAATCTCGTGTCAACCAATCATAGATATAACAGGTTACAATGTAATTCTGGAACTTTGTGTGCATGTCGAGGCTACATTCACAGTATGCCATGCACACTACACGCAAAATCAATTGACGCGACAGTATGCCACGTTAATTAAAAGAAAAATAGGTCAAAGACTTTTATCTGAAAATGATGGCATACTGTTGAAACTCGACATTCCCGTAATATTTTGGACTCCTGATTAAAAATATCCCATGGATTACTGTTATGGTCTATCCAAATACGTTGTCAAATTGAACTATATACAGTGCATTAACAATAACGACTGACCATATCGATTATGTCTATAATTGTCATATCTTTTAAAACGCTGTTCTGTGGTATGGTCTCATCCGTGGTGAAGTGGTTAAGAGCGCTGTTGTTGCGTTGCTTTCATGCTTTCAAACCAAATGTTGTAAGTTCGAGCCTGGCACCGGACTATGTTGTGAATATTTTTTTATAATAATGTTCAATTCCCCCGTAGACTTTTAATAATACCATATAACAATTAATTTAACTTGTTGGCGATAGCGCCCCTTCCTTGTTATGTAATCCATTTTGAATGACGCAGGAGTCGCGTAAGCGACGAGAATGTGTTCCAGCATGTTTAGCTGTTGGTATATGTGATCGAGAAACCATTTAAATTTAAATTACTGGCAACATCCATAATTTATTGGGCATTTAGTATGCCAAATATACCCCTGTAATTAAAAGTGACCTATCCCTAACAGTAAGTTGAGGCATGACCTTTTTAAGTAGTTGGCCACGTGACCAATAACATAACCTATCTATCCTTCAAATCTGGTAAAGAAAGCTTTATTGAATCAAAAGTTATGCCCAAAACCCTTAAAACAGATGATTTTTTAAACAGATGATTCAGACAATCGCGGCCATAATTAGTTGGAACATCCATGTAATAATGACCCTTTCGTGCGTTCCCGTTTGCGCAAAACGTACACTATCAAAACATTGCTGTCTTTGACGGAAGGCTTAAAGCCTTTCCTAAACTATAATAACTCCCCCCTCCCCACTGGGCAATGTTGGCCCTTCCCAGTATCCCGTAACCCAAAAATCATGTTTCAACATTGATCCAGGGGGAGAGGGGGAGTTTTTAAACACACGTATAAAAGTGTTCCAACAATATTGGCCGAGATTGTAGTTTGCCAGACTTGCCTCACTGTCTAGTGCTGTTTTTGATGATCTCAATAATAATCTTCAAGACAGGGTTTTAATATAGGCTATAATGATCTGGTGATTCATCATAAATGAACTCCCTCCCCCAAAAAATAAATAATTAAAAAATCAACACACAACCCAAAACAAAACACCCCTATACAACAACAAATTTGGAAAAACATCTCGCCTGTTCATCAAAAGTGACTTGAAAGAAATGATGATGAAACATATGATACAATGTAGCACTGTCACAGAGGTATGCATTGTAGTTAATGCAAGGGATGTAATACCTTAAGGGATGCTCAAATGTTACCCAGTACTAAAAAGTTTGCGGAACACAAACGAATCGTTTCCGCTTTATGGCCCTTCAAAGTTTAGATGGTACCCCACCTCCTTTGGACTATGCAGTGGCGGCGCCAGCATTATATTTTTTTTTTGGGGGGGGGGGGGGCATTTCGCTTAGGAAATTGTTGGCGCTTTGACATAATTTGTTTTAATAATCATTATAAGATCATGTTTTGTACATGTATTTAGTATTGTTTATCTTTATTCTTGTTTCAGAAAACACAGCACAGTTGAAGAAAGACATTCAAATAGAAACTTCTGTGTCAATATAGCACCAACGTGCAAAACTGCATCCTCGGTAATACACATTAGACTATCTCACCACAAAATAATTGAATCAGCATTTGGATGAGCTTACCACAACAAGTCAAATGGGGCGTTCTGAAAATAATTCCTCTTTAAGGGATGTGCGTGGCAAAAAAGGAGATGGGATGGTCTTATTCTGGGGACTTTCAGATTTAGGGGAATCCACACATAAACTTTTGAAGCACATAAATAGCAAAGATGATGATCTCTCCTTCCACGAACCCCCTTACCTACTTTTACAACACTGTCAGTGTCAACATTTATCTGGTGATGCTTTTAATCGTGATAATCATTGCAATTGACAAGTGATTGAGGCAGGAGGGAATTTTTCTAAGGATATTTCATTATAGCATATACAAACTTGATGCCGAGATGACAAGTCCATGTAGCAGAGGCTGTATTCCCCCTTAAACCAAAAAAAGGTAATGTTGTCCTCCACAGCTTTCAGAGGAGGGGCGGGCGGGCGGATTTTTAAATTTTATTTTCTTATACCAGCGGAAGCTCAAAGTTCAGGCAACAAGAAGTTGTAATCACTCTATCACTCTATCACTCTAAGAGTCGCACATATATGTTATAAACACTTTTTTAAAAATCTGAAGGAAAAAAAAGAAATCTGGAGAAAAAAAATCGGAACGGCCCTAAATCTGACGAGTGGGCGGTCGAGGACAACATTACAATTTTTTTTGTTGGGCCTTAACCAACTTTAAGCGCCTATCTTTGTCCAACTTCATATGTGACATTTTTGATATCATCAATTGGTTTGTGATATCTCATGAAAAGAATAATCAGAATGGGATGGAATTATTCCATGAATATCTCGGATTATCCACAAATACAATCTTTTCATAGCGATTGCGTACACACGACCCCCTTTTATCCCCCTGAAAGACATTATCGTAGTCAAAATTCATCTAGTGATGTGTTTGATCGTGATAATCATCACAATTGATAGCCATGATAAGGCAAAAAAAAATGTTATGTTGTTCTCGACCGCTCGCTCGTCAGATTTTTTTTTTTTTTTCAGATTTTTTTTAAAACAGTTTAAATGGCATTGAATATTAAATAAAGTGTTTATAACATATATGTACAACTCTTAGAGTGATTTCAACTTCTTGTTGGCTGAACTTTGAGCTTCCACTGGTATTTTTTTATATATTTTTTATTTTATTTTTAAATCCGCCCATCCGCCCCTCCTCTCTGAAAGTTGTGGAGGACAACATAACAAAAATATTTTGGCCTAAGAATGAGACAAGAGGGAATTATTGCTAACATATATATGTCATCATGGTATCTGCAGTAGAGAAGACACCACTTCTCTTGTAGCAGATATTGTGAGTTCCTTTAACCCCCTCACCTACATTTAGACAGTCTTTGTCAACTTTCATCTTGAGATCTCAGCAATCATCACAATTGGTTTGACAAAGTATGCCAAGAATAAGACAGCGGCAAATTGGGCTATTCCATCTGAAATCCATACACCCCCTATGGAAGACATGACTACACTCCCATCTCATGTCTTTAATCAGGAGTATGGATTTCAAATGAAATTGCCAATCAGAAGAGGCACTTTACCACTAAGACACAGGACATATGTTAGCTCCATTTCGCTTTGATTTTGTTATCAATTCTGAACTTTTATTTCTTTGATCTTCCAACATCTTTAAAATGAAGTTGTTACCTTTTACCAAACCTATTTCGGCTCAATGTTGAAACTGCATTGTTTTCAACTAATAACCAATCATAAAAAAAGTCTAAGGTTTCACTAATGATGTTATATCTCCATGAACATAACCCTAACATAATCGTAACCCAAGATAACTGTTTATGGTATGTTGTCAAAAAAAGTATATTAATAGCGGTTGGCTGTGGGCAAAATGCACATTTCGTATTTAGGATCAAGTACTAATTGTAATGGATAATTGACAGGCTGTGTGTATCGAATATAACTAAAATGTTCACCAATGCTAATTGCTGTAAACATATATGGCACACATGATGGGAGCCATGATGGATGGCATCATTTAGATACATTAGCCATGTTCAGACGGGGAAGCAACTCGCGAGTTGTGGCGGTATAAGTTTTATCCTCCCATTGGGCTATTCCATTTGAAATCCATACACCCCTATGGTAGTCTCGATCTGAATCTTGCACACAGGGAGTGTAGATTTCAAATGGGGGTGTCCTGCATGGTAACTCCATTTGAAATCCACACTCTATTTGGAACATTAAGGTCATATATATTTTCCATAGGGGGTGTATGGACTTCACATGGAAAAGCCCATTCCTCTAAAAGTGAATCACGTCCACACAGCTTTAGAAACTTGGGACCAAAGAGAGTTAACTCAGAAGAATGAACTGAAAAGGACATACTTTTTGGTTGTTTTTCATGTCTTCAATATTTAGTTTTGAACTACAGTAATAGTTCATGTGACTTCTCTCGTTTTGATTTTTCCTATGATCTTAGCAATGAGCAGTGATTATGGGATTTCATCACATGGTATTCATTAGGATTGTAGAGTGACTACTGCTTTTAACAGATCAATCTAAACTCTGAATGCATTTGTACGGCAATGTTGTAGTGTGGCGCTTTCCTCTGTGAGATCTGTGCCATGGCCAATATTCTTTTTTGATCATGCAGATGCAAACAACGTTGCAATGGAGTTATGCATTCGATATCACTAGAATAGTCACTGATATCTCCTCTGAACTCATGGTAACACAAAGTACAACCACCTAAAACCTAATTTTAAGGGGATTGATTGAAACCTTGAACCCACATAGAGATTTAAACATTCGAAAGCATTCCCTTGGCTTGAAACGCTGACTGGAACTGAGTTTCCGCTCTTTGTGTGAACATGGCTATTATATATCAGACATAGCGCATATCCCATCATTATCAGAGCAGGAAGATGACCCACATATGAGGAAAGTAAGCAGGCCAATTATGTATATTACAACATTTAATACACAAATGTCTTTTGTTTGTTGTGCTTTTAAAAGATACTTTTGGGCTGGAGGCTATAATTACTCTGAAAATCACTCAAATGATCAGTATCCGCCATAAATGGAAAATTGTGTCAATGATGCCTTTCGAGTGCACGCATGAAATGTGAAATATTACATAATAAAAATTCCCTTTAAAAGGGATAACCCATGCCCAAGATGATTCCATTTATTAAGACAAAAAATAAAATAAATGGAAGGCACCGATTTTAATCGTTTCATTTTTTAAAGATGAAATTGCTCTTTAGGTTGGTCAAAGTTGGAGGATAAATAACTATAACTTATTTTCACGGTGTCATTACTCGGTGCGAAAACAAGTTTTAGGCCTAAAGGATGCATTGGCCTGGATGCATCCCCCCCTTGTACCAGGTGTTCTTGAGGCAATGCAGAGATATTTTCTGATGATTCTTTTACCAAATTTTATTTGAAAAACATGCTTCTTTATTAGATCACTAAACAAAATCAACTACAGCGTGCAACTTGTAATTGAATCAAGACCAAGAAAACAACTTTTATTTTCCCTTTCACAATGGACGCATGTCACATGAGTTTGACCTCGCGTAAAGTACGCAAGGTCAACCTCATGTTTAAGTATGCGAGGTCAACCTCACACAAAATGGTGCAACGGATAATTATGGTGCACAATATGTAAGCTAGACCTCAGGGCTCTGATTGGTTAGCGGAATTATGTGAGTTTTCAAGCATGCGCAGTAATAGCTGATATGAGTGCGCCTCCTGCGTATGTTGGACTGTGTCCAAGAGAATATGTGCCGAAGATCCAATGGCCCTGCAACAGAAAACACTGCAATCTATCAGTGCAGTTAACTGTAGAAGCTTCAAAATGAGATGACGGACGTATTCCGAGATTGCGCAGCTTTAAATTGGCTGCATGATTATAATGTGCGGGCGTATGTTATCGAGTGACCAATAACGAACCCAGACTCTGTTGCGTAAATGATGTATCATTCACTGGACTGCTCACTGGTATCATATTCATACTACACATGGGATGAAATGCAGTACCGTATTATCCCTATTAAGCGCCCAGGGCGGTTTTTAGCAAAGTCATTTTGGGTGGGCGCTTATTATGTTACCTTTTTTAAACTCATTAATTGTACTAAATAAAATGTACAAGTGGTCATTTGAAGATGCTGACCATTTGATGGTCCTTTGAAGATGCTGACCATTTGATTACTAAATACAATATACAAGTGGTAATTTGAGAAGGCTGACCACTTGACGTACTAACGAAAATGTACAATTGGTCATTTGAGGAGGCTGAACATTTCATGTACTAAATGAGATACAGGTACAAGTGGTCATTTGAGGATGCTGACCATTTGAAAAGGTGGGTGCTTATAAGAGATTGTTTGTCGTTAGTCATTGAGAAAAACAGGGGTGGGCGCTTATAAGGTCCTGGGCTCTTAATGGGGATAATACGGTAGTATGAAGACTGACAGGAACAATAAAAGGGCAGTTTTTAGACATGTGTATACAATATATGAGAGAGCTTACTTAGACAAAACGTGTGGAAATACAAAGAATGTGCAAGCGGCTGTGCAGAATAGCTTTTTCAGTATGCACAATTTTAATGGTTAATAGTTTATACCTCTTGGGGTAGGTACCTTGAGTGGATGTCCTATATACCCAGTTTTACTAAGAGTGTTTAGATAGCTATAGACACGTCCTATATTATCGCATGTATATGATCTCTACACACGAGGCCATCACATACAAAAACAAATTGAGCGGCTCTTTGGCCTAGTAAGCCGCAATCAGAGCTGCTGTGGATAAGCTTTTGAATTGGGTTACGATGTGACCTCATGTCAGAGCATTGCCCAGTGTTAGATATCGCATATTATGCACCAGTGCCAGGTTTTGTCTATGACTGGGACTCATTTGCAAAAGTGTATTAGATTCATGCGTCTGATAAAGAGCTGCATACGGGGAAAATATGCTCTATGGTCACATTACGACTTCATGTGAAATGAAGGACAGCATTGTTTCTATTGTCCCTTTAGTTTAATCAGTTCCAAATTGGCGGGAAATAATCTGTCTTATCTCTCCTCGTGCAAAAAATATTTTGAAAAACATTTTGAACAACATTTTGATGGGAATATATATGGCCCTATGGCAAAATTCGCACATTCCTGAACAAAAAATAAGAATGCAAACAAATTCCTTTTCTTATAGACTGAGAGAAACTAACCTTTCTACAGATTAATTCAAACTTGAAATAAGTGCCCTTTTGTGATTTTGAGGGGGGAAATAAATCCACAACATTAATTGTGTAAAACACCCTTTTTGTGAAAAGCAAATGTAGCTGAAAGTTTCGAGAGTGACAGTACTGAGCAAAAAAAACTTTGAAATGTTTGTCAAACCAGAATTAACCAATACGCTTGTTTGTATTGAAAGTACAAAGAGCATTCTTCTTGTAGGGTCACTGACAATGTTGTTCAAAACTATTGGATTTATAACATTGGCCATGGGAGCACAAGCGTGAAACTCAAGAGTAGCAACTACCGTTCCAAAAGGTCAAATTTCTATATTTCGCTCTGCATCGCTTGGAGCACTCTGCAAGAAGATTGCTTCCTTACCGAGTATAATATGGAGTCAAACGATTGTTCAGAGGTTTAGCCTATTATTTACCACACTTTTCCAGATTAGTGTCCCTTATCTTCTCTGTGATTTTATTGTAGAAGTTTTAGATGCTGCCTAACCAGGTACAAAAATCACTGAATATTGAAAATCAAAAAGACTAAATGATGCAAATCTGTAAGTCAGTTTTAGCTCAAATTGTCTGGCAGCATTATCTCACGATCAATTGAGTTTATGGTATCATAATTGGACCATAATTCATTACTAAAACATTGAAATGGGACCATAGCTTATTTTGTACACAACCCTAACAAATGAAGGGATGCGAGGGGGTACGGTATGTGGGGGAGGGAAAGAGACGACTGTTACTACTCAGCTCATACTGCACCTATATTATGAATTCAATAATTTGTGACGCAATTTAATAATTCCGTCTAGGGCCAGTTGTTAGCTATAAGGCATAGCCAGTTAGTGAAGCTCCAATGCAATCATAGAATGTTCAAAGTGCTCTACTGGGAGACCATATGGGTGTATAAACTGCACTCAAAGACAACATTATACACTACTCTGTAAAGGACCTTACTCATTCAGGGTGGTTCAAAAAGGTAATACACCATTTTTTATCAAATTGCTATTTACACTTATAAATCCTTCAGCGTGTTATCAAAGTATTGGATGTTGGTAAAAATGTTGTTTACTTATTCTATTACTTTCATCAAGATATCTCTTTTTATATTCAAAGGTGGCATTACATTGCTAAAAATCTAGAAATCAATTTCAGTGTATTTTAAATAATTAACTTACATCACTGTTAAGACTTCAGTCAAAATAGACTGTATTAAGTCACAAGTCAAGCTGAACAGGTCCTTCACATCGTACACATTTTACTTCACAAACACTATAAACAGTTGACATCAATCAGTTTTAGTGGAAATTACAATAAAACACCATGGTCTTTTGGCTGAACATGGTCAGCAATTGCAAAGATTCTCAGAACAGATTATTTCGGTCAAACTTTGAATCTACAATTTTACAAAATAGTCTGTAATTTTTTCCAGAACGACCAATTTTAAAAATGTTTAATTTCTAAGAACACTAGATAATAAATAAAGATAAATAAGATAAATGAGATAAATGAGATAAATGAGATAAATGAGATAAATGAGATAAATGAGATAAATGAGATAAATGAGATAAATGAGATAAATGAGATAAATGAGATAAATGAGATAAATGAGATAAATGAGATAAATGAGATAAATGAGATAAATGAGATAAATGAGATAAATGAGATAAATGAGATAAATGAGATAAATGAGATAAATGAGATAAATGAGATAAATGAGATAAATAAGATAAATAAATAGATAGATAAATAGATAGATAAATAGATAGATAAATAGATAAATAGATAAATAGATAAATAGATAAATAAATAAATAAATAAATAAATAAATAAATAAATAAATAAATAAATAAATAAATAAATAAATAAATAAATAAATAAATAAATAAATAAATAAATAAATAAATAAATAAATAAATAAATAAATAAATAAATAAATAAATAAATAAATAAATAAATAAATAAATAAATAAATAAATAAATAAATAAATAAATAAATAAATAAATAAATAAATAAATAAATAAATAAATAAATAAATAAATATGATACATTCCTGACCTCAATTACGGTTGCACTTTACCTTGTGTACACTATTATTAGGTTATAGATTGATATTATAGATTTATAGCTCACAGATAATACATCAACCCACTACATCAACTGACATCTAAACGGCGATGGGATAATGTCCACTATTGTAATGCAACTGGTTGCCAGGACACTGACCACTCACTCGTTCTATATCTATAGGTTCATTATATCCCTGTGGCTTATTGCAGCCTCTATATTTGGCTGCTTCTTAAAAGGCCAGGCTGGACGGAATCTTGACATTTTTTGATAAGGTCGTAAAACAATAAATCACTCCTCGTTTTGTGTAATGGAACTAAGTCCAGGCAAAAACAAAAACCAACTTTGGATCACTTGGGGTCCTTTGGGAATCAGTTTGGCGTGAGGGTAGCATGATATAAATAAATTGAAAGATAATCTCTTGTACTTTGCTCAGGATATTGCAAAATGTTGATTTTTGATTTTAACAACAACAAAAATCACATGGATGAACACACTTGCTTGGAGGCGGTTAGAACTTAGAAGGCTAACATTCGAGCGGAAAATAGAGGTGGCGCTGTTTTAGCACCACTCCTATTTTCAGCTCGAATGATTTTTTTTAATAATGATCATATCGTAAACTGAAAATAGGGGTGGCGCTGTTTAAATGATCATATCGTAAAATAATTGGAAGACGCAACACTTTTATGACGATTGTGTTAACATTTAAAGCTTGATCTTTAACCCAAGCATTCCAGACACGCCAAAAATGGGTATTAACCCTATCCCTGCCGGCCACTTTTTCCCTGCGGCGAAAAGTGACCCAAGATATCGCCGCGAACATAAATAATGTTTTAACCAACTAACAAAACAATTTGGAAGCTAATGAGATAGCTCTCTGCCAGAAAAAAATAATCTGCAAGTTTTTACACAATCATATTCTCAGAAATAAAAATCCCAAAGTTTTTTGACTCGCCCTGTACTGTAAAAGCTGAAATATTCGTGGTGGTTTTATTTTCGCGCTTTTCGCCCAAAATCTTTTTCAGCGAAAATTATAACACGCGAAAATATTGTTTTCAACATTCATGCAGTGCATCCTGAAAGTCGCCCGCAAAAAAAGCAATTCGCGAAATGTCTATGATAATACCAAAATGCGCGACAATATCTTTACGCGAAAATATTGGCTTTTACAGTATATGTTTCCCTCTTCTTAAATGAACTGGACTATATTGAATGTATTGCTTTAAAATGCTATGAGGAGTGCAAAGGTACACTAAGCAAAGGCATAACAAGACGAACATCCTCGATTTGTCCCCATAATTACTAAAAGTGTTGACAGCAATTTTGGTCTAAAAACCAAGCGATCCTCGGAATTAAACAACCCAATACGTCAAATCAATGACGGATATGAACTGCCATAGTGAACGGAATCAAATACTTTTTGCACTTGATTTGTTAAGTATCACATGCCTCAAAGCGGAGTCCTATTTTCGATGTGTTCAATATGATTTATTAAACGATGTGTAACGTTGTGACGAGATCACGTCTCAGGGCATCAGCTTGCTGTTAAAGAGGTTATTTTCGCTCATATATTTTTGATCACGCTTGGCCTACTTAAAAAGAACCTGGGCACTTTCTGTCTTTCAAAATAGAATTACCATTCGTCAATTACATGATATAATCATTAACTATAATTTTGCTTATAAATATTTTATGCTAAGCTTTTTGAGAAGTATTCTAAAAATGTCTCTGATTGGCATAATATTTGGCACATCTTAAAATCAATCAATCCGCAGGTAGTTCTCATGGGGTTAAACAATTGTTTTGCACCTTGTTGAATTCTTGATTCTTAGTGTTCCTCTGCATAGAATTGTCTATTGATGAAATACATTTGTGGGGTTTAATTTGAGCACAATATGTAAATGATTCATGAATACATACCTGTTATTAAAAACAGTGAAACTTTTTATTTTTTTAAAGAAAGAAAAAAGTAAGCTGATGGTGAAATAGGTCAAATTATGTGGAAAATAAAGGAAAATGTGTTCATTCAAAACCACAAAAATAAAGCTCAAATCAGCTAAAAGGTTTAAACGGTTGATGGTTTGAATGTGTAAAAATTAATGCAGGGCAAAATGTCCACTTATACATCAGGTATTTGATCGTGAGATGAGGATACTGGTGGTTAACAGAATTATATTCACAAGTTTTATCACGAGTTCATCTCACTCTCGCTGCAAACCGCACGCGATCAGGGGCTTAGAAAAACGTCTGATGAAAACGCTGAGGGTGACGAATAAATAAAGAATATCAATTTGCCAACGACGACGTGTTGTCGCAGATCGATGTTAAGTAACAGAACATATGGGGAGGGGAACAGATGGATATTGGGGCCAAGACAGACGTGTGGTTTATATAATTAGATCATAACTTCAAGGTGTGTAATGCACCAAGTTCCTTAACCCTAACCCTAGTAGGGATGGCTTTTTGATAACTACGAGATAGAGGAGGAAGAAATATGGGAAATGTTGCAGACAAAATAGCATTTGCTTGATCTATTTTCTTTTCAATGGGAGCTACATGACATCACCCTGGGTGCAGTCCAATACCCCGGGCGCAGTCAAATACCCCCGGCGCAGTCAAATTCCCTGGGCGCAGTCAAATACCCCTGGCGCAGTTAAATACCCGGGGCACAGTCAAATACCCCGGGCACAGTCAAATACCCCGGGCGCAGTCAAATACCATGCGCGCAGTCAAATACCCTGAGCGCAGTCAAATACCCCGAGCGCAGTCAAATACCCCGGGCGCAGTCAAATACCCCGGGCGCAGTCAAATTCCCCGGGCGCAGTCAAATACCCCGGCCGCAGTCAAATACCCGGGGCGCAGTCAAATACCCTGGCGCAGTCAAATAACCTGGGCGCAGTAAAATACCCTGGGCGCAGTCAAATACCCTGAGCGCAGTCAAATACCCGGGGCGCAGTCAAATACCCTGGGCGCAGTCAAATACCCTGAGCGCAGTCAAATACCCGGGGCGCAGTCAAATACCCGGGGCGCAGTCAAATACCCTGGCGCAGTCAAATACACTGGCGCAGTCAAATACCCTGGGCGCAGTCAAATACCCGGGGCGCAATCATACCCTGGGCGCAGTCAAATACCCGGGGCGCAATCATACCCGGGGCGCAGTCAAATACCCTGGCGCAGTCAAATACCCTGGGCGCAGTCAAATACCCGGGGCGCAGTCAAATACCCTGGCCGCAGTCAAATACCCTGGGCGCAGTCAAATACCCTGGGCGCAGTCA
This sequence comes from Ophiura sarsii, assembly GCA_035610835.1. Taxonomy (NCBI): domain Eukaryota; kingdom Metazoa; phylum Echinodermata; class Ophiuroidea; order Amphilepidida; family Ophiuridae; genus Ophiura; species Ophiura sarsii. The sequence continues at coordinate 22,304,215 of CM069448.1, read as the reverse complement.
AATACCCTGGGCGCAGTCAAATACCCGGGGCGCAGTCAAATACCCGGGGCGCAGTCAAATACCCTGGGCGCAGTCAAATACCCTGGGCGCAGTCAAATACCCGGGGCGCAGTCAAATACCCGGGGCGCAGTCAAATACCCTGGGCGCAGTCAAATACCCTGGGCGCAGTCAAATACCCTGGGCGCAGTCAAATACCCTGGCGCAGTCAAATACCCGGGCGCAGTCAAATACCCGGGCGCAGTCAAATACCCTGGGCGCAGTCAAATACCCTGGGCGCAGTCAAATACCCGGGTGCAGTCAAATACCCGGGCGCAGTCAAATACCCTGGGCGCAGTCAAATACCCTGGGCGCAGTCAAATACCCTGGGCGCAGTCAAATACCCTGGCGCAGTCAAATACCCGGGGCGCAGTCAAATACCCTGGCGCAGTCAAATACCCTGGGCGCAGTCAAATACCCGGGGCGCAGTCAAATACCCGGGGCGCAGTCAAATACCCTGGCGCAGTCAAATACCCTGGGCGCAGTCAAATACCCTGGGCGCAGTCAAATACCCTGGGCGCAGTCAAATACCCGGGGCGCAGTCAAATACCCGGGGCGCAGTCAAATAACCTGGGCGCAGTCAAATTCCCTGGGCGCAGTCAAATACCCTGGGCGCAGTCAAATACCCTGGGCGCAGTCAAATACCCTGGGCGCAGTCAAATACCCTGGGCGCAGTCAAATACCCTGGGCGCAGTCAAATACCCGGGGCGCAGTCAAATACCCGGGGCGCAGTCAAATAACCTGGGCGCAGTCAAATACCCTGGCGCAGTCAAATACCCTGGGCGCAGTCAAATACCCTGGGCGCAGTCAAATACCCTGGGCGCAGTCAAATACTCTGGGCGCAGTCAAATACCCTGGGCGCAGTCAAATACCCTGGGTGCAGTCAAATACCCTGGGCGCAGTCAAATACCCTGGGCGCAGTCAAATACCCTGGGCGCAGTCAAATACCCTGGGCGCAGTCAAATACCCGGGGCGCAGTCAAATACCCGGGGCGCAGTCAAATACCCTGGGCGCAGTCAAATACCCTGGGCGCAGTCAAATACCCTGGGCGCAGTCAAATACCCGGGGCACAGTCAAATACCCTGGGCGCAGTCAAATACCCTGGGCGCAGTCAAATACTCTGGGCGCAGTCAAATACCCTGGGCGCAGTCAAATACCCTGGGTGCAGTCAAATACCCTGGGCGCAGTCAAATACCCTGGGCGCAGTCAAATACCCTGGGCGCAGTCAAATACCCTGGGCGCAGTCAAATACCCGGGGCGCAGTCAAATACCCGGGGCGCAGTCAAATACCCTGGGCGCAGTCAAATACCCTGGGCGCAGTCAAATACCCTGGGCGCAGTCAAATACCCGGGGCACAGTCAAATACCCGGGGCGCAGTCAAATACCCGGGCGCAGTCAAATACCCTGGCGCAGTCAAATACCCTGGGCGCAGTCAAATACCCTGGGCGCAGTCAAATACCCTGGGCGCAGTCAAATACCCTGGGCGCAGTCAAATACCCGGGCGCAGTCAAATACCCTGGCGCAGTCAAATACCCTGGGCGCAGTCAAATACCCTGGGCGCAGTCAAATACACTGGGCGCAGTCAAATACCCTGGGCGCAGTCAAATACCCTGGGCGCAGTCAAATACCCGGGGCGCAGTCAAATACCCTGGGCGCAGTCAAATACCCTGGGCGCAGTCAAATACCCTGGGCGCAGTCAAATACCCTGGGTGCAGTCAAATACCTGAGGCGCAGTCAAATACCCTGGCGCAGTCAAATACCCTGGGCGCAGTCAAATACCCTGGCGCAGTCAAATACCCTGGGCGCAGTCAAATACCCGGGCGCAGTCAAATACCCGGGCGCAGTCAAATACCCTGGGCGCAGTCAAATACCCTGGGCGCAGTCAAATACCCTGGGTGCAGTCAAATACCCTGGGCGCAGTCAAATACCCGGGGCGCAGTCAAATACCCTGGCGCAGTCAAATACCCGGGGCGCAGTCAAATACCCTGGCGCAGTCAAATACCCTGGGCGCAGTCAAATACCCTGGGCGCAGGCAAAATCCTCGGGCGCAGTCAAATTCCCCGGACGCAGTCAAATACCCTGGGCGCAGTCAAATACCCTGGGCGCAGTCAAATACCCTGGGTGCAGTCAAATACCCTGGGTGCAGTCAAATTCCCCGGGGCGCAGTCAAATTCCCTGGACGCAGTCAAATTCCCCGGGCGGAGTCAAATACCCTGGGCGCAGTCAAATATCATGCTTGTAAGCATGCATGACCAACGATTTTCCAACATATATTTCCTCAGAAGCCAACATTCGTTTTGATCATCAAATATTGGGGGAAGGGGAGCAAACAGGGGAAAGAAAAACTTGGGGAGGGGGATTTGAGGGAGTGTAAAACAGTCTGTTTATGTCAAAAATTCCTGAAATTAGCTTAATTTAAAATGTTAACATTTTGGATTTAGCTAATTGCAGGGCAAGTGTTGTGACTGTGGAAGGAGGGGGAGGGAAGCATTTATTTATTAAGAAAATTATAGTGCTTTCTTATTCCTATTACGCTTACCTGGTTAACATGGAATTAATAGGTCAGTAATCATCACACACACAGCAGTAGAGATATGAAATAAAAACAGACAAAAATACATGAATGGTGTTAGAGTTGGGTAACATATATATATTTTTTTTAATTTAACAAATCTTTGTATGGGTGTTGTTGAGCATACATACCATGGTCTTGTCTAAATGCAGGACGCTCCTTGCTCAAAAATACCATTATATCTATTTTTCTACTGAGCTGTCTGTCATACATTGGGTATTTAATAGTCCATTCTGTATACTACTACTAAGACTCTTACATTGCATAGATAATTTGAGTGTAAATTACAATGCAAGATGGTAAATAACGAGGTATGAATGTTTAGTAAGACTGAATCATTCATTAATCCGTCCTTATCCAGCCAAATCACAACCAAATCTAACCACAATAATACGGCCAGATTTTCACAGATTTGTTTAATTTTTACGGTCATTTTCAAGGGGCAAAGAGTTAATGGTCCTTCTAGAAGGACTTACTTTTAGACTGGGTCTAAAATTAGACCGGTCTATCTTCTTGTGTGAATACTGACAAGACAGTTTTAATTCCTATACATGATATGAAGGTAAGTGTTAGATTTACAAATGTTTAATTTCTAAATAAATGCCCACAAGTTACATTGCTATACTGTAGGGCATGGCTTTACTAACTCTTCATCATTTTCCTCACAATTTTATTTGATGATAATAGATCTGAACCTCTGTCAAAATTCCATGATATTCACATCTATTTCTAAACCTTAAGATTCTAAAATTCCATGATATTCACATCTATCTTTAAACCTTAAGATTCTAACATTCCATGATATTCACATCTATCTCTAAACCTTAAGATTCTAAAATTCCATGATATTAACATCTATCTCTAAACCTTAAGATTCTAAAATTCCATGATATTCACATCTATCTATAAACCTTAAGATTATATTAAATGTTGTCCCTTTCACCTAGACATAACTACAACATGAGACGTATATGAACATTAATACGAAGCTAGAAATTGCTCGACGGAAATTGACGACAGAAGTCACGTTTTGCACATAAAACTCAATTATGCTAAGGGGTATGTTCATATCACCATATATTCTTATTGAATTCATTGCCGGTTTCGGATCAAGATAATGTATTGGGTTAGCTAGGGTATCTAGGGTATCATCAAACATTTTCAAACTGCAGTAGTCACGACTTTCAAATTAAATTCAATAGGGAGCAAAAAGCAGAGGAGAGAAATTGCGATGTACCGGGTAAATACAATTAAATTGTACAAGGATTGAAATGTCCCTTTAAACCTTGATGTGTGCATTGTTCCATAAAATAGTTGTTGTTTGTATAAAGCATATTTAATCTAGTTCATTTACTGAAAAGATGAAATGCAATCAACTGAATAATAAGCAAATTGAGACAAGTTTTGTAAGCTGACACCTTTTTTCTCATGCCCTGCATCATGGTTAATCTCCTGGCAGTAACTGTATTGGTACTGCATCTCCAGTACCTGTTGGGTACTGCTAAAGAACCAATGAAGTAACACCGTCGTATACCACACATGCACTCCTTCAATTAGATTGTCTTTCTCACAAATGATCAGGTTAAATAAGTCAAAACTACTTTGAACTATCCCCTTTCATCTTGTATGATATCACAAACATGAAATAAAAGATAGTATTATGCCTATTGCTCATGTCTACTGAAGATAGCAGTAATGACACCATTCAAAGTGTCAGATAGAGATAGGCTATTTACTGTTAAAACACAAACTTTGTAGCATACATTTGTAAATGTCTTGCATTACATTAATGTTCATAGTTTTCACCTATCATACTGGTTGAGCAAAAATGACAATGTTCCAAAATTGCACTTTAACCCAACTCTTTACCCCATTTTTTCAGATTTTTTTTCAACATGGAAAATTCTGGGAAGGGTCAATTTTTTTCATCAAAAAACTTCCACACCGGGTGGTACCAACTTGCGCAGTCTTGATATTTTGTGGTATATGGTAGGGCTATGTTTATAGGGCAATGAAAAACAAAAAGGTTAATTTATCAACATGGGAAATTTGTTACAATTTTACAAACCATGAAATATTATGCATGTGAAAAATAACACTTTTACAGTATGTGCCTTTATAGCAATCTCGACTGAGTTTCCAAAGGTCATGCTCCTGGTTATTGTGAATAAACAATAGCGAACAATACAATACTCTATAACCTGTACTCACATTGGAGTCAGGTAGAGCAATGTATAATTACTCTATTTATTTTCCTGAAGAAGAGAGAATGATAGAGAGGGGTTCATGTACAAAACCAAATGAGCAACAAATAGCATCTATATCACCTGCGGTTGTAAGCACTTACTAGCTAGTCTTCATCACATTCATTAGATTTCACAAATTTATGCATGGGGGGATTATTGTCAAACTGTCAGGTTTCAAACATATAACGGAGGTTAAAATTCTAACTGTGGGCACCAATGCAAACATGGTTTGCAGTCGTCGCCCAAGCGGAAGCAGGGGAAAAGAGATAGCGCCCTCGAGATTGGGGCACCTTGGCCTACTTACACACATATGAGACCAGTTATAAAATATAACATGTGTCTCGTCCTGACTTTTAAATATGTGCGGTTGAGGTCCTTGCTACTTTTTTAAACATTATACCATGATGCGATAAACCAATAAAAATTCATGTTATTTGAGAGCATTTGTAGCATTTTTTCCATTCAGAAATAATCGAAATTGAGGGAACACAAAAAGGTAAGATTACATCATTAACCCCTGAGAACTACTGGCCGATTGGTTTAAATTTAGAATGTGTCAAATATTGTGCCAATCAGAGACATCGTTAGAATAATTACAATTATCAAAAATATTAGCATAAATAAGCAAAACTGTAATTGGTATTCAAAGTGATTATATCATGTAATTGACCAAAGGGAATTCTTGTACAAAGTCAGGTAGTACCCAGGGGGTTAAAAATTGGTGCAGTGTCAAAAATTAGTTTGAGCGAAAGTGAGAGTAACCCATATTGTTTGTATGGGGCCATACGTTATTGCAGCAAGTGCATAATTGACCTTATTCCAAAATTATATGAAAACGTGACACGATGAAACATGTGTTCAATAATGATGACATAATGATAACATCGTAATGAAAATTTCTGTGTCACATCCATCCATCAGTCGTATAAAAGATTAAATGATTTGATAACAAAATATGTAATGTGATCAAGCAAAATGAGTCGGAAGTCGCTAATATTGACTTTGAGATATAACCAAACAAAGGATATAATTCCTTTTATTTTCTATTGTTTAGAAAACCCTCTATTTGCTCATATCTGTCCATTCTGATCTTATGCTTAATGAGGTTTTCTGCAAAATATTGCACTGCAAATGGCAATACAGTCGCATAGACAGTGGCGGCGCTACAGGGGGGAATTTTTAGCATAAAAAGGCAGTTTTTGCTCGCGCTGCACGCACATTTTCTTCCTACATTAGGTTAAATGAAACCAAATGTTGACAATTTTAGCATAAAACAGCTATAGTGTGCGTAAGCGCACATTTTTATACCAAATTATTTCCACTTTCGATTCATTTTGCTAGGTCGCATCAGTGTGAGAGGGAGACATGTTTATTACTGTTTCGTTGTTTGACGAGAACCTTTTCAAAGGGGGTGGTACTTGGATGGATAGTTTGTGTTTAAAGTCAGATTTCCCAGAATTATATTTCTTGTTTGGAGTCTACAAAAGCATTGATATAACAATACTAAGTAGATATTAGACGCAATAATTTTTCATAGCATGTGGGCTTATTACTATAAACAATTGAATATCAAAGATATGGCACCTCCCATGAGGCTATACTTGATACATTATATGAGAAAGACTATCTAAGATCTCAAAATTTCCATTATTGAATTACAATGTGCATCCAAAAAATATGGCGATCGTGATATTACTATCAAAGTTACGTGCAAAATTGTGATGTAGGTTTTTATAGTTTTTGTTGTTTCTAAATACAAATTACGCCCCATGACTATGGAGAAGTGCACCTTCGCTTGACAAATGATGAGCAGTTATAATATTTAGCAAGTCTTTGATAGCAATAACTTTAGCAAAGTATCCTGCTATCTACAGAAGATAGCAATAACTTTAGCAAAGTATCCTGCTATCTACAGAAGATAGCAGCGGAATCAGTGCACCAGCGAAAAAACCCTAAAATAAGGCCAAACAAAGAAGAAGGTCCGTCTCAGAAACATTGTGCAAAAAAGCTAAGTGCTGTGCAATTTTTTTTTTATTTTAGAAAATAGGCTATGAAGTATGCATTTTTTTTTTTTGTGCTAATTTTTTGTTGTTGCCTATCCAAGCTTACGGAGAACTTTTTTTAACTTTTTTTTAAAATCAAAACAAAACAAAAAAATCAAAAAAAGAAGAAGTTTTTTAGCCCCAGCGCATAGACCTACGCGCCGTAGCTCATTTCACATACTTCTTCTTTGTTTGGCCTAAGTACTTTTTAAACTTTTTCCATTGTGATTGGCAGATATTTGATATCAATAACGTTAGTAAAATATATGCTGCTCTCTCAGGGAAGATAGCAATTGCATCAGTATAGCATGCTATCTATCTACTAAGGCTGGGAATTTCGGGTATTTGTGTACCCGGGTACCCGACCCATTTTCCAGACGGGTACCCGGGTACCCGACCCCCCCCCCCCCCCAAAAAAAAAAAAAAAATGTTTGTTTTTTTTTCCCCCAATTATTTTTTTTAAATAAAAAAAATAATATCGGAGTACAAATTTTGTTACCTAAACGACCTCGATTGACCCCATACATAACCCTTATGTGACCCCCTATCATCTCCATGTAACCTCTATCTTGGCGTCACAATTAATGCAACTTTACAGGTAAGGCTATCGGTAATGAATTCAAAGTTTCCTGTTGGAGGTTTTGAAAACCTGACGAGGTCGCTATTCATTATTCATTATTTAGCATTATTCATTATTTAGCATTACATTAAGGATTTGCCGTAATTCAACTTACGATAAGCGACTATTTCATCAAGTACCTTTTATTTTGCATAGTATATTAAAGAGGGGTCACCCAGACCATTGATGAATTATCTGCTGCAATAGACAAATACAAATCATGGACTATGGGTGAAAAAATTGCTCTGGCCCACGGCGTATGCTAAAAGTAGCCCAAAATTGCCAAGTCAATAGGCGGCGGCGGCGGGAGTGAAACCTAGGAAATAAGCGGGCGACAGGCGCCGTTCAGCGCCCGTCGGATGGCAAAAGGCGCCCGTATTGGCAAAAAATGAAGAGTACAGGCGCCTATAATTTCACCATTTTGGCGCCCGTTGTCAGACCTGGTTTGACACGAAGGAATTCATAATTGTTTGTTTACATCTTCTTACGATCGCGCGCCATTTTGTTATGATTCCTCGTGTCCGTGGTGCACCACTAGTTTTATTCCAAGTCATTTTGTTGGCGCTTTTTCGTAACACTCTCAGCGACATGGAAACAAGACTAGCATCAAATGTGACGTCAATTACGTCATGATTATAAAATTCTCCAACCTGCGCAGAAATCCGCCATTTTGAACCAATTTTAAACCGACGGAAAAAATTCTGCGCAATTACATGTAAAGCAATGGGGATTTTGACTCAGACGAAAACGAAATATTAACTTTCCGATACATCTAGATTTATCACACTTTTTCTAGTTATTTGAAGATGAAACTCTATATTTGTTGGTTTGACTTTGATGGTACGTGAGCAAATATCAAGTAGGGAATATGTTTGCGTCAGTATTTGCGACATATTTGTGCAATAGCATTGCAAATCTTCAAAAATTTGTCGCACTTTCGAGATACTTCCGGGTTTGCGATTGTAAACAAAATACGACGTCAAATCTGATTGACACAGGAATAATGAATAATGAAAACGTTGACGCGGCAGGGTAAATTGACGCGCGCGGCAACAGGAAACTATGAATTCATTACCGACGGCCTAATGGAATAGATTTGATAATATACATTATGATATAACAAGCATAAGCCCACCTAAATTCAGTAAATTATACAGCAAGATACAATACAATATAAGGTCATGGCATTTACGATTGTATGTGTGGATGGACAATAACAAGGTTGACCTCACCCCAGTTAATAATACCCATGCATCAGCATGCTCAACAATACATTGTAGTATTATAGTACTATGGTCCTGTTTTGTACTTGAATTTTTTTTTAACAATGTTAAAAAATAAAAATAAAAAGTAAAAAAAAAAGATTTTTTTTTAAATTTTTTTTTTTACAATTCGGGTATCGGGTACCTTATTTCGGGTACCTTATTTCAGGCGGGTACCCGTTTGCCCGCCCGAAATTCCCAGCCTTACTATCTACAGCAAAGTATACTGCTATCTACCTACACACCGTTGATAGCAATCTTAACAAATTATATCTACAGTAGATGGCAATCCTACACGCAAATGCTTTATGTATCTAACAACACCAGAACATATATCTACAGTAGACAGCATTTCAACGCAAATGACTGCTTTATGTATCCAACAATGAATTATGTGGCTATCTACAGTAGAGAGCAATATCATGAGCAAATAATGCTTCTATAGTTTGATCAGTTCCAAATTGGAGAAGCCTCAATACAGCAGTGAATGAATACAGAAGGGTGTGGGCGTACATGAAGGCAACTTGCGCACTGTGTATCATCGTGAAGCGTGCGTGCGGCAACAATTGTGTGCGTGTAGCCATCGTGCCAATAAACTTTGATTATTTTTACGCGCGGAGAGATAAAAAACGAATATTTCTCGCCAATTTGGAACTGATTTCATCGTAGCCATCGTGCCAATAAACTTTGATTATTTTTACGCGCGGAGAGATAAAAAACGAATATTTCTCGCCAATTTGGAACTGATTTCATCGTAGCCATCGTGCCAATAAACTTTGATTATTTTTACGCGCGGAGAGATAAAAAACGAATATTTCTCGCCAATTTGGAAGTGATTTAACTATACATGTATCCATCCACCATAGGATGCAATAATGGGAATGGGGAAATAATATAGTTATCTACAGTAGACAGAAATCATGTCAGAAAATGATGTTACTATAGAAAGTGTTTAGTTTACAATCACATCAAATTATGCTGATACCTATTGTAGAAACCAGTAATACCAAATGAGCTACTATAGAAAGTGTTTAGTTAACAATCACATCAAATTATGCTAATACCTATTGTAGAAACCAATAATACCAAATGAGTATATGCTGCTATGTCAGAACAGAAGAAATCATTCACTGCCAATTGTGCTATCTACAGTAGATATCAAATCTACAGTATTATCACATTATACCAAATATGCTTCCATTTACAATAGCTAGCAAATAGAGTTGCTATCTACATAAGATAGCAAACACATCAGCGACGGCTATGGTTGCATCATCTACAATCAATAACCCAGATCCACTGTATATGCACCAACACCTTTTACTTCATCATGTTCCTCCCCACCAACATCTGCACGTCACATTTGCCAAATAATTGCATTACCCATGAAGGCAATTTCGACAAAGGATATCCAATAACTTCCAATAATGCAGAATTGGGTTGTGTGTAATAACCCAGCACTAGCTTCTAGTCTAGCCTTAGAGCAGCACTCCACACATTATATCTGTGACAAAACTGTAGGAGGAGAGTTCAAGGACACTCTAACATGAAATGTGATAGTGGCTATGTGTGCTTAATATGACAAAAATAAGAACTTGATGCAGATTCTGTACATTGATGGAGACTTCTATAAGTACAAAACCTATAATGGATGCCCCTTGTTATATTTAATAGTTGACATTCAACTTCTTCTTTGTCTAACTGTCATCATACTAAGTACCTGATTTCCCAACTGCTAATTTTATTCCCATCGAGAAGCTAGATTATCAGTTTCAAATTTAGGGTGAAAAATAGCCAAATATTGATTGACAAGTACTATAACCCTAACCCTACTACACCACACGGCAACAACACGGCTAGCCCGTTTTACCCAGCGTGCACATTTTTGGGCTATAAAATGGACAGGCTATATATATATGAGGCGGAATATACTGAGCTGAGTAGCCTTGACAGCCATGGTTTAGTGAAATGGAGATGGGCTTTGGTGCTGGAAGTCTGTGGTTCACATCCCGGGGGGTCGGGTGACCTTTCGGGTGAATTTTCTCCCTTCGGAATAAAAATCTGTTGCTGTGTGGCGTTATAGAATTAGGGTTTATAATGGTAACAAAAAAACCAAATTTATAGTGACAAATGGTCCAATTATCTAGATGTGAAGCCCAATTATAGGTATATTACAATATAGGGTGACAAGTGACCACCCCAATATAGTGACAAAGTAGAATTTTTTTGGGATTTAGCACTGTAAATGAAGCAATTTCTTTACTATTTTCAACATAAAAGACATGTTAAAAAGCAGTTAATAAATGTGTTTGATAATTTGAAAAACATATACATTGTACATAGGCTTACCTATTCTTGGTATTAATTCCTTAGTCAAATGTTTAACTCCATTATAATTCAAAATTTAAAGTTATTACATGTCCACCAGTTAATAGCTTTCAAATCATTATTAAGTGCAGGAAGAAAGATTTTTTTTTTTTCCCCCCTTAGTTTTTAAAATCCGGATTTTGTTTTGCTCCATCGAAAAACGAAAAAGCCGGAAATCTGGATAAATCCGGAAGACTTACATCCCTGAGATTTATGGCAATATCTGAAATAGGTAACAAGCAGCCCTGATGGTGACAAGGAGCCCATATTATGGTGACAAATAACCTACTTTAATGACTAGAAGCCTAATTTAAAGTGATAATAAGTCTAATTATGGTGATGAGTTGCTAAATCCAATATCTAATTTAAGATGACAAGAAGCCTTACTTATGGTGACAGGTTATCCAATGTAATTATGGTGACAGGTAGTCAAATTATGGAGTTCGATTAATTAAGAAATTAATTAATAAAGGGGACAAGCAGCCGAATACGGTGACAAATTATTTAGTTGAAAGATGGGCCAGTTTCTATAGAAATTACTTCCTTCTGAGTTTGTTTTAGATGTTCTGTTATCAGAAATGAAATACATCAAATGCATTACACCCAATTGGGCTTCTAAGCAACGGCTTTAGGAATGCTGTCTTACATAGAAGTAATCGTGCCAGTGTTAACAGAGTTGACATGGAGTGTCACTCGCACGCACATGTACAGATGTATTTATATAATCGGGAATATAAATTTACTAAAATATCAAATCTGAGAGTCCTTATGTATATTCATGAGCGTATCATTCAGTAACATAATCTGCACATAACCTCCGACAGGTCCGCTGATTGGAAAAGTTCATTCAGCATAAGATGAAACCTGAATAACCGCTTGTATATCAAGTTAGCATTGCGAAACATCATTATATTATGTACAAACTAACCCCAATCAGACTATAGTTCATCCACTATAAGATGCAGCATGACTTTGGTACAAATACACCAGTCAGCATCCAAAAAGGGTGTTAATGAAGATCCAACTTGCCCTGAACAGACTATGATTTTTAAAGTCCATCCACTATCAGATGCAAAATTGCTTTTTATATTGTAAAGCCAATATTTTCGCGTATAAATATGGTCGTGCTTTTGACTTCAAAGACATTTTGGTAAGTTGTTGTTTTCACGCATGACATGTCTCCAATCCAACTCTTGTGTAGGAACAATGTTGAATGCAATATCTCTGAGATGCATCTTTAGTGTGCGAAAAGCACAACAAATAAAACCACCGTGAAAAGTTGGGCTTTTACCAAAGTTTTTGTTGATTTGGCATGGTAAAAGTCATAATCATGATTGAATTTATCCTAATCAGACTACTTTAACTATAGTTCATCATCTATGCTGCATGACATTTTGGTAGAATTACATTGAGTCAGCATTGCTAAGGGTCATAATCGTTATCAAAATTATCCTGATCAGACTGACTATCATCCACTATACGGTATGACATAACATTTGGTAGAATACATCATAGTTTGCAGTTCATAACACCCTAGTCATGTTCCAACTAACATCTAAACAAACTATTGTTATTAGTTGGGAATGTATCTCAGATCAATTGGATTTGCCTGGAGAGCAACTGTGTCATTGTACTATCTAAACACTCAGAGTATTAAAGGAAAACTCTTTTTTCATAATGCATCGTCAATTACAAACCGTTTTTCAGCTTATATTTTGAGTAGATTAAGTAACATTGAATGTGTTCATGATACAAAACAGAAGCAAACTAGTATTAGTTAATTATAACCTTGACAAAAACAGTGGGACCTGAAACTGACTTGGTGAGAAAAACAGGGGGAATGTGTAAAATCAGGGCAAAATAGCTCAAACTGGTCTACGAAACATTTTATTTGGAGCAACACATTTTGTTTGATACCCTCTGTAACTAAATTACAAAGTAATTCATATCGTCAGCCTACTTCGATAATTGCCTAACTCACTTTTCAGCGAAATTGAGCTTTTTGCAAAAATCATGACTACATTACATTATGCACATGCTGTAATAATACCTATTGACCTATTGACCAATTAAAAGTGTTGATATGCACAATTTCAATTCTGCCTAAGTCAGCCTTGTGAGTTAGGCAGATTGTAATATTGATGTAAAATGTTTAAAATGGGTCATATGAACTTGTATTAGGCTTATAACAAGCCACATTTCACTTAAAGGTATATTCCCAACCTAATTTTATCCAACAGTTACTGCTCCTGTTGATATTCACCACACTATTCATGGTGTTATTCACCATATCGTCAGCCTGCTTCGACAATTGCCTAACTCCCTTTTCATATTTTTGTTGTTTTCTAAAACCTAGAAAAAATGAGTTAAGCAATTAACATTTTGTTGAGACACCTTGTGCTACAGGGTGTCCCAGAATTATTTATATCGTGTTTGAAACCAGTTTATATTAACTTTATAGCAGAAATTAAAACAGGACACAGCAAAACTACCTGCATAATATCATTTAAATTGAGATTTGCAATGCGTTTTAAAAGAGGTAATTTTGGTCAAACTTTTAATCTACCATTTTTACAAAACAGTCCATATTTTCTGTCAGAAATGTCTGATTTTTAAAATTCAAAATTCATCACAAAGCTAAATACATGAAAATAATGGAATCATTCTGATCAATAATAATGGTTATCATAGCTAGATAAATGCACCTTTCCCGGTAAAAATCATTCTGGGACACCCTGTAGCTCTATCAACCGTCTGTGGAGTTTGAAACCAACCCTTACATTCGCCACTATATGGGCCCCTTCCTCAATCAATTCTTCACCGACAAATTTCCGCAGCGCATGTTGACCAATATTCGGTTACCTTTCGACGACCGCTGACCAAGTTTGTTTTGCGGCTTAGGCGAGGGCCTTACCCTTGCAGGAAAGATCCAATAACACGTGTGTGTGTATGTAACTGCTTGTGTAACCGTTCCCGGCCATTCCGATTGCGCTTTAATGAAATTGCATGAATACTGTGACAGGGGCCATATAAAATATAAACGGTTAACAGGCATTACTTTTTTCCCCATTACCATATGGAAGATTCCGAATTAGTTTTTAAGAGATCTTTTGAACTCATATGATTGGTTTTATTTAAGATGAAATTCATAGCACCCAAAAAGGCATCATTCAAAATGATACCCAAGGATATTATGACAACTTGGATAACATAAGTATTGTAACGACTCGACTCGATGACTTGATATCGCTTGAACTTAATCACGAGTTGCTCATCCAAAAGACTCAACTTGAGTCACTGGTTAGACTTGACCTGAGTCTTGTGGTAAACTGGCTTAAAGTTGAGTCTAAACAAAATCTAACTGTCAAAATGAACACCACTATGCTTACGCTACTGGAACAAAATTAGAAACTTGACTTGACTTGAGCTGACTGGTAACTTGACTTCACTTGACTTGACCTATTGGATTGATTTGACAAAAATTGAGCAAACTTGATTTGACCTGAGTTACCTCCCTCAGTCAGTGACTTGACTCATGTGACTCGAGGTTTAGTGACTTGGTCAGCACTGGATAAAAATAGACGAATAGTTACTGTTCCTTTTCACAAAGTGTGCTGTGTCTGATACGTAAAAAAAAATCTGCAGTAAACATGACACATTATTCATAGCCCTATCACACAGACATCCTAAATGTATCGGGTAGGTGTTGGGCACCGGTCGCTGATCCCTGGTCAATTTGCGAGATGTGCCAAAGTGGTGGGTTACGAGATTAATCTAATGGCCAACATAGGCACGCACACGCACGCTAATGACGTGCAATATAAATAAAAAGAGAAAAGTTGTGTCTGTCACACCACATGCAAGTTCATTTAGGTGCCGGTAATGCGTATGTGTATTATGTGTTCCCTAGCTGCACTCATCGATGGGAGGGTGGGAGGGACACGGAAAGAGGTTCTAGCGATTCTACAAGCCAAATATATCATTATTTCAAGTAATTTCTTTCTACAGCCTGATCAGGGTGAGAAGGTAATTTAAATTGATACATGTCTATCTCCAGTCTTATTCACTGTTAATTTTATGACAGTATTTAGATGATTACATGTTTAGAATAACCAGTGTTTCTTCGTACCATGCATGAATACAATGGCACCATCCAGTTTTTGGGACACCCTATTGTGAGATGAAAGCTGCTATGAGTTTCATCTCATAAACTCCTTAAAAACATTAAGATATTTCCAAGATATATTGTGTTTCATATCAATAAAAAGCTAATGAGTTCCTCTTTTTAACAATACCTTATTTGTAACAATACTTAGCCAACTGCCTAAGAATGTGGGGAAGGCTTAAAAGGTGCCAAATTCACCACTATTTTGTGTAGTTGTCAATGTAACACTTCATTGGACAGATGACAGAGCACAGTAGTGGTGATTTTGGCACATTTTAAGCCCTCCCCACATTCTCAAGCAGTTGGCTAAGTACTGAATCAAGTGATTGCTACAATTGAGGTATCGTTGAAAAGAGGAACTCATCAGCTTTTCATTGATATGAAACACAATATGAATATATCTTGAAATAAATGAAAAATTGGTGATAGAAAAAAACTTATGAACTTTTTTTGAGGAGTTTAAAGATGTAATAGCAGCTTTTAGCTATCAAAAGTTTTTGTATCAAAAGTGAATAAATGAGAAATTGGCCACCTCTGGTACACCCAAACCAATAGATCAGACATCAGTGTTACAACAGAGTGCATGACAGCCCATGGGAAGTACTAGTTTAAGGTCAGTGTCCACACTATTCTCTGGTTGTTTAAAGGGGGCGCGGAGAGATTGGCGATAAAAATGAAATTTGAAGAAAATAAATAATTTCAATAGATAAGGTATAATAGAACCCTGAAATGTAATATTTTATAGGAAAAGGGTTGAAGTGATGGCACTAGATAGACATTTTGGTAAAGCCATGTGTGCAGAATTCTGCTGATAAATTCGATGTGATCTACATCGAAATGACCAAATTGTGAAATATTACATGATGTACTGCGAATTAAGGTAAACAGTTTCAGATGGTAGTAAGTATCAATGCCTAAGTATTACTTTGGTGCAAAAAACTCAATTTCCAGGGAATTTGAGGGCGCACTCCCATACATATCTCTCAATGCCCCTTTAAGGTCATGATAACAAGAATGAAATCACCTGTCTGCCATCATGAACCTCAAAGCAAGAGATTGATAGGAGATCTCTCTCAACACAAATGCAATGATCCCATGCTGCCTGAAGGGCACAGTCATGTTTTGACACATTGACATTGCTTGTCATAGCAGAATGAACCATTGGGGTACTGCACACATCAGCCCTCCTTGTCCAGGGAAACACTATAATTGAATATAGAAACACTGTGTCATGCTGTCCTATAGTTTGATCAGTTCCAAATTCGCAAAGCCGCCTTACCGCAGCGAATGAATAATACAGAAGGATATGGGCGTGCATAAAGGCAACTAGCGCACTGGGCATCATATGCATGACACGTGCGTATGACCTTTACCGCGTGTGTGTGGCCATACTCGTGGGCGTACGCTTGGATTACTTTTGTGCGCAGAGAGATAAGAACCAAATATTTCTCGCCAATTTGGAACTGATTAAACTATAGTTGCCCAATGGGGGTTGGGGCAGTTTACGGGTTGACAGTGGAGCAGTTCTTGGTCTCGGATAGGGTTAAAGTCTTATGGTAGAACTGTACAAGTCAGCCAAGATGGACCTTCCTCAGTACAAAGCTACATGTAGCATTGTTGGTATCATGCCTGCCTCTAGATACATCATGTTATGTGTCCTTGGCATTTATTCATACACAAGTGAAACAGCAAGGGAGTTGCGGAGCCGGCTGTGTTCTAACGCCTGTGTCGGTAACACATCATGCAATTTGTCTCCTCCTCCCCCTCTCACCCTTACAGCAGAGACAGTGTTAAATGTAAGGATATTAACCTTGATCATGCCAGTGTTGCCCATCATTTCTTGACACATGTTGGTGGATAAATAGTGACACATAGATTGCAGTAGACACATGAGCTATAGTTCAGTCAGTTCCAAATTGGGGAAACTTTTTACAACAGCGAATGAATTCAGAAGAGCGTCACGCGCAAAACGCTTGGATGGCGCGCAATGTCACAGTGTCATTGTATGTGTGTCGCTTGCGTTTGCCAAAATTGCGCTTATACGCTTGGGATTACCTTGCGCGGGGATAGATAAAACCGAATATTTCTTGCCAATTTAGAACTGATTGAAATGTAGTGGATAACATGATGGAGCAATGACATTCCTACTTCAGATGGGATTAGTGTAATGTTTGCTCTAGCGTCTATCCCATCTCTCCCTCTCCCACCCTTACAGCAGCAGAGACAGTGTTAAATGTATAAAGGATAGTAACCTTGATCATGCCAGTCTTTCCCATCATTTCTTGACACATATAAGTGGATGAATAGTGACACATATATTGCAGTAGACACATGAGCTAGTAGGTAACATGATGGAGCAATGACATTTCTATTTCAGATGGGATGAGTGTAATGTTTGCTCTAGCGTCTATCCCATCTCTCCCTCTCCCGCCCGTCCCTTACAGCAGAGACAGTGTTAACAGCAAGGATAGTAACCTTGATCATGCCAGTCTTTCCCCAAAAGAAGATTTTAAAGATTATTGTAAGCTCCTAAATTAACCACCAAACAATGTATGGAAATTGGATTTTTACAATGTCACATAAATATTACTATGTTGATTTTGGCGAGGTTTGAGATTCGAAAAATTATCAATGAAGAAGAGGAAGATTGCCTTTTTTTATCTTTATTTTTGTCCTTTTTGTCCTGAATCGTTCCAATCTCTTCCCTTCTCCAAACATTCCAGGGCTAGAATTTCAACAAGAATTCCTGTGACAAAATTTGCGGGAATCCAAAAGATTATTGTAAAACTTTTAGAACTACTTCGAAAACAAGAATCTACAGATTCTTGCCAGAAGAGATTCTTAAACAAATGCTACCCTTGCATTCAAATCCCCAATATATTAGAAGCCAGGATCACATTATGTAAGGTCTTCTGTTCAAAATCAAGGTACATAGGCAATTTCAAGGTTCTATGGAGAAATACTCAAATATAAGCCATCCTAGTTCTAATGGTTATACGATAGATTAAGTAAGTGGTTCTTGTTATTCATAGGTTCAGATCAAAATTGAGTTGAGTTTTATTCTTATTGCACGATCATTTGTCTGAATAACATGGTGAGTGTATGAAACAGCGAGTCCATTTCTGCATAGCTAGGGTTAACAGATGAAAGTCATTGCTAATCAACAGAGGGTGTCTGGACTCAGGCTAGTTACAAGGTCACCTAGAACCAATGAGGCTTGCTAGACAGATTGCATTCTAGGTGTTGGATCCAG
The DNA here is from genome assembly GCA_035610835.1 of Ophiura sarsii. Classification (NCBI taxonomy): domain Eukaryota; kingdom Metazoa; phylum Echinodermata; class Ophiuroidea; order Amphilepidida; family Ophiuridae; genus Ophiura; species Ophiura sarsii. Next base: position 22,285,653 of record CM069448.1, on the reverse strand, counting down.
GTGTAAAGCTTTAGCAATCCCAGCATGCTTTGCTTTACAATCACAGGGGGCATTTGCAGCGCACCAGTTCCAACCATCACAATTCTTTTTATTAATATTACTACTATGAGTGCTATCGACATCAAATTTAATGTTTATGTTGTTAATAATGTTTTAAATAATGTTAGAAGAACAAATGGTGATCATTGATTGTCTGGATGTATTTTTAGCCAAAAAAGCAATTGTTTACAATATTTCAGCAACATCAGATTTTGGTGCCAAGTCATTATGACATCACGTCATACAGGGAATGTTGGTACTCAGTTTCGTATCAATGGGAAGGGGAGAGCATTGGCTATACGATGGTATCAAATACAACGGCAAACGGTGTAACATTTAAACAAATCAAGAGGGTCACCCCCTCCCCCAGCCAGTTGTAAGTTGTGTTACCAAAATAAGTCTGGGTAACGGTGTAAAATTGAAACAAATAAAGAGGGTCACCCCGCCCCCCCCCCCCCCCCCCCCCCCGCACGTTGTAAGTTGTGTTACAAAAATTAGTCTGGTTGGTGAGACTTAAATATGTATTATTTGAATACCAAATGAAAGGGAACCAACCAATAGGCACTGGAGGGCGGCAGATAACAAGTGATCATGTGATTGAAATGAAGCATGCTGGGATTGCTCAAGATACCTCCTTTGCTCTATCAGCCTCTTGATGGTCCAGGTTGTTGGCAATGACTGAGTGATGAATTGATGTCACACTATGCAATACACAGTTTCCTCACATTATGTTATTACTTGAAGGGTTTGCTTTACTACAACACATACTACAAAATACAACATGCAATTAAAATGAAATGTCCTAATCATATCTGATCAGCATAAATATGTTGCTACAGAGACAACAACAAAACTAAACCCTTTTGCTGGTTTCATGTTATACAAATTTGGGGACATTTTGCTTTTTTGTGTGTGGAAAATTCACCATTTTGTGTGCGAAAACAAACGAACAAAACTGCTTGACCTTACATGAGGTCTGTTAGCCCTTAGATAAGTTTTAATTGTCCCCTAATGATGGAAAGGAACTGGGGATGGGAAAATTACCAATTTAATAACACCCTTGAATGCCTGCAGTAGGAGGGTGGACTGGGTGGTGGTGTCCTAGAGGACATTGTGTGACCCTCACATCAAAATGGACATGTTGCATGCAGGCCCAAGTCAAACCTGAGTTTGGTATGACTTGGAAGAGCACATTTTAAGGTTTGAAATGATACAATGTTGAAGGTAATCCAACTTTGTAATCACAAGATATGATTTGAAGAAGCATATTTTATTTCTATTATGTTCTTTAAATTTCACCAAATATATTTGGCCTCTATGTGACTGGACACATCTAGTGATTTCCCATACCTAAAAATATTTAGAACACAAAGTTCACTATCATTACAGGTTGTATCAAACTGTGTCATTGGTATGAGTTAATTTAATTTAAAGGTCCTTGCCCCTAGATCAGTCATTACTATATTTTCCCACCATGCTGTGATCAGATGATACTTGAACTTGTTAGAAGTGACAGGCCTTGGCATCTTGTATTACATGGCTGCTAATAATTGTATTGGAAACGTGTCCCATATCTTCATGTGTGTACCATTCATGGCTGCTTATTGTACAGGGTGTCCCGAATATCTACTTTAGTTCAGTTACATGTTATGGGTGTACCTGGGTGATTTCACGCATCAGCGTACCTACTTTTTGATCAATTGCTATCGATCATGTTTAGCATGCCTAAGCTGGTGTAAATCGTGAAAAGTAGGTACATGTACGCCATTGCTTGAAATCACCCTGGTCCAGGATAATGTTGTAATGTTGCTAGATAGGTGCCCAATGACATTATAGTTCGTGGAATATAAGTAGGCTGAGGTTGATTATGTAAGTGGTGAAGTTTTTGGTTTGTTTGGAATTCTAGTTATCGGGGATGGTGAAGTCATCTATAATACTGTAAGCCTACTTGACTAAACAAAACACATATATATTTGGGGTGTATTTTAATTGGGGGGAGTGCTTTCAAAGAGACATTGAATGTATCAGGCTAAGACAATATATACAGGCATGAAAACTGGGCTTTATAAAAATCACTGAAAATTATGGCCGGGGTCCAGGGCCCGACTTAGGGCCCGGCGGGAGTCAAGGGGGCAGCGCTCTCTTTAATCTTTTTTGGTTTTTATGGTTTAAAAACCATTTGGAAGCCCTCCTGGAACACCAATTTTACAAGAAATAAGACTATCTTTACAATCACCTCTAGTTAAGTCAAGTAAAAAAGAAACAGGAAAAAATAAAAATAAAAAGATTTTTTATTTTATTTTTTTAAATGTTAAAAAAAAGCTGAAAAGTTTCTCAGCAAAATAAAAAACGCTGAAATCTGCGGAAACGCTGAAAATGTTCATGCCTGTATATATTCAGGTATATTTGTCTCAGGTTTCAGAAGTACTTTTCCTGTTGCATTAACTTACAAATAAGACCATGGCGAGAAATGGTGTCCTGTCACAGGATTTTTTATCAAGGTTCTAATTCTTTTGATTCATAACACTTCTTTTTTAAAAGGGAAATTTTGTGCTAAACGTGATCGATAGTTATTGATCAAAACAAAAAAGTAGGTTGGTACACTCCAATGCATGAAATCAATCAATAGTTTCCATAATACAGGGGGTGGCTCAACTTACCCAGTGGCTCAACCCTGTTCTCCCCTAATGCTTGGCATAAAACTGCATACCCTTTCTTAAGAGAAACCTCCGCCCAACCCGTTATTTCATTTTCGGGGGGGGGGGGGTATGATTTTGACTTTTTCGGGGGCACTTTGTAAATTAGGTGTTTGTAGTATATAGATAAACGTGAAGGTCGCCCGGCATCTGAAATTAGACATTTGAACTAGGCCTATGGCATGGCTGTCCAAGCCACGTGGAGGCAGAACTCTACGGTATAATAATAATATAGTGCGTGGTCAAGATCAGACGTTTACAAACGGTTTACAATGGTTACTAAGAATAGAAATAAAGTGTGATTCCGGGATGTGATTACAAGTAATTCTCTGAGCATGCTGAGTGAGACTGCAATATTTATTTGTGTACATTTACTGCATGAATAAGAATTGGGGCCTATAATACTGACCATACCGGGATACTGACCACCAGGCAAGGTGTTACATAAAGTAGGCTACTATTGCACAACGATCAATAGGGAGGTGAGTCGGTCGTGACAGACCTGCTTCCATGAGGATCTATATACAATTGGTATAACGTTCCAATCCCGTTCGTGTCTTGATTGGAAAATGGAAAAAGAAGACATCAGACTCTTTTTCGAGATGTTGTTTTTGAGAGCTGTGTATTTAACGTTGCACTTTAGGGTTCGTAGGAAACCTCTCAGACGTGTCTTATTATATTTTGTTATGATGCCCCTTGATCCTATTTCAAAGGGGATCAAGGAGCACTTGTAGCCTGCGTCCCGAGATATCTCCTACCAGTGTTGATGCATCTTCTCAAGGAGGCTATGTAAAGACTTTACTCTGCTCTTCTGTCCTGATGAGTCCCATGACCATATCATCAATAAAATAATGCCCAAGAACTCTTACTTTACTTTTCCCACACCCGCTTTGGTAAAAATACCATACCATCGTGTGGTTAGTTGCGGACATTTAAACTTTTATAAGCACATGCGCAGAATATTCATTTCCTTATAATTATGTACTTGACTCGGGCCTGGCGTCACCATTCACCGCTGCTGCAATAACATGGGATATTAAGATCATCAGTTGATAGTAATTTTCTGTAGTCCATCCACTCAAAGGTCCTTGTTTTGTAACTAGTTATGATTATTATTTATCTCACGTAATGATTTATTGGCTATTTATTGGCTATTGGACGAAATGGCTATTGGACGAAATGGCTATTGGGCGAATTGGTTATTGGACAAAATGGGTATTGGACGAAATGGTTATTGGACGAAATGGTTATTGGACGAAATGGGTATTGGACGAAATGGTTATTGGACGAAATGGTTATTGGACAAAATGGTTATTGGACGAAATGGGTATTGGACGAAATGGGTATTGGACGAAATGGGTATTGGACGAAATGGCTATTGGACGAAATGGTTATTGGACGAAATGACTATGGACGAAATGGCCATTGGCCGAAATGGTACTGGCCGAAATGGCTATTGGACGAAGTGGGAATGGACGAAATGGCTATTGGACGAAGTGGTTATTGGACGAAGTGACAGTGGACGAAGTGGCTATTGGACGAAATGACATTGGACGAAGTGGCTATTGGACCAAGTGGTTATTGGACCAAGTGAATAATGGACGTTGGCTACATGTTAAAAGCAAGAGATGACCCTTGACCCTTGAATTACTTCCCTATGGTCAAAACATGCTCATTAGCAGACCTGACACAATTATGAGATTGAAAGGTCAGAGGTCAAGTGTTGCACCCAGCAGGGATAAGACTTGTTTGTTTGGATTAACTGCTTGTAATAGAAAACTTCTAACAGCTACCTCTGACATATTTTGTTAGGCTGGAATTATTTCCCTCCTGTTAGGCTAAATTAAACAAATCATTTGTCTCAAAGCTCCAGCGCGTGTTAGTTTATTGATGCGCATTAGAAAAAAATCTTAAAAATAAAAAAAATCCCAAAATGTCACAGATTTTTCAGATTTTCATTGATCACATTATTTTAAATATAAGAGGTCACTTTTACGAGGATTTCAATATTTTATATTTAAAAAAAACAAACATTTTTTTATTTTTGAAAAAATGCATTCCGCATTAGGTTTTGATAAACTGAAGAGCTTTGAGACAATTTTTTTTAAAAATATAGCCTTAATACAAATCCAGTCTATTCCTAAACAGAATCTTTGAGTTATTACGTGGTACTGCTGATTTTGAAGAGACTTTTGTATTTAAGTTAACATGAGAACTTAAACCCACAGTCATCTTTAAAAGCTTGCAAACAATTTTCTATGTGCATTTATCCCTGCATAAATCTTGAAATCACAGAAGTGAAACCAAACTAGTCAAAATTGCAGTCTTGGGTTGTGAGTTACCATTCCTATGGTGTGGTCAAGCCTCCAAGGGTATCTGGTGCATTAGCTGGAGCTAATGGAAAATAACGGGCATGCGTGGTCCAACAGATTCACCCTCGCTCCACAATACAAAGGTTGTGGGTTCGAGCCCCGTTGGTGCCATCGTGTTGTGTACTTGGGCAAGGCACTTTACCGCACTTTGCCACGCTTCAGCCAAGTGTATAATTGGGTACCGGCATTAATTCATGTTGGGAGTAAAACAGGCTCGCTGTGCGAAAATCTTTCCTGATAAGTCAAACTTCATAATGAGTGGAAGAAATTAGCGTAAAATTTGAAAAAACAAAAACATCTCATTGCTTTAACTCATTCGAATTCATGTCCTCTCTCCACAGTGGCTCATCTAGTGAATAGCATGACATACTTGAACATCATCTCCAGGGTGTAACTGTCCCTCAACTACTTCAAAACTCACTAGAACATGGCCTGTGCCTCCTTGGAACTGCGCTAGTAATGTTATTTATAAACAGAGTGTTATTTATAAACAGAGTGTATGGGCGCCTGCCCGTTGAAGGGCATACTGTAAGGCCAGAATTTTTTTTTGTTATATTGGCGTAAGGGGCTGAACAAAAATAGGGTAGGTAGGTAGGGATTTTTTTTTTTTTTTTTTTTTTTTTTTTAGCAGCTGTTTTTGAACAATGTTAACCGAGTTTAAACATTCCCTATTGTTTGTTAGAAGTACCCCTCAGTACAAGTCTATATACAAATAAAACACAATAAACCATATTTTCGGAAGGAATTTCCGTTTATTCGAGGAGCACCGTCGTATTTCGTTTCTAGAAAAAACATTTATTTTTTTCATTTTTTTATTTTTTAGGGTCGGTCGGTTGGGTTTTTTTTTTTTTTTTCACTGAAAAAAAAAAAAAAGTGTAGGGTCGGGCGTATTTTTAGGGTCGGGCGGGTTACGCCAATGTAACAAAAAAAATTTTTGGCCTAATGTATGAAATCTTCGTGTGCATTTTGCGTATTTCGCGAGTGCATCTGAATCGCGAAATGTTCATGCACACGAATGTTTTGCTTTTTTAAGGCCTGCAAGGACTACTCACACATTCGCGAAATTTTCATGCCGCAAAAAAGGCCGAAGTCAGTGATTCATGAAATGTTAATGCCGCAAACATTTCATGCTTTTACAGTTGCTGGCTTAGAAAATAGAGCATTCAAGTGTTGAGTTCATGAAAATGGGTCTTATGAAAATACTACTTTAAAATGCAGTACAATGCACTAATAATTTCAAAATTGGAAAACAAGCAGAATCTTTTTGTAAAATGAATATTAAGACCAGGTCTTGCCATGTCATGAGTAATGCTATTAATATTGCACTGTCCAGAATTTGACATTTCAGTGTCGTAATCATTTCATATTATAGGTCTTACTACTTTTGTTTTTACATTTTGTCCCTGATGAAGGATGGTTTATCTACTTGAAACATTAGCCTCTTGTTATTTTTGTTGTTTTAGTGCACAGCAATTTTAATTGCTTGTCCAAGTACATATTCATGTTTTATTGTTATTTGGTTTTTTTAGTGCATAGCAATTCTCTATGGTTGCCACAAGTACATTTTACTGTTATCACTTTATTATTCCTTGTCATTTGCTTGTTTCCCCACCCCAAGTTGTTATAATGCGTGTAACTTATTATAATAATCACTCACCTGTTGTGTAGTAGAATCCAAACAGCAGCAAACATAATGAGGTAATTTTAATGATGACAATATTTGCAGCAACACCAACCAATCAATCGAGAGTTAGGTTGATGAGGAATCACAATATGGAGAGAGAAAAGAGAGAAAAACAAAACATTTATTAGAAATTTGATGAAAATGAGAAAAAAATGTGTGAATAAAAATTGTCACGCCCCTTTAATTCATACACTCTTAGTAGTTTCAAACCAATTAGAAAGCAGGAAACTGAAATAAGCAGAGTACATTGTTCTCCATGTGCGCGTCATACAGTGCCTGCACCGCCATACAGTGCGTTCACCACATGCTTAGTTTTGAATCATCTTTCAGGCAGCACAGGTTGGCTGATTTTCACTGCGGGTGTTGTTATTGAAGAGATTCAAATTGGTGGGTCGTGTATGAATTAGGTCATTACACACATGTTTTGTTTCTTGAAAAATCTTTTAGAAAAATCAATGCATATGCGCAAATGCTCACAGTAGCACTACCCCTACGGTGTCATGCCATTATTCACACATCCACATCAGCGCGCATGCATTGATTTCTCTAATTTGTCTCGCAACAACACATACACATTTATTGACCTATATAAATATTGTATCAGCTAAGTCCCTCATCATATCATTTTGATAACTGTATTGTAGGAAGTCTGATTCACCTTTGGAGCGATGAAATTTTTAAATAATAACAAAGTGACATTTTCTTACCATCGCAGTGTTTAATTATTTCAAATTACCTGCAACATTATTCAAGTACCATTCATAACATGCATAATACAATACTCAATTGAAGTAATGACCTGCTTAAAGGTTTACATTATACTTCAATTGAATTCAATTGAAGTTATGGGGCTCTTGTTACGTACATTTCAAGTTTGAGTTGTACAATTTTTGTTAGCTTTAAGGACACCTGGTACCATTATTTTGACTCCAATTAAAGAAAGGTCGGTATTCCAATTTTTATCAATATCAAGACATATTTCAAAACAACTTTTAAAACACCCCTTTTTACCTTTGCATCTGATGTGCTCCTTGTTAAAAGGAATCTTTATCAATACAAAATATGACTACAATTTGGTTAAAATGGAGGCAGCTAAATCTTACAGGTTCTACCAACTTATAATTGAGAATGGAGGTTAAACAACTATGTGCTTATTAGAGCAAGTTTGTCGATATCGTTCTTGAACACTTTGAAAACACTGCTCTGTTTCTATCAGCAAGTTAGTTTGGCTGAAAATGCTAAATGGCGTTATCTATATGTGCAGTGACATCAGAGCGTATTACAATGATCCCACTTCATTATCCTGTGTGTAATTAATCATAACCCGCTTGCTTGAACCAGTACCCATGCAATCAAACACGAATCCTGGCACACTCACACGATACACTCTGATGTCACTGCTGAGTTAGATGAATAAAGTATAGTCATAGTGCATCTCCATTCCACCTCCTTAAAAGATACAGTAGCCTTGGATGGAGCACTCTCTCTCACATTAGAACACCAATGTAAATTATTTGACAAGAAAAGAAAGGTCAATATTGGTCTTTATAGGAACAAGGAGATGTTAAGCTCCTGGAAGGGCCAATATTTATCCAATATTCTTTAACCAAGCTTGAGAATGAAAGGATTCAGAGTTTGATCAAACATTTTGTATGGTGGTGTAAGGACACTTGTGTGGAACTGGTTCAAACCCTAACTCTAACCATCCTACACACTACAAATCCCATCCCTACTATGCTAGCTGCTGGTACGCACGCTAGCCTGGTCTATAACCCTAACCATCCCACACACTACAAATCCCTACTATGCTAGCTGCTGGTAGTGGTACCGCACGCTAGCCTGGTCTATAACCCTAACCATCCTACACACTACAAATCCCTACTATGCTAGCTGCTGGTATTGGTACCGCACGCTAGCCTGGTCTATAACCCTAACCATCCCACACACTACAAATCCCTACTATGCTAGCTGCTGGTAGTGGTACCGCATACTAGCCCGGTCTATAACCCTAACCATCCTACACACTACAAATCACTACTATGCCAGCTGCTGGAAGTGATACCGCACGATAGCCAGGTCTATAACCCTAATTATATCATTCATGCATATTTTCGGGTCATTTAATTGGTTGGTTAGTACCATGTGACTAAAAATAAAAGTACCATCCCACGTTCATTCATAAAAAATATACTATCCATCGGCGTATAGTAATACTATACGTCGCCTCGTGTCACGGGACACTTTTACAGATACGCTTTCTATCCCGTTATTATTTTGAACTGCGACTTGTACAACGATGTAAAACATTGGTTCCCTGCGGGGTTTTCATGAATAAGTCGGTGGGGGAATACTGGGTACCAGCAAAAAATAATACTATCACAACAACATCAGACGATAATTATCAGACGTTCGCGTTATCACAACAACAACAATGGCAGCTTTCGAGGAGAAACCGGGCCGTTTCGCTAAAGTTGATGACACTGTTTTGTCTAATTTAGTGAGTTCGGCAACCTCCAAGAACACGCACAAACAAATAAAATACGCGGTGACCATACTATCCCAGTATGCTATCTCAGTGGGTCATAGTCTGGATATCATTGAAGCTTTCAGTAAAGCTGAACTGGACGAGTTTCTTCAGAAATTCTACGCGGCTTGTCGCAAAACAGATGGATCTATGTACTTGAAGAAATCCATGCAAGGAATTAAATTTGGACTACAGCGACATTTCCAAGCACTTCATAGATGGGACATAGTTAGAGATCGTGATTTTGCGGAAAGCAACTTGGTATTTAAGTCGGTTCTGGTGCAGCTGAAGATGAAAGGCCTTGGCAGTGTCCAGCACAAGAATCCAATCTCTATGCATGACTTTGGGAAAATACGGGACTGTGATGCTTGTGATCCTCTAACACCGAGAGGGTTACAGAACATGGTTTTTATCAACATGATGCTTTTTCTTTGTAATCGCGGACAAGAGAACTTGAGGGATATGCAACCGTCAGACTTTTTGTTGGAGACTGATGATGAGGGGATCCGGTTTATTTCCCGAAGAGATATGTTCACAAAGAATAACCGAGAAGATGCCGATGAGAAAATTGGAGGTAAGATGTATGAGCTGCCTGGAAACCCCAGATGTCCAGTTGATTCATTCTTACGATATAAAGCTAAACTTCATCCTTCGTGCCCAGCTTTCTGGCAAAAACCACGTGAAGTTGCACCAGAAGATCCAGAGCAGCCATGGTACTGCAATTCTCCAGTGGGCAATAACACACTCAGTAAGAAGATGAAAGTGATATCGACAAGTGCTGGGTGTGCCACAATGTACACAAACCATTGCCTACGTGCAACGTGTGTCACAGTGTTGGATTGTGAAGGCTTCGCAAGTCGTGATATAATGACAGTAAGTGGGCATCACTCTGAAACATCCATCAAGCATTACAGCAAAACAAGCGATGATAAGATGCGCCAAATGAGCAACGCTATTGCTCGCAAGTCAATGTCGACTGCTACTGCTGTGAAACCACCCACTCCAGCTCCACTGATGACTGGGCCTACTACAAGTTTCGTCACTAACGTCAGCGCTAAACCTGTCCCGGAGCCTAGGCCCGGGCCTAGGGCTAGGCCTAGTGTTACACGCGCACCCGTCGTGCCCGCAATCGACCTTGATTCTATGGATTTACAACCATTGAGTGACTCTCAAGAAAACGTACTGTTACAAGACATAGCAGTCAGCATTAACAATGAAATGCGAACAAGCAGCAACCACACATTTAGTTTCACTGGTTGCACTGTTCACATCTACAATGCCAAGTAAACAATGATGGCATTTTTTCCCCTGTACATGCGTTGGTTTTAACTTTTTAATTGTTGCTGTTCCTGTTTACTGTTTGATGAACTTGAATTTTTATGAACTATGAGCTAAGCACTCATGAAGGATGTTGTAACATTCATGCTTTTATGAACACTGTTGACTGGTACAATCAGTCACAACTTGAAATCCATTGAAAAGCTGACGGAAAGGACTATTCCATTATTGCTGTAGGTGAGTACGATATCCTATTTGACATCTATCAATTGATTATAAATCTAATTTGAAATGATGTATTAAATGACCCAAAAATATACATGAATGATATAAAACAAATATAATGCGTCTTAAATTCGTGGGATGGTACAAATATGATCACTCGGTGAAAGCTAGATTGTTCCATTTCACTCGCCTATCGGCTCGTGAAATGGAACAATCTAGCTTTCACCTCGTGATCATATTTGTACCATCCCACTCATAGCCACATTATATTTGTATACCATCCCACACACTACAAATCCCTACTATGCTAGCTGCTGGTAGTGGTACCGCACGCTAGCCAGGTCTATAACCCTAACCATCCCACACACTACAAATCCCTACTATGCTAGCTGCTGGTAGTGGTACCGCACACTAGCCCGGTCTATAACCCTAACCATCCCACACACTACAAATCCCTACTATGCTAGCTGCTGGTAGTGGTACAGCATGCTAGCACGGTCTATAACCCTAACCATCCGACACACTACAAATCCCTACTATACTAGCTGCTGGTATTACCGTATTGGTACCACACGCTAGCCTGGTCTAAACCCTAACCATCCCACACACTACATATCCCTACTATGCTACAATCAAGGAAAAAAAGGTTGGCACACTTTGTCTTAATTACGGGGAAAAACCCGCCCCTCTCCCCGGAGGCAATGTTGATCCGAGTCATATTATCAGAAGCCATGGTAGGTCCCCCAACATTGATTGATGGGGGATGGGGAAGGATATAAGAAAGGGGGAGACTTTTGCTTTCTATTAAACAGTGCTATGTCCCAAGTCTGATCTCAATTGCGAGCACAGGGATATTTGTAATAAGTTGCGTCAAGTGTGCCAACTATTATTTTCCTTGATTGTAGCTGCTGGTACCGCACGCTTAGCCTGGTCTAAACCCTAACCATCCTACACACTACAAATCCCTACTATACTAGCTGCTGGTACGCACACTAGCCCGGTTTATCTCGTGCCATGATCTGGCCTGGCTATCAAATAGCAAAAAAGAAGAACAGTTTTTGAAGCTGACCAGTTAGCGCAGCAGGTAAGGTGTCTGACTTGCGCAGATGTGGCACAGATTCGATCCCTGGGGCATGCGGAGATCTATCCCCCCCCCCCCCAACTTGTTTTTCTCACCTGCCCACGCCTGGTCTCCCCTGCCCACGCCTGGGGAGTGAGTTCGGGTTAATACACATCTTTTTTCATGTTCCCTTGTAATTATGATATGAATCCATGACTATAAATATTTGTGTTAGCAAATTTGCTGAAAAACCAGAGTCTTGTGCACTGTTTTCTGTGTGTTTGGTGTATTTATTTTTATTAATTTGTTCATGTATTTATTTATAAAATCAAAATCTGCTCTTTTTACAAAATACATGGAAGGAAATTTTAATTTAAAAAAGGCTGTTAAGCTTAATATTCAACTCTATAGAAGAGCAAACATCCGTACAATATATTACGTATAAAGAGGATTGATGATATATTTTTCACAAGTATCTTCAAATATCAATATTGAACTTGCTATAGCCAGAAGACTTCTGACATTTTCCCTTCTATGGAAAACAAATATTCGTGGCACCAAAGCCATCTAAAAATAACTGTTTATAGAATTTAGATATTTCTTTTTCTTTGCCTAGATGATTAAACAAGTGTCCAACGTCTTCCGTAATTCTAAACATAATTCGATCTATGATATTTAACACAAGTACTTCTACACTGATGATTTTGTTTCATAACAGTCATACTATATTGATAGTGAAAACATCTATGCGCTGTGAGGCCCCAAACATGTTTGGCCCATTCCAAAAGACCCCTTACAAAAGGTACTTCTAATATAATTCGTATTCAGATATTCTTTTTCGTTGACTAGATTATTTAACAAGTGTCCACATCTCCTGTAATTCTATACATAATTCAATCTCTTAAATTGCACAAGCACTTTTGCATTTCTTTTTTTAATCTTTCTTTATTGAGGGTAAACAGCTTCAGTGTCAAGCACTGCTTTCCAAGTAGGCCCTCATCATACAGAAAATAATACAGTATTTACAAAGAAATGTTCAACTATTTACACATATTACATGAATCAAACAGAAATAGCAAAATAATATAATTAAGAAGTACTTTGCACACAATTAGAGTCCGTTAATCTTAGACTTAAATTGGTGCATTGCTAATATAGTTGTCATAACATATTTTCATCGGATAGGGGAAAACATATACTGTAAAACAATTTAATTTCGCTAGGAGATCCAATTCGCCAAATAAAATTGCCACCAATTTTATCATTGGTTATATCATAGGAAGTTGATACAAATTAGTGAAATTAAATTACCGCAAAAAGTTGGGTAAGGTAAGGTGTCTGACTTGCACTGATGTGGCACGGATTCGATCCCCAACGCATGCAGAGATTGATCCCCACCCCCAAATTTGACTTGTTTTTCTCCCCTGATAGTTTCATTCCCAAAAACATGCCTGGGGAGTGAGTTAGGGTTAAAACACATCTTTTTTTCATGTTCCCTTGTAATTATGATATACATCCATGACTATAGATAATTATGTTAGCAAATTTGCTGAAAAAACCTGAGTCTTATGCACTGTTTTCTGTGTGTTTGGTGTATCTATTTTTATCAATTTGTTCATGTATTTATTTATCAAATCAAGGATTGACCTTTTCAATTTTAAACATACACTTTTTACATGATGCCAAATATGTGCCTGGTTATTACAAAGTATGTTCAATGGGCTATTTGATATGAGATGCATGCACCCACAATGGAAGTAATGACCTATAATCTTCTACACAGGGAGTGTAGATTTCAAATGGAGTCACCCATGCAGAAACTGCATTAGATATACACACTCCCTGTTGAGAAGATTAGGGTAATGTCTTCCATAGGGGGAGTATGGATTCCAAATGTAATAGCCCAATGTGCATCACATACAATTCTTACCATCAGCATGTGAATGTACATAAATGAGATGTAATCAAGCAAAACGAGTCGTTAGTCACAAATACTGATTTTGAGATAAAATAAGGATAGAATTTCCTTTGTTTTCAATTATTTTGAAAACCGTTCAATTTCTTATCTTCAATTGTCCATTCGTAAATGATGAAATCAAGGATCAGAGGATTTGTATTTCATGACGCACAGGAAGCAACACGGACGGAAACAGTAAAGGGTGAATATTTGACTACGCACTAGACGGCTAGGCACAAAGCAACATCAAAAGTCAAACTTAATTTAGAAAGTGGTCTTTAGACCTATATCTCATTGCATAGAACAATCCTCTGGCATAGCAACCACTACAAAACTGGCCATGCCGGCCTGTGGCTAGCTACAATAATAACCTGGCGAGACATTGACGATATTTAAGATTTCCGTTTAAGAAAAGCCCGTCGGCGATCGCATCTTCGTTGTCGGATCACATGATCCATCTCCCCATCTCACGTCTCCAAAAATGAAAACACTTCTGCCGCTCCAAGCTTCTCAGCGCTGCTAGATTATAAACCAAGCAGCCAGTGTATACTTTTGGCAAGACGCAAAATACAACTCATTTCCTCTCGTCCAACTCAATAGAAACTAGACCTGGTTCAAAAGCACCCAAAATCAGGACAACTAAGATGAGTGTTTCTAGATGTTAATCTGTTCTTTCACTTTCCATAACATTATATTCTAGCATTTAGTATGGAAATACCAGAATGTATTCACATTTAACTATGTAAGAACAGGAGAACAAATGGGAATATAAAATTGTATACCGTATTATCCCTATTAAGCGCCCAGGACCTTATAAGCGCCCACCCCTGTTTTTCTCTCAATGACTACCATACATATTTCATTTAGAACATGAAATGGTCAGCCTTCTCAAATTACCACTTGTACATTGTATTTAGTACATCAAATGGTCAGCATCTTCAAATGACCATCAAATGGTCAGCATCTTCAAATGACCACTTGTACATTTTATTCAGTACGATAAATGAGTTCAAAAAAGGTAACATAATAAGCGCCCACCCAAAATGACTTTGCTAACCGCCCTGGGCGCATAATAGGGATAATACGGTACATTGAGAAAAAAAATCTAAAAATCTAAATGATATCTAAATTAAATCTAATACCATTTGTGCCTGATCATTCCATTATCTTTTTGCATACTGTTAAAAGAGGTTCTTTTCCTTCGAAGTAATGTTTACGTTCTGCTCAATGTAAACACTTTCTTGTGTTGATAAAAGTTCACATTTTCTTTGAGAAATACTTGAGAAATAGATTGACAAATATAATTTCATTTTCAAGTTAAGTTCTTCTATGATGCACAAAAAAGTTGTCATACGGGATGAGAAAATAAATCCCTGTTATACGGGCGCCCGACTGATCCAGTTTTTTCTACTTTTTTTTACAAATGTTTTAAAAATTGTAAAAATTCCCCGAAATTTGAACAGAATTTTTGAAGAAAAATAAACAAACAAAAAAGCAAAAACAAAAAATCGATCGATCGACCCTACCAGAGGTTCATTCGCCCGCCCGTAGGAGGACAGGGTGTTGTTTTACCATCGCCTTAAGTGTATTTTGTTCCCTATCATTCTTGGGCATTCTTAAACTGACAACATATCTCAGTTTTCCATGCTAATTTGAGTTCTATGTCGCATGCGCTATGATCTAGATGGAATAGCGCCTTACATATTAATTGCTATGTAAGCATCTGCGAGCAAGCGACACTAATTGTTACTATTTTTGGTTTGGGAAGAATATGACAGATTTGGTTAATAATAATGATCCATAGACTCAACTACTATCCCTACAGTCGTAAGCATCGTTTCTAAGGACTTAATTCATATGCTGACGTCGTTTGAGGCTACCCATTAATAAACTCACAAAAAATCTTGTCCTATTAAAATAAAGAAACACCACAAAAGATTTTTATTTTTAAGACGTTGTTGGCGATGTATGAATGGTGAAAGAAAAAATTACCAACATGGAAAACAATATTGATGACCCATTGATGTTGCCTTTGGGATATGTATGGATATAGGTCAGGGTAATGGGCTATTCCATTTGGAGTCCATCCCCCCCCCCCCCCCCCCCTATGGAAGACATTACCTTAATCTTCCGAACAGGGAGTGTGAATTTCAAATGGGGTTACCTGCATGGGTGACTCCATTTGATATCTACACTCCCTGTGTAGAAGATTAAGATCATGTCTTCCATAGGGGTGTGTGGATTACAACTGGAATAATTGAATACCATAAAACAGTTTAATTTCACAGCAACTTAATTTAGCAAATTAGCATTCTGGAACTTTTTTTGTTCCATTGTATAGTGTAATTCAACTAGGCAACACATCCAGGGTTCAATAATCTAGGTCACCAGCTGGAGAACACCTGTATTTGTAACATTCCAATGTTTAGAAAACATCCTAGAAAGTCTATTGAGAGATTGCACCTGGGTCCCACTTTATGAATAAATGCATAAATTAAAATTCCAGTAAGCTGGGTTTTTTCCACAAATCCCATGTGCTCTCTAGGCACTTATGATTCCAGCACTGGGCGGACAACAAGTCATATTATTTTACTCTGCACAACCAAAGGGGTTTCGTCCCTTATTTTCTTCACAAGTTTCGCAAGGCGTGGGTTGAATTCTTGAGATATAGAAGCCCATATAAGCCGGGTGCCAGAATATTTATTCAATAGAATAAGGACAATTTGGCTAGACATATTGTGTGTGAAGTTATACTGATCCAGGAAACGGCATGTTTGGAAGTTTAAAAGCTTACCAAGATTTTGACGAGGGCAGCAAATTGCAGGCGTGAACCGCTTTGATCCACGACGCTGCAGCTGTAATGACGATGTTGGTTAGTTGGCAAGAGAAGTAACTATTTGTCACCTTTTTCTTTGGGTTTTGACGAGAGAGCGGATACAAGGACCGAAAAGACGAGTGCCATAATTCGCCACACTCGATGTCGGACGAAATGACGAGAGACGCTGATGAAGCCAGGGATACAAAAATGAAAGAGTCGCTTGCATAGACAGTATTAACATTTACCCTTTGTGTTAAAAACACAATTGCTTTGACTCTTATGAAATATTGTGGAAAGTAAGAAATCATCCACAGGTAGATGTAACACAATTGTTTGACAACCTCTCTGGTATGTACCAACCTTTTGTATAACAATCCAGGCACATCGAGATTCAAGGAAAATCAGCATAGAGAAACTTTGTAATATTATTTTCTCTTTTCTACCATATTGTAAATGTGGAATATTATGTTATGTGTGATAACGACAAGAAAACTGTACAGAATAAATTGATTTATATTATATTACACCTTTTTGAGATATTGTGAATCACTTGATTGGTAATAATTTATTGTATATCTGGATAGTACTAGACTAATTAAGTCAAATTGTTAAACGCCACGTGCTCTTGACAATTAAACTTTTTGCGGCAATTTAATTACACTAATTTGTATCATCTTCCTATATATAACCATTATAAATAAAATAATTGGCGGGAATTTAATTTGACGAATTTGATCTCTTAGTGAAATTAGCAAAATTAAATTGCTAGCGAAATAAAGTTGTTTTACAGTAACACAGCGCATGTTATTCAAATGCACCTGATTCATCAAAATGGGTTGATTTATATAGAACAATTATTAGACCTTCATAATTTCAAATTTAGAAATTGACAAATTTATGAACAAATTTATTTCTACTTTTGAATCTCTTTCAATAATTGTTCTATTCTGGATTTACAGTTCCTTTACACAGGCCTAAATGTCACACATTATATTATTATATCTTGAAAAAGACCTAACCCTCTACTTGGCACAATTGCCAATTTGAGATCAATTTCTATCTAGAAAAGAGCCACCTTATTTCCAGCTCTTCATAATTATCTTAAAACCTCACCATCAATATCGTCAATATCTAACTGTTAACACAGTTACGCAAGCTAATTTGTCAGTTTGAGATCAATTTATATCTAGGAAAGAGCCACCCTATTTCCAGCTCTTCACAATTAATTTTAAGACCTCAAAATCAATGTCATCAATATGTGTTAACAGTTACGCATTCTAAATTTAGATATGGCACCATTCACGGTTGTGTGAATCCATCTAGTAGTAAGAGAAAATGGAGTTAGAGAGATATGTCTGCAATTAATTAGGTGTTCGCATTGAAGGGTGGCCGGATATTACTGTAAAATCAATATTTTAGCATCAAGTGATTGTGTAATATAGGTGCATGACAATGACTCCTGTCCAGCGGCGTATAGGGACAGAGTTTAAAGCAACATTGTGCATGGTACAATTTTCGTGGGGCATCTTTAGTGCGCGAAAATCAAACCACCACAAAAATGTTGACTTTTACCTTATCTTGTTTCAATTTTTATTAACATGGGTCATTAGAATGAATTTTGTTCTCACATAACTGACAGATGCAACACCAACTTGTTCAGTTACTATCAATCTACTTCAGAATTCCATAGTTTTGTGAATTATTAAAATTTAAACTTCAATAAGTCAATTTGATCAATACACAATGTCAGCTCACAATATTGACTTTCACTTTAATTCAGGGATATAATATTGATCATCCAGTTCTGATAAGTTTATCACTCGCAATTACTACGACAGGTGATCACACACGGTGGCAATTTTAATACCTTACTCAACCATGCCTTGCATAATCATATGAAAGAAGCGCCTGCCAGCGCGATCAGACCACTATTGGCTGCCAGTGCAACTCCCAGCTATACAGGGTGAGTCAAAATAGTCCGGTCCTGTTTTCAAAAAATCAAGAAAAATACTTCTTGTACAAAATTGGTAATTGTTTTCATTGTTTATGAGAGTAGACATACTTCTTGATACCTGGTGATGTTTTCAAGACAATATCATATTCCACGCCAGATTTATAACATTTTTACAAAAAGACGCGTAATCCAAAGTGTTCCAAGTTTGGTGGTGGATGTTAATTCTACTGTAATATTAGTTATTCATACAACACAACACACTGTGTAACTGTTGCAATTTATACCAAAATATCATGGTTTTTTTTGTTGAATCTCTGATAAATTGAACGATATTGCATGCAAAGTATTTAAATATATTATAATATAACTCAGTATTGCACAAATATATTCATAACAATGGACTATGCACTTTGCCTGGTAAGTTGCCAAATCACAAACTGTTTAAAGATATAAGATCTGTTTTCTCTCAGACTTCTCTCATATCAGTTCGATTAAAATAACAAGTTTCAAAATATTTTGGTCAACATTTTGTTAAAACTCAATAATGTTTGTTATAGGCTATCTCTGATTGCACGAAAACTATTGAAAACATAACCGCAAAGACAATAGAATCTCTTTTCCTATTGTAATTGCTGTGAATACCAACACGCCTTCGATTGACTTATTCAAAAGGCGCGCGTTAAACGTTAACATCCATAGGGATCCCTTAGATAAGTTGGAACAGATTTTATTTAACAGAATTTAGAAAAATTATCATATCTCCCGTTTCGAATAACAAATGTTAATGAAATAAAATTTAGGTTATAGCTAGTAATGCCACCTTGCTAGGCAAGTCATTAAATATATTCATTTTAAAATTTTAACTGGTTTAAAAAATCGGTGAAATCGGGACCGGACTATTTTGACTCACCCTGTACATGGAACCAAAATGTTAGATTGGTGGGCCAAGCTCTCCTCTCATTGCTGACTAGCTGACTGCCTCCCTTCCCCAAGCATGAGACCCAGAATTATCCTTGGGGAAGTGGGCACAGATTGTGGGGGTTCCCTTTGTACTCACTCTTTCCTCATTTTGTTGTTTCATCCCTACATGACCACCATTTTCGCAATAATTTGCGCAAATTGGGTCTATAATGAAGCAAAATCCTTGGAAATGTGTACCATTTTTTCCAAAATCACCCTTAGAAATGGTTAGGGGTTTTGAATCGCCAGCGGCACACCCCCTACCAAACCAAATCCGCCCCCCCCCCCCCTTGCACCTACCTCAAGATCTAAACTCTGCACAGAAATACAACAATCATATATTATGCGAATGAGCATGACTAGCGCTGCTCATTACATGATGTCATTCAGCATCGTCTCTGTTATGAGAGAATCCTTCGCGCTGGGCAAATTGATAATTCGTATGACTAAGAACATCAACTGTTCAATGGAAAGTTGAAACTGAATAGCAATATCTATAATGATGCTGTGTTTATTTTTTATGAATCTGTGAGCCCAACTTATCTGCATGTCCCACCCCCCCCCCCCCCCCCCTCCCCCACCCCGATTAAAATCTGTTGTAGTAAACAGAAGTTACGGCAATTTGTTTGCGGCATATTTGCAACTTTTTTTGTGCTTCTTTTTGATAAATTGTGATGAGTAAGTAGTAAACGATGGAATTATTTCCTTCCGTGTGTCATTCAGATATTGCAGAATTTAAGCTTTGAACTTTCCATTGTTTGATGTGGCATAACATGATAGTGTGTTACCAGTCATATACAAATTCAGACATAAATAATTATGCAGGATTACATAAAATGTCATCGATTCATGGCCGACATTTTCACACGACACGCACCACGACCAAACTCAATAATTATGTCCGATGTTGACCTCCCTTATTACCTATGGGAAAAACCGTACAGAGCACGCTTAGATCGGAAAACAAAATTCAGTGCAGCAGCAATGGGTATGTTAATAATGTGCTCTGTTATTATCCTGTAAATAACCAAAGTAAATTGACACTTTTCAAAGGTCACTCAATCTGAAACTTGGTTTCACTCCCTTTAAGAAAACATAGCAACCAAAATATTGATATTTGATCTCACCTTTTACAACTGAAACCATATCAACAGAAAACAAGTGTGCTTGCAGTGTACTGTACTGTAGTTTGTAGGTCAAATATTTTCCCTGTTTCAAAATCCCAATGATTTTTATATAACAACCATACCAACAAGCTCTTAATGGTGATTTGTATGCTTTTCATTATTTCTTTAAGTCATTGAAAATTAGAAGAACCTGATTTAAAAATTTAAAAAAAATTGAAATCAATGCATCTTTATATTCTAAATGTCAAAATGCAAATAATTCATTCACTCTAAATAACAAAGAGCATTTTCATCTCATGATAAAGAGCATGTTTCAAATGGAAATAATTCATTCTTAATCATTCATAAGCTCATTTTGAGCGTGCAATTCTATTATTTCTTGTAAATTCAAAGGTTATTAATCAGTTTTTAAAGGCATGTTATTCAAATCAGGTGAACAACTCTGCAATTCCCTGAAATATCAAAAAACAGCAGACTTTTCTGCTAAATTGCCTAAAGTTTGGCTAAATAAATGCAAATTTAGGAAAACAATATCTACATTTGAGAGTAAAAATATCTACTTTCTGATTTTTATCTACAAAATATCATGCCTGGATTTACAAGTCGCAAATCAAATTGTTTAAAAATGATATAATTAGGAAGTGTTGTTGTTTTTCAAACTGATATCTATTTAAACCAACCACTTGTTTTTTTACAAATGTATCATTTTAAAGGACAACAAATACACTGCTCCAATACCAATAATACAGGCCCGATTATTGCATAACACACTTTTATCTGAATTTGCCATTACATGCAAATTCAGCAACAGATAAAAGTGTGCTATTCAATAATCTATGCAAGCCTCTATGAACACAAGTTGTTGTAAAATAATAACAATATTAAACACATATATGAAAACATACAAACATTATAACCCCCCCCCCCCCCAATTAGTAATTGGTCACAGACAATCTTGTGACATTCCTATTTCCCAATACAATTTGTCTGCCTTATCTGTCAGTACGAAGTATTCAAAGATGTGATGACAAAGAAAACATAAAAACGTACATTGTCAGAATAACACTTGAGCATGACGTAAAAAAGAAAAGAAAATGTTCTCTAAATGATAATTAATGTTGTGATTTGGTAGGATATTTTTTTAGATTATAAATTGATTTGCACCATATGTACGTGTTAACTGTAAGTGGGATACTGTCAATTGCGATTATTCGTTGACACAAGATTTGAATAATGTAGTTTAAATTAAAGTGAACAATTAAAGGTAGATGACGCGATCACATTTTCGTAACACAGAATTATTTCAAACATACGGAGATTTTCATATCATATGAAAGCTCGTATTTTTCTCATCACCATACTGAAATTTGACGGCCTAAATCGGTATAATTACGGAGAAATCGATGAAATAACGTCGAATTACCGCGAAAGGTGGTAACCACCAATATCGTTTGTGTACAACTCAATGGGTACATTTCACGGCATCTTTTGCATCTAAAATAAGAACTATTAGAGTTATGCAACTCAAACTTTGGAATATGACTTTTTTAAGGATGACCTTTCATGTAGAATAGAAAACTTCAAGTTGAAAATCGGAACATCTACCTTTAACTAAATCAATGCATCATTACACTTATTTTAAAGGAGCAATCAATCCAGTGAGCACGCGCAGCATTTAAACCATCTTTTATTAATCATACAAATGATACGATAGTGAATGGAAAGAATGAGAAAGCATGTAGAGAAAATTAGATAGTAAACAAATTAGTCTTGAGATTATGCTTGAAGGTTATGATACTGTTGCTGGATCGTTACTTCCTTTGTTTCCCCATGCATAATTCCATCAATATCTCAAATGTATTTTACCACCAACTGCACCCTTTTGCCGGGACAGTACACATACGCATGAATTCTTGTGTATCACTTTCATCCATTAGCTAATGACATCAGCAGCAATATGTAGGGGAAATCCCCCATTGATGGTCATGTTATTTTACATGATGGTAAAAAAACCTGTCTAGGCGACAGTCTGCTCCTTCTAGACATTGCACCACTAGGAAAGTAATTACAGAGCTATAGGGCATTGACATCAGTGGTCAAGGGAAATTCCCTATCCCGTGATGCCTTGTGGTTATACCACCAGGTAAAGTGATTGCATCGCTGTAGAGAAATTCCCTAACCAATGATGCCATTAATGTAATGGTGTTACACCACTGGGGGAAGTGATTGCATCGCTATAGAACCTTCACATTATAGTAATTAAAGGGAAATTCCCTATCCCATGATGCCATGAATGTCCTGGTGTTACACCAATGGGTAAGCAATTGCTAAGGCATTGACATCAGAGGCCAAGGGAAATTCCCTATCTCCAAAATGCCATGAATGAGCTCAACCACAAGCTAGCCTTCATGACTATGACTCTCATGTTACTGAATAGGTGTGGTGCCTGACATATATCTCAAAAGTGCACCGACATAGAGATGTGGAGATAGACATTGATCTTATGGACTATAATATATCCACCCTATCTCCACATCTTTAATCATGGTAAACCACATTGAATGATATCACTTCCCCAGGTAAAACCGCATAGTTGACATGGGCTACTGTGCAGGATGGGATTTATCCACCACATACCATGTTTAGACGGGTGATCTTCTCAAGAGTTTTGAAACTGCAAGTGTATTATAGTTTAATCAGTTCCAAATTGGCGAGAAATATCCATGTTATTTAACTGTCTGTGGCCAAAAGTAATCCAAGTGAACCTGCACGTTTTTTTGCCATACGCACACGATTCAGCCAGCATGCATTTGATACACAGAGCACTCATCACATTCATGTGCTCCTTCACCAACTGCAAGGAGGCTCACCAATTTGGAACTGATCAAACTATAGTTCAATTCAATCACACGTTCCTCCATATCAGGCCCTTCACAATTGATTTTGTGTTTCCTGTTATAAATCGCCCTCCTCAAAGATTGAGAATTACAACAACAAACAATTTTAACTTTTGTATTTAGAATTTTCACCTTTAAAATGAATTCAATACATTTTCATTTGCTACTTTCTGGCTTTAATCAAGGCTTTCACGGCATTAAAATGCCTTATTTTATGCATATCAACTATGATGATGTATAAACATAAGAACATGATTGCATTATTACTTGGGTATCAAATTAATCATACTTGGAAAATAATTAAATGCCGAATCCACGATATAATGGGTTAAAATTTGTTGCGACCACTTGTTTGAAAATAAAGAAAATAAAAGATAATTCATAATTAATAATTAAATATCACCTCGTCCCTTTTTTAAACCTCCAACAGGAAACTCTAAGGACCTTATGTCCCCATAGTATTTAACAGCTGACGACTCTGAATCGGAATGAATGATGATGGAGGAACAAACCGTATTGTAGGGGGTTTTTCCATCTTTTTTCAGGTCTTCAATTTGTTTTGAGCTCCAGTTTGTTTTTCTATGAAAATCGGCAGTCTTGCGATTTGATGCTGCTGTGTTCATAGATAATCCTCCTTTTTTTCTGTTTTCACAAATAGTCCTAACATGGATGTCATTGAGATTTATGATTTAAAAATATAGGTGTTTTAAACACCTATGCTTTTAAATCAAAAACGTTCTCATAAACTGTCAGTATTAAAAATAATATGTGCAGATTCCGCTCCTTGGAAGTTGTTAGGGGCATGATTGGTTTCTATCAATATGATAGTAGCTGACACTCAAAGAGTCATGTCAAATGTTCATGACAATTATATGAGTTATTAATCAACTTGGATTGGCTATATTTTAATTCAGAAGGTTCGATTGAAGTTAAAGATTTTGAGCCATTATATAGGTTTTCTCTTCGGCTCCATATGGCTGTACGTTGGACCGGGGGTAGTAAACTTTGAGTTTCATCTCTTCGTGTCAACATGGCTAACAAGTTAAACATCTTTAATCATGGAAACCGCATTATTTGATTCCCTAATACCATGCTGACTGGTGTATTATGCGAATGTCTAGGCTACTGTGCATGATGCCTATGGCGTATTAATTATGTTGCGTGCTTATTATTCTATGAAGTCGCCAGGGAAAATGTTTATATAGCCAGGCTTAAATGAGTGGGAGAGAGTTATATCAAAGCCTTTCTGTTTCATGATCAACATTGCTAGAATTAAGCACTACTTCTTTAGTAAAATCTACTGAGGACATATATATATATATGCCTAAAATACAAGTACAAATGAGCGTAATACCTGTAAAATGTTGGATAATCCAAACCCCTAGTGTTGTGTTTTTGGGAGAACAATTTGTCAAATTTGGGCGGAAAAACCGGCACCGCCGGGGATTGACCCCGGATCACCTGTTTGGCAGTCTGCGGCTGAGGCAAGCTCGCAAAAACTTCATCTTTTGCTGCGCGTATGATATCCTGCCTGGGTGCGGCCGGAGATAGACTGGGTAACAGTGTGCTACCAGTACATGCTATAGTCTATTTGGCCATCACGAGACAGTGATTTAACTGCGTATTCTACTAATTGCAGTACATTAACGCACGCCTACTTGAGGCGCTGGCGTATACACACGAGCGTTGAAAGACAGAAGATACATACGCATGCGATAAAGCTGCGCCTGTTAAGTAACGTCACTGTCCAGAGGAAGCCAAATAGAGTATAGAGTAGTATTTTGTAGCATTTAGTTTCGTTAGGTTTATATTAAACGTAAGTTCAGCACATTCAGAGAAGAGGAGAGACATACATTGAAGGCCTACTTGACTACATGCTTAATCTACAGAGTTTAAAAGATGTATTGTCTGATAAATGGACTGTATGAGATGGACCATTATATGACAGTCGTAACCTATCCTTTTCTTACAACCCTACATTTCCATTTCTTTACTGGAACATACATAACACACCTCTATAACACTATGACAACCAGTATAAACAATGTTTAGCACCCACTTGGTTCGCTTTGTGGAGGTACATTGTTGGTGGAATATTTATGTGCTATTAGGTGTAGTGTTCCCTTCGTGGATGTCTAGACCCACAGAAGTTATCTCACCATTCCCAGAATGCTTTGCAGGTTAACCTCCTGCACACTACATATCTATATAACAGTGGTTGCGATTGGTTAATTACAAGATGAACTCACTTGAATAACCAATTAAAATACTGCTTCTAAAATATTTCTCTCCAATCTTTATCAGAGATACAACTTTTCTAACAATGTCTCTGATTGGTGCAATAAACGATGCATCCCTCTTTCTGACCAATCAACAGGTAGTTAGTTAGTGCTCAGGGGGTTAATACAATCATACACATCACTTTGTTCATCAAGTGACACTGCTATGAAAATCAATGTAGCACGAAGATTATCATTTGAGGCAACAATGCATTGTGGGAAATGTAATATTTCTTCACTGGTCTAGACCTGTGTGCTTTATGTCTTAAATACAATTTACAATCAATTTAAAATTAAAGGATAACTGCCGATAAAAACAACACAATTGTCCACAAGTGTTTTTTTGTTGTTGGAATGGTGGATTTTCTATGAACCAAAATTAATGTTTTTAAATGAGTTTAAAGGATAATAACTGTCATTCTAACAATAGGAAGAATATAATTGACATCAACTGGTGGTCAATTCAACACAGTTTCACCATAGACATTTTACAATAAGTGTTCTGTTATTTTTTGGAATGATAATTTTCTACGAACTGTTCATGTTTCTATGATGAATTTTAACTGTCATTTCACCAAGGAAACTATAGAAGATGTCCTTGTGGGCCGTAACGTCATAGCGGCCAAAGCAAACAAAAGCTTGCCTGCCGATGTATGCACACATTACCAGCCGAACAAAAGCTTGCCTGCCGGTTTTATGCCGCATTTGAAGGGGATGTCCAATTATAAACCATACACTAAACCAAATAAGTCATCTATAACAACAGCAGTTGGAATAGAACCGGGCACTTAACATTATTGATCAACAATTGAGGACCCTAGATCTAAAAGGGGGTTAAGTCACATTGAGAAAAATGGCAAAAACTGGGTTTCATTGTGTCCATGTGTGGACTTGACCCACTCAGGTTGTACCTCCCATGGACTCTTACACAGCTTTCCCGCATGACTTAACTGTAAGATTTGAACGGAGGGTGCAGAGATCCTCCTTGTAGCAGAAAACTGATACTAACTACAATTTCACAAGATTGTGACGTAACCCCCTTTTAGATCTAGGGTCCTCAATTGTGACATGGTCTATATAATTGACATATTCAGATATATTCTAATGGTTCTAGTCTTCCATGAATTGATTTGTTGTATGATTGATGTGTTGTTGTTTTTGTTGTGATTCAGAGATCAGTCTGTCAGGCTGGCTATGTATTGAACTATTGATGGATACTAGTTACCAGTTTATTTATTTATTTGAACATACACTTTTACAACAGTGGCACTCGTCTACCCGACGGTGCGTTCATGATATGAAAGAACCATGCCTAAGGAATGTCATTATTCTTGTACCTACAATTTCTATCGTGGTGTGTGTGTGTGGGGGGGGGGGGGGGGGGGGGGGGGGGGGGTAGGAACACTGCGACTAAAAAGTGGGCCTAAATCATGTCACCTATACCTTTAACCTCGAAGCCCTAAAAACAGTGGTCTTATTCGCTAAATGGCCACTCTTGGACATGTAGACCCTTTACCTTTTTTGAAGAGGATTTTGAACGACAAGGGATGTATGCGGAAACCCTACCCTGCACAGAATGGAAACAAGATGAGTTTCCCAATTATCTTTTGTAAACAAAATCTTGCATCATATGGTGGATTAAGTGGAAGAAACATAGATCTGTGGTATGTGTCAGGTGTAAGCATATCTGGTGGTAATCTTGAGAGGGGAAACACCTGTTCTACTTACCCATTTTTTCCTTAATTTTTTGGCACACTTTTAAAAAACAATTTTGAAAATATGTTAAATGTGTACCCTTATTTTATGAATGTCTTTTTATAAAACCTTTTTGGATATTTGTACTAAAATATCAAAATGTGTTGGAAAATTCACCAAAAATGATACAAAATGTTATGAACAATAAACAAGGTCGCATGTCCTTTTCCTCCTCACAAGCCAAGTGGAATAACAACAAATCAAAGCCAAAACTTGTCACATTTTGTTTATTTTTCAGTTGATTGATTTCCATTTTTCAGAAGATGAACTAGGTGTAATACCTTTTAAAAACAAACAAAAATGTTATGGGTCATTGCACACATCCATGTCAAGGGCTATTTCAATCAGTGCACATTGTTTGATTCACCCTGTATAATTTGTACTGGGTGCAATGTCCTGTCTAGTTTAGTTACACTGTACCAGGTGCCACCTCCTGATTGAGTGAATTTCGATGCACAGTTTGTTTAGATTAGAAGAGTCAATGTCATATACAATACTACTATGTTATCCATGATGGTGACCATGAAAGAACCAGTGCAGCAGTGGTATGTCACACAAGGGTTGTTTACTCCATTTTATTCTGACTGTCAAATGAGGTGTAAACATGCTCTTAAAGGTAGGTGTTCCGATTGCTGGCCCGATTTTCAACTTGATACTTACGATATTTACATGGAGGGTCGTCCTTAACATAGTCCAATTCCAAAGTTTGAGTTGCATAACTCCAATGGTTCTTATTTTAAAAGTAAAGGTGACATGATATGTGCCCATTGAATAGTACACAAAATGACTGGGTGGTTAACCACCTTTGACAGTAATTCACTGCATTTTGGCCTATAATTCCTAGATGGAACAAATCTTGCGCCACCACCGTACACCACTGAAAAATAAGCCGGGGAGTGGCCGGGCAGTGTAGCGGGGGCGTGCGCTAGGGTACACATGAACACCCCGGGCCATAGCCGGGGTGTACACATACATAGCGGGGGTGTACGCTTTGGTTCACAAAATGTATACACCGGAAGAGTAGCAGGGGTGTATAGACTTTGTCCCGGCTATGGGGCCGGGACCGTACGCCGCCGTACACTTTGTCCCGGCCTCGGGATGTACACAAAATGTTGCCCCGCCCTGCGGGGACCGTACACGACTGTACCCGGGACGTCACATCGGCAATTTGTACGTCCCGGCCCTAATCCCCGCTATCCCCAGGTCCCCCGGGGCCGGGGCTGCAATTGATAAGTGCATAACAAAGAGGCCCATGACAGGCCCTAGCTCCCACTATTCCGATTTACCCCTTCCATTTCAAATGAGTCCTAACACTTCCTTTTTAAAATCGTTCAGATCTCTTACTCCGCGTAATTCCGTGTTATCTACGAGAGTTTGTTGAACTTTAAGTTTTAAATAAGGACGTTTACGCAAATTCAAATTTTCGCCGAATACAATTTGTAAATCCGGTAAGTCTGATTTTGGATTCTGAAGTCGAAATTAGGACCCTGTCATGGGGCCTACAAAGTTTTACTTTAATTCATCTCAGAAGCAACGGGTGCCCTTAATTCTACCCTATAAATACTGCGTCTGTTTGGAAAGTAGCTATTTATAACCACGCTTTCCTTTAGCCACTGAATAAGGCCAAGAAGAAGAAAAAATTGTGCAAAAATCGTTAAGTTGGGTCGGGTGACTTTCCTTTTCTTTTCTTTTTTCTTCTTTTTGTTGTTGCTGACATATATTACTGACAGACCATGGTTCAAGTCAAGACAAAATTGGTAAACGTCAATTTTACTAATGTTTCTAGTGTGTGATAATAGTTTAAAAACAATTTATTCAACCAAACTTATTCATTTCAAGCAGAAAATAGTAATATTTTGACAATTTGGGTAAAATTCTAATTTAAGAAGAAGAAAAAATTGCAATCCTAATGTTTGAGATTTTAGGGTCGGTTGCTGAGGGCAACACAACAATTTGTTTGTGGCCTTAGTAGAGCCCCCAGCTACCTCCCACATAATACCACTACCATGGTGACATGCACCATCAAACATAACAAATCTCACCTATGTTGCCCTTCTCCCTTTCATACATATAGGTTTTTTTCGCAGTTGTTTAATTTTTGCGACTTTCAGGAATGAATGTTCTCTGCAAAGACTAACAACTCCTGTAATGTTATGTCATGTATGAAATGGAACTGTTCAGGCTTAACCCAATCACATCACTACTGCTAGACATCACAACACAACATCAGCAACATAAAGTCTTTTTCACAGACCGTAACTCCTGGATAGTATACTGAACAGCCTGCCTGCTGCCCAGATTGGAAACCACCTTGGAAGTCAAAGTTAAATAAGTAAAAAATATACCGTATTATCCCTATTAAGCGACCAGGGCGGTTAGCAAAGTCATTTTGGGTGGGCGCTTATTATGTTACCTTTTTAAACTCATTTATCGTACTAAATAAAATGTACAAGTGGTCATTTGAAGATGCTGACCATTTGATGGTCATTTGAAGATGCTGACCATTTGATGGTCATTTGAAGATGCTGACCATTTGATGGTCATTTGAGGAGGCTGACCATTTCATGTACTAAATGAAATATATGTACAGGTGGTCATTTGGGGATGCTGACCATTTGAAAAGGTGGGCGCTTATAAGAGATTGTTTGTTGGTAGTCATTGAGAAAAGCAGGGGTGGGCGCTTATAAGGTCCTGGGCGCTTAATAGGGATAATACGGTACCCTAATTCAGTAATGGTCCACTCAACAGCAGTGTATTACCAGTAATGTACTTGAACATTCCGTAACATAATCACAGGAATGCGTAACCTCCTGAATAAAGTATTGGTAAAGACGATGAACTAGCGCACACATTGTATGTGTTATCCTGAATTCCAACCTTACAAAAGACCTATACTTATACCGTAACCCCGCATCCCAGAAACATATAAGGAAGGGGCTTAACCCCAATTTTCTACACACCTCTATCCAAATAGCTGTGTTCAATAACAACAATACAAAACCCCTGTAACCACCTTCATGATGATGGCACACACCTGCAGTAACACTGTCAAAGTATCCTTATCACATCTTGTATTTTGGTCAAATTGGGTATAGGCTTAATGTTTATTTTTGCAACAAAAAAAACCCTGTCGGTCGGTATAGAGTTGTTTTTGTTGTTTGTATTTGATTTTTCAAATTCTCATATTCACCAAAATGTTAAGGAACATTTTGGTGAATATGAGAATTTGAGAAACAATGGGTTGGTTGGGTCTGTAGAGCAGCTAAACAAGGTTTTTTGTTGCCTACTCTACCTATTTCAATAACTTGGTGTAGATATCTCACATTTTTTCCAAATTTGTCTCCATTTAGCACACAATTTTACAGTAAACCCTATACCTTGAGATTTTCTTTCAGTAAAGGCCTTTTAAATTGTTACACTGATTGAATTCATTATCCATAAGGAAACCTTACATGGACAATGCCTTTGAGCAGTGAGGAATTCAATCTTTACATATTGGTCTAGCAACCTGACCCGCGGAGGAGGGTACAACTCAATTTTGATACAGGAAGCAGTGGTGGCACCAGCAACAACACTTTTGGGGGGGGGAGGGATGGGGGGGGGGCAAGTAAAATTGGGGGGAGAGTCAACAGTTGTTGTGGGCAAAATGTGTGCAAAGCACATGTGTAAATGTTGGCTTTTAATGTTAAAATTGCATGAAATTAGCTTAATTTGTTCTGATTTAGGCATTTTAGATGGGAGTAATTCTGTTATACCCTTCACAGGGGTATTCGTAGTGCGTGATTTTTAAGAACGACGCATACTACTGATGTTATTGTGAAGGGTATAACAGAATTATGCCTTTTAGATTAATTGTAAGTAATTTTGACATTAAAACTCAACATTTTCGATTGTGTGGGAGCCCAATATCAACACACTAGACGGCAGTCATGTTGTGTGAGAAGTTCGCCGATGCGAACATCGGTGTACTCAATACAGTCGGCTTCACTGGTTGCTTGGTAATTCAAGGGTGCATGACAACAGTCAAATCAGATCTTGTTTCATGTGAACTTGCTGACGGTCAAAAGAGTCTAATATTATTCTTTTTGGTACAAATAAGGTATGATTTTAGGTGAGGCAAAAAGAAATGCAAGCAAATACAGGTGACATTTATAGTGTGGAAAAAGAATATTATTAATAGCAGTATGACAACGACTGGTTTTAGCCATGAGTACTCTTACGCACTAAGAGCATTTCAAAGTTCTCTTAATGTGACATGTGATTATCCATGTCAAAAGACAAAACAATTGTGTGGTATTTATGTTTCAATGGGAGCGATATTTTCAAACAACATTTTAAAATATATGGTGACAACTTAAGAGTTCTATAATTTCAATTCTGGATGATAAAGACAGGCCACCAAAAAAGCTGATATTGTTTAGTTTTATGAACTGGCTGTCACTTCACTGTCAGATCATAATTATTACAACAGATCAAAGCTGTACTAGTGCCTGGCCAATGATGAGATTAGGGTATCTGCTACTAAGGTTCAGAGCTTCTACATTTCAGGTTATTTAACCCCTGAGAACTACCGGCCGATTGGTTACAAAGATGGATACATCATTTATTGCACCAATGAGAGGCATTGTTAGAATAATTGTATCCCTGATAAAGATGGTAGTGAAACATTTTACAAGCTGCATTTGAATTGGCTATTCATATGAGTACATCTTGTAATAAACCAATCAGAACCACTGTAAGATAGACAGGTTGACCCCAGGGGGTTCATGGGGGAAGCGCTAGTCTAGTGCTAAGTAAAAGTAGCTTGCTACACGGTTCAAATACTAATACAATATAAATTAAAAGTTTAACAAGTTCGCCGTTAGAGAACAGCGAATCTGTTACACTTTTAACTTATATTATGAATACGCGTCGTAAATGCCTATCTCACAATCTTATACAATATGTTTACAGAATGCAAGGATTCTCAAAATCTGTGTTTTGGGCGAATTGGATGGACACTGGATAAGGGTAGTCAGAGGATCTATTATTAGATCTAAGTGAAAGTGAAAGTGGTTAGTAAAAAGTCAGCCCTCTGGTGGAACTGGCAACACAATTATCAACAATCGAAGTAATTAGCTAATGGCTATGTGCAGCCTTTTATCCATAGTCTTTATATGGGTGGGATTTGATCACCTTTACAAGTTGATTCAATTCAAAAGTTCCAATTTAATCAGATCCCATCATAATTCGTTGGGTTCAGGGCAGATGATGCTTTTTACCATTATTGCTTTCATCGTGCTTGCTATGAAAGGAGAGTGATTACCTGAGGTTCTTTTGTGTAATGTGATTTGATTTTTATCTGTCTCAATATAGCGGTTTGACCATGAGGGGGACAGTAACGATAAATGTCCTACCATTGTGTGCCAAGTGTGAAATGTTACAAAAGGATCTGAGATTTAAACCATGGATAAGAGATACATTTATATATTGGATTGGGTCTGCAACCATGTAGTGACTGAATGGGCTATTGCATTTGAGATCCATACACCCCTATGGAAGACATGACCTTAAATTTCTACACAGGGAGTGTAGATTACAAATGGAGTCACCCATGCAGGCAACCCTGTTTGAAATTTACACTCCCTGTGGGGAAGATTAAGGTCATGTCTTCCATAGGGGGTGTATGGATCTCAGATGGAATAGGCCAATGACCTAGTGTAAGTCAAGGGATTAAAAGCAGCAATATCACTGCAAGGAGATTTGTATTAAATATTATTACAAATTAAACATTTAACTGATATTTTGGAGTCTGATGGCCGGCTAGTTGGTTCAAGATCCTTGCTTCGCAATTCTGACCAAGCTTGACCCATTGTTTACCCATTGTTTACCCTGTGGTGACCCATTGGTGGTCCAGAAGTCACCCATTCCTGCGATTAAATTGCTTCGTCAATCACCACTAAGATACCTGTAGTACAGAGGATTTGTATTTTCTAAAACCAGCTAAAATGCCCCTTAAAATATCCCCGAAATGTCCAGACAAGCCTCCAGTATTGTTTTTTAAAAACCTCCACATCAAGAAGCCTGTCCAAGCCAATACAGAATGAAGGTTTTTAAAGTCCACCCACTTCACTGCTGGAGTCCCATTGTTGTTGTTGACCAGTGTTGCTAACTAACATTTCTCCAGAGAAAAATCTCCCATTTTCATTTTATTTGGGTTGTCAATTAGTAATACCAGCCCATAGTGGAAGATTTATTTGTGTAAATTGGCACATATACAGGGTGTTTCAAATAAAGGGTCCTATGCAGTACAATCTCAATGGTCAAGTTTTAACGGCACACGATGCAAAATGTGGCTAAAGGTTGCAGAAACAAACGCATTCATGGCTAAAGGTTGCAGAAACAAAAGCAATCATGAAAACGTATGAAAAGCCCCTTTTGGTCTTCAAAACCGATTATATTGGGCTACTAAACCGACAGTTCAGGAATACAGTATACCTAATGAGAGGTAAGTGACCACTGGTCCTTGTCCAGGGCTATACATACCCAGGGGCTGACCTGGTATGAGATGTCTGGATAGCAGACACACCACTTATCCATCAGCCAGTCAACCATGAAATTGACCAATGACCTCAACATATTTTGGAGTTGAGGACACAGCACACATGAGACTAGTTTCCTATCAAAACATTGGACTAAACTGTAAGAAGTAAGGCCATCTCATTAAACACTTGTCTTAGGGCTTGTCGAGAATTGAAAACGTAATGCGGAATATCGAATGGCTTTTCTTTCTTTGTATTTTTGTTTTCCAATTCATATTATGAACCATTTTTGCTTGTTTTTATATTAATATATGCACCAATTTATACAAATGATAATATTTGAGTAGCGGTTTTTTTCCAGGGTACCATAAAAGCAGCATACGATTTACCCAGTGTTGCTGTCGCTAAATGCTCCTCAATTTGCAGAATTGGCTATACAATCTTAAAGTGTATAGCAGTTTTATACTATGCATTTCAATGTAACAGTTTACCATTTGATCGGTTGGAATTTGACAACAATTTGCTACACACATTTTTTCACATTCATGATCACTTCATATAAGGCCTAAAAAAAAAAAGTTTGATTGGCGTAACCCGACCGACCCTAAATACATCGCCGACCCTGAATATTTTTTATTATTTTGAGGGGAAAAAATATATATATATTTATAAAAATTGATCAAAGTATTACAGTTTTTGACTGTTTGCTTTCATTTTCGGCTATTTTAAGTCCCCATCGAAATTATATATTGTTGAACACAACGATACACTTTTGCATGGCAATTAAATACGCTAGAGCTATGTGTAGACATTGCACAGTAGGTGATTTAAAAATAAAAATAATAATTTAAAAAAAAAAAAAATCCCGACCGACCTACCCTATTTGTTTTGGTCATGTTACGCCAATCAAACCTTTTTTTTTTAGGCCTAAGTGGTCATTTTCGCATGATTAATTGTTCCCTCTTTGCCAAAATATTGTACGTGTTTTTAAATTCAGTTTGTATCTTCATGGCATAGACATGCAAAAGAAATACATTGTGTGTTATTATTTTTGCGATAGCTGCTTCGATCACAAAAAGTGCGAAAATGTAGGTAGAGTGAAATGTCTACTTTATACAGTAGCTGCTTGAATCACTAATGAGCGTGAACATTAATGTATCATAAATAATGCCCACAGTTTACTGTATTGTCTTTCAGCCAATGGGCAGGTAGGTAGGTACCTAACGTTAACAATAGCCACCTGTTAGCATTCATGTTTCCTGTAATACACCTTTGTCTATACACCATGGGATGTTCTATATTCAATTATATACTAGTCTGTGTGTCTCAGACAATGCCTTCAGGTTAGCAGATGTGTATGTATGTGAGTTATGCATAAGGTCAGGTTGTTTACTTTATCCAACGCAGACATTTGGCGATATTTCCAAGTGACATCGCAATTCTTTTTATGGCTAAACCAGATTAATTGTGCCAGGAACTTGGAAATCTGTGTTTCATTACAAATTCTGAACTAGAATTGCAAATATATACACTGGAGTTGGACAAGTTTACTCAAAATTGTCACTCTTTTAGAGACTATTAACCCTAACCCTAGAACGTGGCAGTGGGGATGGAACGAAGAACAGGGGGAGGGGGTTAAATAAAAAAATGGGAAAAATTATGTCCGCCGGCGCCGGGAGTTGAACCCGGGTCGGCCGCGTGACAGGCGAGATATACTAACACTCAGCCAACGGGGGGGGGGGGGGGGGGGGGGGGGGGGGGGGGGGGGGGGGGGGGGGGCTTCACAGGCTAAGAAATCGGAGACCATATATACCCGTAGTTTAGTGGTACAGGAGATAGAACTTGTGCGCGCGCAAGCCACGTGGTGCTGGCTGTGAAGTGACTGTGAGACGTAGTAGCGTTAGGGTTATGCATTCTCTTCCCTTACAAACACACCTTATTCGTTACTGTTATCATTCTCTGAGCAACAAATGGTCCAGAGTTTGAAAGTAATGTATCAGCCATCCCTACACACATACTAGTATTCATTTCTAGATGTATAGAATACATCCCAGGGGTGTACTTTCGCGACATCCTGCGAGAATCCAAATACATTCTCGCAGAAGAATTTTGCGAGAATCCATGGATTCTCGCAGAATATTTTTGCGAGAATCCCTTTTACTGAATTTAAATTCCGCATTTTAAATATTTATTGTACTATTGTATACTTAAAAAAATAATAGTACACAAATTGAATCAAACACTTCTTAAAATTAATTAAAATAATATCAAGAATAAGGCTATAAGCTTGCATATCTTCCAAATTCGGCATGTTTGTTGACTAAGGGTCAAATTACCAGTCATCTAAGGTCCTGTTTTGGACTTAAAAAGAAGAAGAAAAAAATGTTTAAAAAATAAAAAAAAAAGTTCAAAAATTTTTTTTGCGAGAATCCACCTGGATTCGTGCGGTAGTGATTTTACGCGAATCGATTTGCGGATTCGCGCCGAAAGTACACCCCTGCATCCTCCTGACCACCAGCCCAGACTTACATTTATCCATTTTGAGTTGTTGGTCCGCTCACTCGATGGACACTGGATTGGGTCAATCAGAGATGGGGTATGCTAGCTTCATGATTGGGGTAAACCGAGGATCTAAATTTAGATATAATTCATTTCTAATTCATTTCATACCATTTCAAGTGCCCCCAATACCAAATAAATCTGTACAAATTCACTCTACAGTACAACAGAACAAATGATGTCAATAGAGACAAATAATACATATTATTATTTATATGGGCCTTCCAAACGATACAATAAAAGTGCGTATTGAATATTGTGCACCAAGATCCCGGATGTGCGTCCAATATTCAAAAAATATTGCCGTCCAATATTTTTGGCGCGGCGCAGACGAGAAGGTCAGTTCGGGCTAACTTATCATAGTTTTTAACTTGGTTGTACCCCAGTTTCAGCAGTTCTGAAGTGCTATCAAAACAGTCTGTTATATAAATAATAATAATAATATTGAATGTCTTATTTTCGGGTGATACAAGAATATATTGCACTCGCTATAAAAATATTGCACTCGTCTCCGACTCGTGCAATATTTTTGTAGCTCGTGCAATATATTCTTGTATCACCCTCAAAGCCATTCAATATTATATAATTATTATCCCGAAAATATGAAAACAAAACATTGATATTGAATGTGTACAGCTCGTGTAATAGGCTTGTATGACAGGTGAACTGTAAAGCATGAAATGTTCGCGTGCATCAACATTTCGGGAGTGCAGCTGACTCGCGAAATTTTCATGCACGCAAATGTTTTGATTTTTAAAGGCCTGTAATGACTACTCAACACATTCGCAAAATGTTCATGCCGCGGAAAAGGCCGAAATGGGTGATTCGCGAAGTTTTAATGCCGCAAACATTTCATGCTTTTCAGTACATACCACAGGTGAAAGTGTTCCAACAAGTTCACTGCATACAAAAAGATATTATGGTAAGGTCATCCCTTTAGAATGACACCATATTTGTTATGGTTGAGTAACTGTATACATTTTCACAGTCATAAGAAACGGAGCCCTATCTTTAGGCATTTTTCTATTGTCATAATATTACTATTTTCTGCTTGAAATGAATAAGTTTGCTTGAATAAATCATTTTTTAAAACTATTAAAAACATTTTATCAATTTTGTCTTGACATGTACCACGATAGTTAGTAATATTTGTCAGCAAAAAGAAAATTGACCGACTAACACAATCTCAAGATTTTTGGCAACAATTTGTTTTAATTGCCTTATATCCAAATATCCAAGACATAGTTCCGACAACATCAAACCATTCTTCAATATTCATGACTGTCCGTTCAATTCCTTTTGATGAAACACATGTTATGTAAACCATGTGCAAGCAGAGCTCAAGTTAAGTTTCAGTGCATTTTTCTTTCCTGGATTGATCCAAATCTTTACACAACCTGTCTGATTTCTCACCGGAAATCTTCCGCATTATTGCACACAGAGATAATATATCTTACATACACGCTCCTCAGACAGACATCTTATATAAGCTGAAATGTTTGCGGTGATTTTATTTTAACGGATTGCGCTGATCCATAGGGACCCACAAAATTAACAACCCATAAAAAATGTGAAAATGAACAATGATCTGTCATCTAAATATAGCAAAATTTAACTCCCTGTGAAATTGCGAAAATATCGGTCCACAAAATATTTGCTTATGCAGTATTTTAATTCTGGGCATGTATCATTTGTCAACAGTTGCTATTTGCTCCGAGTTATATCGGCGCAACTGCTAAATGCAACATACAGACTAGTCTGAAAACAAGTCATACATAAACGGTGAATGAGATTGTTAATTAGGAATGAGTGTTTTCTGTGTATTTTCCTACTAGTGACATGCTTATTTTTACCGCTTGTGTCATGAGTACGGGAACGGAAAATAGTAAACAGGTAAGAAATGCCATCATAATATTGTTGGCAAGATGGAGGCCAGTTTATACAAGAAAACAATAAAAACATGATCATCATTTGGTCGTTGGCGAGATGGCGGCTACTTATCCACAAAGCGCGGCGGTAGATCATCATTTTGAAAACTTTTTGATGACAATTACGACACATACGGTTGGGATATTTTTTCCATCATTTTGTTTTAATTCATCAGACTCTCTTGAACATGGTACATTTAACAAGGATATGAACCTTCTGTACATAACACATACTTCCGGGTCACAAACACATGCCTACTGTTAATTCCGTCTAGGATTTGTTCTCAGTCTAGCATTATTTCAATGGATGTTTGTTCCATTCAGTAGTCGCCAGGCTGCTATCTTGACAAAACATATGTCAATATTTGTCTGAATGTCAAACATTGTGTAAATGAGAAGAAAAAAATGCTTTCGATTCTGAAACTAATAGCCAACTAGGAAGTTTCCATATAAGGGTTTTTTGATTAAAATGTATCGAAACGAGACAATGTTGTCAGTGTGCGGCTGTCATTGCCAAATTGGCAAATTGAAATCAAATTTATTGCCGGAGCAATTATGGATATGGACCTTTTTCATGAGGAAAAACTTGCTAAATCTGAAATGCTGATCTTCAAATGTCTCATATTTAATTAATATTTAATTAGATTACCCAAATCTATATGATCTACAGCGGAGGGACTACAAACACCTATAAGAAGAATAATTCATGGCAGACAATAGCCAATGATGTAGGAAGTGAAAGAACCGAAATCATATAATTTTAATGAGATGTGGTTCATACATGTATTGTAGGCCGTCTATATTTCGAAGGGTCGTCCAATGCGTTATTACGTACCTGTAGAGCTAAATACTATTTTTGTTAACATCAACATTACTTAATTTATTATGGCCATTTGCACCCTTTTTATTTCTAAGACCACCTCATCTTTTTAATTAATTTTCAATGTGTTCAAGCATCATTACATGCTTGTGAAAGTATCACTAAAATTCCTTTCCAAAACATTCGTGGATTTATATCCCTCTAAATAAATCCCTAAATTCATCGTAAAAACAAGTAACGGCAAACTGTAAACACCGGTTTTGGCAACGTCAACTTTGTCGTTGCGAAGATTGATTTATCACGTGGAGTATAAACGGAATTTGTCTCGCAAAAGAAGCGGGAGCGAATTTGACGCAGCGACAAATTCGCGTCCGCGAAATGGAGTATGCATCGGGCTTATCTGCCTGAGAACTACCGACCGATTGGTCAGAAAGATGGATACATCATTTGTTGCACCAAATCAGAGACGTTGTTGGAATAATTACGTCCCTGATAAAGATAGGCGAGCAATATTTTAGAAACTTTATTCTAATTGGTTATGCAAATGAATATATCTTGTTATTAACCAATCAGAAACAGCTTTAGATAGACACTTAGACAGGTAGTCATCAGAGGGTTAACAGACACTTGTAATATTTTACCTGGAAAATGTGTACAAAGAAGTAATAATTTACTTTACAAAGAAGTAAGAACCCGCTCGCCTGCAGGTCCACCTACCTACCTATACCAACCTACCTATTTCATCAATTATTAGTTGTTGTTTTTATTATTATTATTCTTTTACCCAAGACTGGTTTATGGGTTTGTTTGAAAAAGTGTGCACGGTTTGTCTTAAAGTTGTCCCTCCAGACCCTCCTACCCACTAAATACTATCCTCCCCTTCCTCTTCTCCCCTTACTTTTCCCCCCTTCCCAGCTCTTAATCAAATCATGTTGGACAAGATGCATATTAAATTGATTACCTGTGTTGGAAAATTTGACAATTTGTTGACGTTATCAGGTGACAGGATAACTTTGATAAGCTTATTTGAATAGAAGTTTTTTGACAGGCCGTTCACCCGTGTTGACTTGTCTACATTTATATCAATATTTACACTGAGAGATAGTCAAGAGGTGTTCCTATGCAGAACTGGTGTCATATTAGCAATTTATTTTCTAAATAGGAGACCAGTCTATCATTTGTCTATGGTGTAACACTATTATCATTGTCCTTTTTTTCTTTAAATTACCATACTGCCATTTTGAAATGGGAGATGTCCATGATGTAACCAATGTTAAAATTTAGTGAAATAAATAGGATGACCGGTGGACATCTATGCTAAAATATGAGATGTTCGCATATTTGGGTGTAAATTCACATATAGGTGATTACGGAGTGACGTCACATGCCGTTGACCACAAACTACGTGAATTCAAACAAATTCAGATTGCACCATCACCAAAACTGCCAAAATTTAACCCTTTTTGTACTCCCGTGAAATATTACCATCGAACAGAATATTTGACAAAGTAATTCCTCTACATACTCATGTTATCATATTTACACATAATGCAAGTTTTCACATGTTTTTTACAGGTCAAAGTCTGAAAATCGAGTGAAACATTTTACGAATTTCGGAAATATTGCTCATGTAAACAACGGTCGCTTACACAGCCTCACATGGTCACTAGGAACGTTCTTCTGTATGGTCGAGTAGAGCGTAGACTTGATTTTGATGCTTTGTTGTCAACGGCAAATTGAAGGTCCGGGCTCACCTATTCCTGCCATTCAGCCACCACCCCCATGCGAGCTGGGCTCCCCTGTTATTCATTTTTTGTGCCCATGTATAGCCTAGTGGTCACTGCAGCATCAGATATACCTCACACATGTACATGCAGTAATTAAACCACAACACGGATGAGTATAACATTATACCTGACCCCCCCCCCTCGCTCCCGTATCTGACACTTGCATGAAATTCCAAAGATAGATACCCAAAACCATAATAAATCCATGAAACTCATCAACATTAGCATGATATTCCAAAAATAGATACCCAAAACGATAAGTAAATCCAGATTGCAACATTTGACACAATAACCTATAATCACAACAGTAAATTGGGTGAGGTGCATAGCAATAGCATGTAGCAATACAAATGTATTAAAGGTAGATGACCCGATCACATTCCGATTTTCAACTTGAAGTTTTCTATTCTACATGAAAGGTCATCCTTAAAAAAGTCGTGTTCCAAAGTTTGAGTTGCATAGCTCTAATGGTTCTTATTTTACACGAACAAGATGCTGTGAACTGTACCCATTGAGTAGTACACAAACTATATCGGTGGTATACCACCATTCGCGGTAATTTGACGTTATTTCATCGATTTCTCCGTAATTATACCGATTTAGGCCGTCAAATTTCAGTATGATGATGAGAAAAATACGAGCTTTCATATGATATGAAAATCTCCGTATGTTTGAAATAATTCTGTGTTACGAAAATGTGATCGGGTCATCTACCTTTAAATGCTAGACAAATAGTCACATCACAAGTAGGTTGGATAAATAAACTTTATTGTAGGCAACAGTATCTTGATTCTGATTCTTGATCCATTGGGTTGATTTTCAGATTGAAAAGTTGAACCTTTAATATTGTGAAATGTATTAAACAGCATTTTTATTTATTTTTCATTCCAAAATTTTGTAATTTTCATCATAGTTAATGAAATGGTAAGGGCCGCACCATTAGATTTTCAGGGGGGAGGTAGGAAGTTTTTGGAGAGAAAAAAAATTCACCCTCTGTGCGGGCAAACAAAAAAAAAATTCACCCCCTGATGAGTAAAAAAAAAAAAAAAAAAATTCTACCCCCTCCCAATTCAATATGAATGGATACCTTAAAAAAAAAAAATTTGCAGCCTTCGGCGGCGCAAAAAAATAAATTCACCCCTTACGGCGGCCAAAAAAAATAAATTCACCCCCGAACCCAACTTCCTACCCGCCCCCCTGAAAATCAAATGGTGCGTCCCTAAAATGCAGCCAGGGTCATAGCTAGGCCAGATTATTTTACTGACAGTGAACGGAGTAAGTGTAGCGAACGAATTGCAGTGGATCATGGCATGGGGTCCAGAGGCCTTCTTAATGTTTTTTTTAATGTACTTTGAAGATTCCTGCCACATAATTTCTTGTTTTATGAGGCAGTTTAATGATTCTATCCTCAATTCTTTTTTTTTTACCTTTTTCTTTTTTTTTAACCTTTTTTTTAATAGTGCCGGCCAGCCAGCGTGAGTGCCATTACGCCCAACCAGTGTAGCTATAACCCTGAATGCAGCAAGTTATAATCACTTTTACAGTACAAATTAGTTGACAGACTATTAAATGAAACTACATCAAAATGGTCCTGGGTTCCAATCAATATTAAATTAACTACCGTATTATCCCTAATAAGCGCCCAGGGTGGTTAGCAAAGTAATTTTGGGTGGGCGGTTATTTGTTACACAATTCCTGCCATTAATTTCGCTCAAGTTGTAGAATTCAAAGATCTTGGATAGCAGGTTTATACAGAGAATCAAAGTACATTTTGGTGTTTCTAACTTTCAAGTATTTAATCCGTTATAATTGGGTGATATGTGAATCGTCTCCCAAATTCATGGTTATTTTTGTTACAATTAGTTGTCTTATTCCAAATACACTAATTTGTCAACTTTTAGGGTGGGCGGTTAATAGTTTCTACTTTTCGGGGATGGAACAAAGAACAAGAGGAGGGGGTTAAATAAAAAGAAATTATGTCCACCGGCCCCAGGAATTGAACCCGGGCTGCCGACATGACCCAGGGTTTAGTGCTACATGTGATGGAACTTGTGTGTGCGCAAGCCAAATGCTGCTGGCCGTGTTGTTGCTGTGTGGTGTAGTAGGGTTAGGGTTATGGGAGGTGTTTGGTGGTGTTAAGGGAGTCACGCCTGCACCTTTACGAGAAACTATAATGGATGTTTTAAGTATCAGCGCAAGCTTACTCTTAATTTCTGTGGTCCAAAATATTAGACATTATGAACACTGTTATTCCCCTAAATGCACTGTTGACACTCACGGTGCAGGCACAAACACTATCACTGTACATAAATGCTGCCAAATGTACAATACAATTGAAGAAATGTCTTATTGTTACTGCCTTCAATCCTGAAGTGATTCAAATCCAAGGGTCATTTACCATACAGCTGAATGCATGAAGCGTGATACCTCAAGAAAACCCTTGATAATGAAAAACAATAGCAAACAGGTTCCAACAAATTACATAAACTAAATAATGGTGTCATTTCACATAAGCAGGTAGTTTAATAAGTTGGAAGATAATTTGAGTAGCCCTTATTTGATTGGGACATGCAGCTAGGATACCGCCTGAAAAATATCTTTCCGGCCCTTCAATATGAATAAAGTAAACCTGCCCAATGGTTATGCATAGGAAGTGTTGCTTTATACATGTTCAAGGGTAAGATGACAGAGCCACCGCTCTGTGTCACATGTTTTACACACAATAAAACCGATGGTCAAAATCATTCAATCCGACACATTATGGTGTACGTTAATACCTCGAGGAAAAACAACAACGTGCAAAACCATGAAGCAGTCATGCAAACTTAAGGTTCTAATGAGTGAGAAGCGGCCAAATCGTGCCAGCTCAAACTGACAGGCTGATCAATAGCGTCTGGCCTACTTCCATGCCCGGTAACGCCATCAATAATATGGCAGCATTTTAGTCACGACGCATGCATTTGGTTTAATTGCATAACACTGTAGATGCACATGATTGTGACCTGGCTCGGCTAATGTGATGTTTTATGCCAAGGGGTTGTCTATGAGAGGAGAGAGATTCACACTCACAGGGTTATAGATGTTGTCACGTTTGGA
This sequence comes from Ophiura sarsii, assembly GCA_035610835.1. Lineage (NCBI taxonomy): Eukaryota > Metazoa > Echinodermata > Ophiuroidea > Amphilepidida > Ophiuridae > Ophiura > Ophiura sarsii. The sequence continues at coordinate 22,241,317 of CM069448.1, read as the reverse complement.
CAAAATTCTGCTTAGTAAAATATAAATCTCATTAGATTATAGAACCAATGGTATAAGGTGCATTCCGACGAGAGACACTAACCTCATGGTTAGCGTCAGATTCGCTAACCTTAAGGTTAAACTCTCGGTTAACGGCCGTGTAAATCGATCATGGTTAACTAACCGGAGTATAAAGCTGGAATGTTAACCCTAAAAGATCTTACGGTTAACTAACCCTGAAGCACTAACCGACAGCTAACCGAGAGTGTGTGCACCGTGTGAATCAATCGTAATACTAACCGTGAGTGAGATTTATGACCTGTGACACAGGTCTTACCGCAAAATGAAGAGTCGCATGACCTTGAGCTAACCTCGAAGCTACCGCAGTAGCCTCGCTAGGTTAAGTTTGTCGTGTGGACAGACACTCTGGGTTAGCAGTAAAAAATATTTAAGCTCGAGAATAACTATTCTCGAGCTTAGTGGTCGTCTGAACAAGCAAGCCTATTGTCATACAAGCATAGCGAGATGTGATACAAGGGATTTGAGTAGGGGCTCTCTGCTACCAAGGTTCAGAGGGTCACAGTTTCCAGGGAGGTATGAGTCTCGGTGCTACATAAGAGTTCTTAGAAATAAGACCAGCATACCAAAGATAATAAAATTAGTACAAAACAAAAGTAACTTATAAATGGGTCTGCGTTTTTTCTGCATGTTATGTTTAAATCAGCCATGTTGTAGGTAATGCCAATGGGCTCCTGCAGTCTCTACCTCCACCTTCAACACAACTGTTGTATGTTGTATCATCTTCAGTGGTGGCCCCAAGGGGTAGACAGGGACCCTCCCCCCCCCCCCCCCCCTCCCCCCACCTACCAGCTCACACCCAACTCAATGTTTTTCCCAAAACAATCACAAATTAAGCTAATTTTAGGCAATTTCTTTTTATATCTTGCCCCACTCCCCAGATTTGCTCATGCCCCCCACCCACACAAAAAATAATTAAAAATTGTATTAAAAAAAATTGATGGTGGTGCCACTACCGGTTGCTAGTTCAAATCATCTTCAATGGATGGTTTCAGACATTCCATTTGACCTAGATCCAGGTGCACTATATTATCTTTCTTTCAATGGAATGGACTTCTGATTCTGAAAATGACAGTTTTCTATCTGTTGTAAGCGCACTCTCCACGTAAAATTGACAGACAGTTTTCAGTATCTACTACTAAGGCAAACCCTGGCATGCAGCCAATAATAACTTTGACAAAATCTTTTACCCTAATTCCACACACATTTATCAATTTGTATTCTGCAGTGTCCTGCCCCTGGTAAATTTAGCTCTGGCACCAAAAAACAGCCGGGAGCCACAAAATGGCCTGCTGCTTCTATGTGAACAGCAACTGTCACGATATGCTGTGGTTAGTGCATTATTCGATAACAGATTTCAGTTTAACACCGAACAGTTCACAACAACTGACTAGTGAGTGGTTTACCACCTTGATTTCCTAGCAGTAAATAGCGCAAAACAAGCATACATCTAGGAGTGACGTCTATTGATAAACCATGATGAACAATCTTCATGCCTTACCAATCTCACACAGCTTTTACAGTCCTCCATTCCCATCAAAATAGTCCTCTGATCTGCCTGAAATTACTGAACTCTTGTCCACTGATGTATCTCCACTCATTTCACTCCTGACTTATCAATCTACTAACTGACTGACTGAACTTGTGCAAAAAAAGTAAATAAAATAAATAGATAAATAAGTAAACAAATGAATTAAATGAAATTAAATGGCTGTCCCTCTTTCTCTTGATCTACCTCTACCATAACTCCTATCTTAATCCAGCGATTAACCACGTTTTCCCCTGATCTTTCTCAAACCAAATTTAATCTTGGACATTGATTTTTTGATCATCTTATTTTACTGTGCCCACTGATAGTGGTAAATGATATACTTCATATTCAACTCTATGCAGTGAAGTCAGAGAATGATCACACCCCATTATCACTTATGTTGTGTATTCCTAATGCACTGGTGTGACTACTACTACATGTAACGCATAAATTCTGTGTCGATCATTAGAATATCCTTAAACATCCCTGCACAAATTCTGCGTGGATCATTAGAATATCCTTAAACATCCCTGCACCAGCAAGATAAACGAGGTGTAAACTCATGTCCAGTAATAAACTAAGCGTCAACAGATTTATCAATGAACTTACTCCTTTATCACTTGACTATTGATACCCCTCACTCATCATACCCTCACCATGCCCACCAACCTAGTCAAACCAACCATCTTATCAACTGAAAACCCACCGGTCTACTGATCATCTAAAATGACTTTACTCCTAGTCTTAACCACTGATCAACCCCTACTAATCCTGCCCACCTATCTCGCCAAACCGACTTTAATTTGATCCACTGTAAATACACCTGAGGCTGATCGGTTAAAGGTTAACATGGTTATGAAAAAATAAGTTTCTGATTTTGATATTGATAGGTACCTCACAATGTTGGACAATATCTAGGCTATCTGAAACTGCATTTAAAAAAATTCAAAATGCGGTACGTTCGCGGAACAGTCCATTATTGTCCAAGGGGTGAAAACAAGATGCGTCACGGACGGACATTTTAGTTCAAGTTTATCATGCTATATTTTTATGTTTATGTAACATTTTCAGAGTTTTGGGATGTAATATTGATAGCTGACACACTTTTCCATCAAATAAGATAAATATTTGGGGAAAAAGTTCTGGGGAAGTTATATCGCTAGACTTGCGTTAACATTTTGATGTTTTGCTGTCCGTCCGTGACACAAAAAAAGTTTAAAAGTTGTTTAACTAATTTCAAGGACAAAGTAAAAAAATAAAAACATTGTGAAGTATCTCCCTTATATGTATTCTATCCCATGCAGGAGTATTAATTAATTAGGGCAGGCATAAATTAGTTAAATCTTTAATTAAAAGTTGTCACGGACGGACACAAATTTTGTCACGGACGGACACTGTTAGCTACTGTTCAGTTCTGAGCACACAAGCAAAGCTGAATACCACCCCTCTTACCATTAAATGAACTAGTCCATACAGGTATGCCCTTTATGCAAATGATTAGGTTTGCTACAGCAGTGAGCACATGTTATGATGCTCACCAGGTGCACTGTAAAATTACTTGAAGTCAAATGAAGTCATTTGCTTATTTGCGCATTTGTGAACCCTCAGCAGATCTTCTTTGGTAAATCTGTAGTATAGCTTGCGCTTGTTAACCTTACTGCCTGTACATGCTGAAATAATGCTTGCAAATAAAAGGGGTAGCATGAGATCAGTTAAAAGACACTGTTTAAAATTGCCCCATATAATAAGTGTATGTAAAATAAAAGCAAGTAACAGCATTAAAATCAGAAAGTATCATTGGAGATGTTAGCACAAATTTAATTTTAAGCATTGCACTATCAAAAGTTGCAGGCTTTTTCTTCATGAAACTTTGAAAAACTCAAAACACGGTTGGATGCCTACATGTACATGTATCCATTATCACTAACCTTTAATTACACAATTAATTGAACAAAAACTTATCAAAGAAGGGTCAAAATTGTTTTAAAAAGTTGTATCACAGCATACAGTCTTTTACACAATTAATCGAACAAAATTTATCAAAGAAGGGTCAAAATTGTTTTACAAAGTTGTATCACAGCATACAGTCTATTTATATGATGCAGCAGGTCTATCTCTTGCCATTTATGGTAAGAGAGGCGGGATTCAGTTTGGAATTTGTACTCAGAACTGAATAATGTCCGTCCGTGACAAAATTTGTGTCCGTCCGTGACAACTTTTAATCACTGATTTAACTTATTTATTGACGCCATTGTTAAGTTTCATTTCTACATGAGAAAGGGGTATATAGGGGAGATAGCTCACTATGTTTTTATTTTTTCTCTCTTTCCTTGAAAAAAGTTGTAAAACTTTAACACTTTTTTGCGTCACGGACGGACAGCTCTGCATCAAAAAGTTATCTCAAGGGCAGGGTAATTACTTCCCAGAACTTTTTTTCTAAAATATATTTCTTATTTAATGGATAAATGTGCTATCTATCAATTTTTAATTTTAAAAAATGAAAATGTTTCATTAACATAAAATATGGCAAGGTCAACTTCTACTAAGAATGTCCGTCCATGACGCATCTTGTTTCTACCCCTTTGGCAATAATGGACTGTTCTGAAAACTTTTCCGCATTTTTTCTTCTTTTCAAATGCAGTTTCAGTTAGCCAAGATGTTGTCTAATATTGTGAGGTACATTTCAATATCAATATCAAAAAGTAATTTTTTCACACCAATGTGAACCTTGAACCGATCACCCTCTGCTATCAAAGTGCCAAAAAAGACTAATATCTTGACTGCTTTTTATTACTAAGACTGAAAATTCATGACTTAACATTTTTCTTACTATTTTTTAAGTATTTGATACCATTTTTTCATACTAAAGTGTAAATAAGTGGCAATTTCAAAGTTTGTTATGTAGTTAACATTTGCGTCCGTCCGTGACGCTCAAAAATGTCCGTCCGTGACAAAGTTTGTTACCCTACCCCTGTGAAAAATAAGAAATATTTTCAAATGCTGTGTATCAGATATTCAAACCATGTATCTTACTTGCTATTTGACCTAGAAAGCATTGGGGAATATGGAGTTGACTAGATAGAAATTAAAAAGAAGCACTAAAAGGTAGAGAACCCTATTTCTATCTAGTCCGTCCGTGACACAAACATTTTCGTCGTTCTATTTTTAGTAACAAACCACACCTTATTTTTTTTTTTGTATTTCAATAAAGTTGATGATTCTCTATAACATTAAACATAAAAAGTTGAATAAATGTCAGTAGTTACTTTTTACAAACTGTTTTTCGCTCATGTTTTGCACAAACGTCCGTCCGTGACAAACCGATCAGCCTCACCTGTCTTCTAAAAATGACCCTATCTACTGAAATACCCAAACTGACTTTATTCCTACCCACTAATCAACTCCTACTGACTTTTAAAATCATGTCTTAATTAATTGATCAACCTGCATTATAAAAGCCTGGGATACATCCACCAAATGGCCGATATTTCTGGCGCGAGCAATAAAGCATTCTACACTGATATTGATTGACACGGATGGGAATTATCAATAACATAAACACTGAGCTCGCTCCCTATTCTCTTTTCTAATTTGCATGGCGTAGCTCTTCAATAGCCTATGTGCCTTATCAATAGCGATCAGTGCTACTGGGCATTTACTGGCAAAAAATAAAATAAATATTCTCTCCTGTAATCAATCGGTATATCGTCACTTTATAACGTTAATGACGAAAGCATGCCATACTATTGATACGGATGTGTGTATATGGTCTATACAATTCTATGTTGTAAACTGGGTTATATCGAAGGTGGAGAGTATATTTTTCAGCCTATTATTCATGCCCTATATTGAAAGGTGTGCCTATGAACGCCTTATACAAATTCAATTCCCTGGTCGCCTCATCCTACTTTGCGACTCCGAATTAATAAAGAGAAATAGGTCAAATATCCAGAATCAGACGTTATTCTTCAAAGGTTGTGAAAATCTGTTAAGATAATTGCTAGAATCTATGGATTCTCATTTATTCAAAAAGGGTGTAATACAGGCTATCTTTCAAGAATCTACTTGGATTCTCGCAAGGGTGCGAATCTGTATGAGAATAGATCCTCAAATTCTTATCAAAATTCTGGCCCTGAAGTCCACCAGTGGTTTGTCAGTATAGCTTCTCTCCCGAGTATAATACATGTCTTTTGAACCAAATTTTAAAAAGCTCTGTTTCCGCATACAAAATGTTAACGTGTCTTCCCCAGCTGCTTGCCCCAACCCCCCTTTTTGAATGCAGCTCTTATTCATACCATTGTTGGATCCTATGCCCCAATTTAACGGCTTGTACTGAACAATGCTTACAACATAAATGTACTTGTATACTTAAAATGCTCCAAGAGCAACACACAAAGACTGTTCTAAAAAACCCTGCAAAACCCGGTCAATATTCCCGATGTCGTTTCAGGCTGTTCATGCAAATTAAATAATAAAGGAAAACTTCACTTCCAATTCCAATCTGTAGATCTTTCCATGGTGCAATGATGCACGTTAATTAACCGATTAATTAATTTTAGTAATTTTGATAAACACACAAAATAAATAATATTTAAATGTCAATTTGAACTATTTTACAATGTGGTCCTCTACATCTACACTGTTTCAGTTGGGACTGGTTTTGTATATTGTATACCGGGTGGTTCAAAAAAAAGTTGACCCAAGTTCAAAATAATTTTTCAACCACATTTAAAGTTTCAGATAATTTCTGTTTGCTTAGTCTTAAACAGCAGTAAGTTTTGAAATTATCCTAAAAAGATGGCACGTTTAGCTCGTTTGGTTCCTCAGATATGGTTCATTACAGGAAACATGTACAAAACTGACTTGTCCACGGGAGCGTTATTTAGTTTTTGTCTTCAACAAAACAGCATGCTCTAGTTTCAGAATTGAAAAGCCCGCCCTGACAAAGTATCCCAATCTCTATGCTTATGTACCATTCACATTCAACAAAGAAACGTAGATACGTGGATGTCTCCTTGTTTCTGTTTCTCCTATTTTTACAATTTGTGACCAATCGTGTGTAAGTCCACTTTGTGCATTCCATCTCTACTAAATGACGCTCCCGTGGCCAAGGCAGCTTTGTGCATGCTTTCTGTAATGAACCATATCTGAAGAACCAACCAAGATAAATGTACCATCTTATCAGGATAATTTCAAAACTTACTGCTGATTAAGACTAAGCAAACAGAAATTATCTGAAACTTTAAATGTGGTTGAAAAATTACTTTGAACTTGGGTCAACTTTTTTTTTGAACCACCCGGTATTGTATATAATAATAATAATAATAATAATAATAATGGCATTTATAATGCGCCGTCAATCTAGGTAAAACTATTCCGAGGCGCAAACATATAAAACAAAAATACAAATTAACATGAAAAATACATAAACAAGGATGATGTGCATATACATGTACATATGTATAATACAAAGAAATCAATTATAAACTGAGTCAAATAATCTTGTTTTTAACAAGTTCTTAAAAGAGTCAAGTGAATCACAGCATCTTAAATTATAAGGTAGTGAGTTCCAGAGAGTTGGTGCAGCAACCGAAAATGCGCGATCTCCAAATGAAGAAGTAGTCCGTGGAACAACAAGTAAAAGTTTATCAGTGGACCGGAGAGTACGTTTTGGATGATATGGTACAAGAAGATTAGCAATATATGTTGGTGAAGTGCCATGCAAAGCTTTCCAAGTTAAAAGAAGAAGTTTAAAATGAATTCTTTCGCGAACAGGAAGCCAGTGGAGATCTTTCAATATTGGAGTGATATGATCGAATGTCCTTGTCTTTGTGAGAACGCGAGCAGCTGCATTTTGAGCAAGTTGTAGTTTGTGAAGTAAGTGATCAGTGATGCCAAAAAGAAGAGAATTGCCATTGATATAATTATATTAATATATAATATATAATATTTTATAGCTCTGGCACTGAGCTGCGACCAAAGAGGCGTCCCAACACTAGAGCCGTGTCTTTGCTACATGTACCAAGGTTTGGAGGGCAGGGATAGCACTGGATCAAAAATGTGAGAGGTCCCATGACATTTTTATGGACCCCGTAGGACTGAGAAAAAAAAACAAATTGAAGGGGTACCCCCAAGAAATTGAGGGGTCCTGAAGTTTGGGTATTTAAAAAAAGAAAAATTACGGGCAGTTTTAATGAATTTATATTATGAGCAAAGGATGGATATGTAATTTACAGAATTTCTTAAGGTTTCCATTTCCATACATCGTCAATTTTGATCGGGACCCGCAAGTCTTTCCAATTTGAAACCTTACGCGTCACTATTAGAAAGTGAGAGGTCTAGGACGCACAGACGCGTCAGAATGCGACCCCTGTTGGAGGGGCGCAGTTTTGGGCTATTGAGGAGGCACAAGTCTAGTGCATGTTAATACATGCAATTCAATAATAATGTGTGCAAGTGAACTCCATTGTATCTTAAGAATAATGAAGAAGAAAACAAATCATTAAACACCTGGAATTATGAAAACAAAACAAAACTATTTACCAAAACTAAAAATATGATTTTTGTCAACTTTTTGGTGATTCCAAACCGTGATGTAAAAATGCACATTTGTAGATTGTAGCAGCCAATGTCTGAATTCAAAGATATTCATAATTATAACATCACACCCTAATCTTAAGAAAAGCTATTTATATTTTGGCTAGCAGGAAATACTTTTCTTATAATTATTTTATGGATGAGTTCTTCAGATGCATAGTACTTCCTGGAAATAGAATATGTCACTGTATTTAAGTGCTTTATTTTTCACACCCATTTTTAATTTTTGGGCATTGAAAATTTCCACAAAATTAACAAAATGTTTTTTCAATATTCAGCCTCTATGGTTAAGAAACTATGCAAGCACGAAAATGAATAAATCATGTTCTGTCCATTACTGTTTAATTTCGTGAAAATATATGTAAGATATATTATAGTAACTGTATTAAATATAGATTTATATCATAGTTTTCTCTCCCTTACACCTTTTAACCCCCTGAGAACTCCCTGTCTATATAGATATAGTATATATGATTGGCTACTTACAAGTCATACTCGAATGAATATCCAATTAAAATACTGCTTTGAAAATATTGCCCTTTGATCTTTATCAGCGATAAAACTGTTCTAATAATGTCTCTGATTGGTGCAACATATGATTTAACAGTCTTTCTGACCAATCAACCGGTAGTTCTCAAGGGCTTGATCATCTTGGTGTTATCTGTTGCGGAACACTTGTAGTGTAGTTGAAAGGGCACCCGACTCTTAAGGAACACCCCATTTTTTCTGTCATTAGTTCTCACAAGTATCCCCCTGTTAGCTTTTGGTCTATAAACCGCCTGTCGGGTTAGGGTTATAGTTGGTGCATGATGTCCAATTCATGAATTGTGCTATCAAGTACATATCATGAAATAGGTGAATTATCTTTCTGAAATATTAGACACAGTTTAGTATTCATGACAAGATGGCTGCAAATCTATAACACGGATAACTTCTGTTGGGAACTCCTACACGAGCATAGGTTCTCATGTGGGCAATTAATGTCTTGCTCCAAGCTTTCAGTTTATAATTCAAAGAGAGCGACCTAAAATAACCAGTATTCTGCGAGCGTAGTGCACATTTTTACTTTTCATCTATTTCTGCTTTTCATGCACTAATGAATAGTCTATTCGTAAATATAACCCGTTTATAAATTTCACATGCCTTTACATCTTATGGGAATGATTTATATGAAGACATATCTACAAAGCTTAATTCTCAATTACAGAATGGGGAATAGATATATGATGACATTGAAAACAAAACAAAACACTTTCCAAGTAATTAGTATGTGCCAGAAATATTAAACTAAGACATGTAGCATACCTCAATATGTAACCACACTCTCATATAATTTCATATAATGTTGTAAACGTGTCACATTTAATAAATTGGGAACAAAATTGTGATCTCCATGTAAAATGATTCCCAATGCTGCAGTGTAGCTAATAATATCAAGATTCTAAATGTCAAAAACCTCCAAACGTCATATTGCGCGGGCGTGAAAACTATTCCATTTCCCCCCTTGGAATAAAGTGTTGTATTGATTATGTCCTTCATAAAAATACAGTGAAAATGTGAAGATTTGATATGGCATACATAACCAAGCAAATTGCATGGTTGGTAAATGTAGAGTCAAACATTTTCTATTTGTATTTAACATTATACAATGCATCATCTGAAATATTATTCTAAACTCTAACCTTACTGAATACGTCCAAGCTTATCTCCAAGCACATGTGCGGACGGGTTTTTTTTTTATGACGTAATCAACCAAGCCTATATAGTGAGCGCAGTAGCTGAGAGCCGTGGCTTGCCTAGGGGGGGTCAGGGGGTTCGGGTCCCGGTTCGATCCCTGGTCGAGTCTCAGCAATTTATTTGTTGGTTTTTCTTCCAAAATTGCTATATAGGTTATAAAAAAAACCTCATTTGGGAGTTAGGGTTAAGGTACTTTGTAGAACTTGTAATTTTGTGTCCATTTTGATTGTTTGGAAAAAGAACATTTAAAAATAAAAAATCCAAACGTTTTCATTGCTTTGCTCTGAGTAGTTTTCTATTTCTTCCCCCTTCTTGTTTTTATTAATCAGTTCCTTTTTTACTAGGTGTAATGAAATACTCAGAAACAGCAAGTCTTTTCTGCTTTTCCTGACGATTTATCATAATGAAAATGCAAATGACACCTTTCCCTTTAATACACAACAAAATATGTTATATTTTTATCCTTTATTTCAAAAATAGTATATTAAATGTAACCAACCCTAGTCCCCTGTAACAGCATTCCACATAATATATAAACCTGTCACATTAAATTTGAAACCAAATTATGATCTCCATGTAAACTGAGTCCCAATGCTGCCTTGTAGTAAGTAGCTAATGACATCAGGATTCTAAATGTCAAAAAACTCTAGACTGTCATAGCAGTTAAAAGATAGTGCCCCCCCCCCCCCCCCCCCCCCCTTGGTACACAGTATTGATTGTGCCCTTACTATTCAGTTACAAAACTTGATATTAGACAGCAATATTCCTAAGCATATTGCATGATTTAATTTAAAAGGACCACATTTTTCTGGTTTTCATTAGCATCTCATGCCGCATGGAATGTGCACATGAAGTGCTATCTTCAGTAGATAGCATGATATCTTCAGTAGATAGCATGATGCTGGTGCATTGGCAAGTTTTTCCAAATTGGCGAAAACTGTGAGGCTAATGTTTATTTGCAGACACAAATCTCACTGTACTGTATGATGATACAAATGTCTGATGCAGAGAGAACAATAAATCATTGATAAAAAGTGTGCAAAATTGTGTGATAATTTATAAGCTTTTACAATGGGCATTCATGTCGCAGATAAAGAGTATGATGGCTCGCAGTAGGACAAACTTGACAGCTTCAAAAATGCCTCAAAGCGAACCAATCAAACAAACCTTCAACCTGTACAAAATGTGCAATGAAGTGAAGTGAACTTACCCTCTTGGATTTCAGTCACGTGAATTTTTCCCCTTTAAATTAATTAGTCCTTTATCTTTAGTGATCTTTCTTTAGGTCAATGTATTTGAGATCATCAATTAATATGCATTATTAATTTTCCATTACATGTTGGAATTATTCTATATAAAATGTCACCCCAGTCTACTCACAGCGTATAGATCATATCAATCAATAGAACAGAAGGCCTACGTGCTTAAAGGTAGATTCCTGAAGAGGCCACTTTTATTCACTGTTAGATATTATTAAACTCATCAAAAAGGTAAAGAGTGTGTTTTTATGAAAAAAAGGGCAATGCGCATGCACACTTGTCAATTTGAATCTTGAACCTATCCTCCGCAATCTTTCACCATCCCTCAGAAAAAAATAGGTGTAAGACACCTCCTTTCTTGTTATGTATCAGTTGAAGATTCACCTGGTGCAATACATTGTTTCTATGGTACATCATAATAATATAATGCGAGAAATCGAATTAAAAGGTAAAAATTTAAATATACATTAGACCCTGTACTTACACACTTATTAACGGGCATGTGTGGCGCAGTGGGTAGAGCACTGGATTCATGATCTAAAGGTTGTGGGTTCGAGTCCCGCTGTGGTCAACATGTTGTGCTCTTGAGTAAGGCATTTTACCGCAATTACTCCTCTCTACCCAGGTGTATTTAAATGGGTACCGGCATTCTTCAGTGCTGGGAAGGTAACAGACTCGCTGTGGAGGAGGTGTAGCGAGCCCCACACAGCAACATTATAAAAAGGAGTGAGTCTGGCCCTATCGCTTTGAAAGAGAGATGGGCACTCCGCTCCTGGTATTACAGGATCGACCGCCTTTACCTTACTTTTTTACTTACACACTATAAAATTGCTTCATTTAATGATCTTCATTAGTTAACGAAGGAAGTGTACACACTACCAAATTGCTTCATTGAATTAACATCATCTTCACATCAAAACAGGACAAAATTGGGTAAAGAGTGTACTTTTAGATATAAAACAAGGAATATGTTGTATCAAATGTGTGAAAATGGTAGGACAAATTTGTTGAAATACCTATTTATTCAAGTGATATGTGGGTCTTAAGAAAAATGGATTTGAGAGGTCTATTTTGTAAGTTTATCTGTCCTCTAGAATAACATCAATCATGAGCAACAAAAAAGCAAATCCCCATTCTACACGCATGACCGACCTATTTGTTAAGAAATTGGGGTGCAAAACCACACACCGACCAACCCAATGAGAAGTCTATCTGCCAGTGGAACAGGTTTTCGTGTGTTGCCTTATGCTACTCCCCCTGTCCCCTCAACCTCTACAATTTACATACATTCATAATGTAATAAATATAAGAGAACCTGACGTTTCGATTCTAACAGAATCGTTATCGAAGGTAAAATAATGTAATAAAAAAGATGAGTCTGATGATATTATTGCCTTCGATAAAGATTCTGTTAGAAACAAAACATCAGGCCCTATGATGGCAAAAAATGCTCACTGGGGCGGGGCTACTTTTTATCAATTCTGTTTAAAATAGCCCCCGTAATCAAAAATGTAATTTAAGTCCTAGTAGGTTGCATTCAGCTTTTACATTAGGCCTAAAAAAAAAAAGTTTGTTTGCCCAAACAAGAGTTGAAAAAAGTGGGTCGGTAGGTCGATTACCTTTTTTTTTTTTTTTTCTTCTTTTGGTTATAGACACATTTAGTCAAGAAAAATACTATACAATTTGATTTTAATACACTTTAATGTTCTTTAAAACCCTAGCCTTCATACCTACGATTCACTACGGCAAAAAAATGATGTCCACGCGCATGCTACAGCATTCGATTTGATGACGTCATCAACCAAGCTGATATGTGTGTACGAAGTCGCTGCCCGTGTGAACGTTGCAGGTTATAGCTGAGTGGTTAGGGACCCGGCGCGGCAGGGTCGAATCCCAGGGGTTTCGCGACGATTATTTGGTTAAAAAATTCAGACTTTGTCCCCCTCCCCCAGTTTCCACACCGTAAAAACATAGCCGGGCTGGTTAGGGCTAATACATATATTTTGTTTTAATAGTACAGCAGGCAGCCTGTAGTACAAACCTTCAGACCATGCTGGATGGTCTGACATGTTCTGTTTTCACTAGATAGTGGTAAGATCTTGGATTTGCATCTCCTTTGTATTTTAAAGGGCAGTTTTGTTGATTAGGTTGGCAAATTAAGATGAAAATATCATTTAATACATATATATTTTTCAACATAAAACATTATTTTTTATTTTTTTTTAAATCTGGAAAAAAGAAAAGAAAAAAAAGGGCATGGGGTTTTGAGATATTATGGGTCGGTCGTGTTTGGGCAAACAAACCTTTTTTTTTAGGCCTTACATGTGTAATAATAAGTAATGGCTTGATAAATATTGATAATGGGTAGGGCAGGGAAATGCAGAAATGGCCAATTATTTCGTAAAACATAAATTACATTCCACTTTTACATCGTAATTTTCATAAAAAGTCCATGTTGGTACTATAACATAAAAGGTGTATTGTGCTTACAGTATTTAATTATCGCATTGTGGTAATTTCTTAATAGCTCTGATAACATAAAGTTCAACATAACGTTCATTAATAAACCTCGCAGTGGTTGTATTTATATTGCTAATTAGTGCCAGTCTATTGACTCCGCACTCGTCAGACCAGTCATTAATCTCTAAACACTCCACAGCTGATGAACGAATCCAGTAGCGGACACCGAAAAGCAGCCTCATCAATGAAGGAATTGAGTGGGTGGCAAGCTAATAATACCAATTTAAGTCGTAATTATTGTCATTTATATTTTTCCAGCTAGGCATTATGACAGGTGTTGAGTTGAAGAGTTATGTCATTATTGCTGTGCAGAATATCAATTAAGTGAATCTTAAAGTTAAGACATGGATGGATATGTTTTAAATGAAACGCCATGAAACAAATAAAAGAACAAGCAAAGAATGTCAATTTTAATTAGTGAAATAGCACGGAAGGTGCTTTCTTCCTCACAAAGTTCTTTCTTCTGTGTATTTTCTTCAAATGGCTCCTGGTCCTGAAAAAAGTGGCTCCTGGTCCTGAAAAAGTGGCTTCTGGTCCTTTCCAAAATGTGAAGACCAGGAGCCGCTTTTTCCAGATATTCGGCTTGTGGTCCATTTTGACTGAACAAAAGGGTTGGAAGTTAAATGTTTCCATTCATATAATACCGTATTACTATATTAGGTCTAGGAATAATAACATTATACTTACTTTGGTGTAAATTGTAATTATTAACATCATTATACAAAAGTAAATCGTTCAAATATTATACAATTATTACCAGTGCTGAAATTGTCTAATTTTTCTTTAGGTGCAAAATTGCCCTCACTTTTGAGATCAAGGTGCAATTCCTTCAAGTCAAGGTGCAATTTTAGGGGAATAGCGTGGCATAGCAACTTAATTAAGGGATGCAAAAACTTACATTGGATAACCTCTGTGCATATTGATATTTGCAATGGCTGGTAAGTGTGAAAAAGTGATGGCACAAAGGAGTCTTGTAATATGGAATTTGTATGTTAACCAATTAGATGGGGCTGGGCAGCCATGCATGCCACACAGGTTCTATTTCCAGCACCGGCAGAGGCCCCCCCCCCCCCCTTCCCTAATTTGACCACAGTTTGTTATTCCCAATTGGGGCAGCTATTACCAAAGAGTGCTATTGTGACTATGCATTCACAAAACTAGTAGCTAACAATAGCTGTAGCTCTATCCATTACGCTGGCTGGTACTTTAAACTAATCAATACTATAATATTACATTCCATTTTGGCAAACAGGTATCTTTGGTCAACACTATCAGGGGAAGGGGGTGCAGCTCTAGCATGAAGGAACTATTGGCAGATGGTATGGCCTTTTGATATTCATGAAATAAGGCCCACTAAAATGGGATCCAAATCTTTACCCAAGAAACACACTACAATGGCACATCCCTAGACACATCAGGGGTGGGGGAAGGGGTGGGGGAAGGGGTGGTGGAAGAGGAGGGAGGGAGGCAGCACTCAGAAAAATTTGTAAGCATCAATTGGAAAGGAAAGTTGGATTTAGGGGTGTTTAATTACCACGACACAAGGGGCGGTGCTAGGGTATTACCTCTCATAAGAATGAAGGTGTCCTTTTCAAACAGAGCGAATCAACACTATTAAAGGCTAGTCACATTCATTGTACCAAATTGGGACAACAAGGACCAGCCAGTAATCAAAGTTTGGTTTGCCGCCATATTTGAGAACCCCTGCCCTAACCAAAGGGATCCAAATCCAACTTACTATCCAATGAGATTTGCATCAATCTGTGGAACAGATAAAACATGGAGACAGGTTTGAAGTAGAAATATTATACTTCGTGTTACAAATACTTATTTTTCTAATGGTCTGGGCATTTTTCTATTATAAGTTATAAGCTCCTCGGCAATCAATACAGCCCATTCTTCACACATACATGTCAACTGAAATACAACCCTATTTATGTTATCCAAGCAAAGAAAATCTATACCAGATATTGTGTATTTAATGATGCAAACCAGAAACCTTGCAGATCAGAATTACCATGACGTAAATAAAAGTGCGTCTGTAGACTCATTCTCCAGTAAGTAAACGGTTCACTGTTCAATATGTATCTTATACAATTGACCTTTTGATGAAGCCCTCTGTGTATCGTATTAGGTACCTAGAGTGCAAGGTTTGTATTGGGGGTCTTCAATTATTTATATGGGCCGTTGAATTTGGTCCTACTGTAAAACACTATATAATTTTGCGGATACTTTATTTCCCTAATTTAAAATAACTGTTTTTAGCGGGCATTTAATTTTGCGAATCTGGACATTTTATTGTTATTTTCAATGCAAAATTGTCAGTTTTGCAAGGATTTAATTTGCGAAATTAAATCCCTCACGAAATTAAGTGGTTTTACAGTATTTGAAGAGAAGATAATAAAAGTCCAGTTGCATGTAGTGCTAGCTTCTTTGACATGCTAACTGTAAAAGTGGTAAATTGTGCAGTTTAACTGTTTTTCATATTTTTTATTTGCGAATTGTAGCTGCATAACATATACCTATACACAAAAGAAATATATATATGTGCTATTATTTATGCGGAAGCTGATTCAAGCGCGAAAATAAATGCAGCGCGAAAATGTCCACTATTTTAATACAGTATGTTTTTCACCTAGTGCAAGATTCAAAATTTTTATAAAAAACCTTGCAAAGATTAGTCAAATGAGGATGTGAATCTGGTAAAATACATTTTCATATACTGTCAAATTGGAAATTTTTGCGCATGTAATTTTACAGGCTTTGTACATTTTTAACAAATTTACTTGTTTTTATTTTGGGATTGTGAGCTTCCTTGCGTAGACCTACATACAAAATGAACATATTCGCGCTGCGCAAAAATGTCCACTTATTCAGTAAACATTTTTCATTCCACGTCGGCATATAACTTTTGCGCATATCCATTTGGCCGGATCTTAGCATTGTGCTATGAAATTCTATCCCTGGCTTATTCCCTGCATCTGAGAATTTTGAGATAAATAAAAAAAAGGTCAGTATAGTGATTCCATAGAACATTTCACCCTGCCAGATTTTAGAAGTGGTATAAATCTATTATTAGCAAATTCCATGAAAATAAACTCCTTTGCAAAATGAAGTATTATTGACTTGCAATGTTATAACAGCTTCCATCTCAAAGATACACTCTCATTTCTCTGGGCACAGTTCTCTTGCCAACAGCCAGGGGCGTAACAGAGGTTGGTTGTCAGGGGGGGCACAGCCAAACAAAATCCTGGTTAGAAAAATTCCGTCCCGGAATTTTTCGTAAAAGGTTGCCCCAATTTTTTTCCCAGTCAGTCACCTCCTAAATTTCATGTAAGTGGGGGGGGGTGGGGGGGGGGGGGGGGGGGGGGGTAGGGGTCAAAAACATTCGCACGGTCAAACATTTTCGCACGGTTACAAAATTGCGTCATTTTCTTTCTTTCCATTTCTTCTTTTCTTTCTTTCCCCTTTTTTTCTCCATTTCCTTTTTCTTTTTCCTCCCTTTTTCCTTTCTCTCTCTCTCTTCTTTCCCTTCCCCCCTTCTTTTCCTCTTTTCCCTTCCCCCATTTTTCCTGGTGGGTAGGTTTGAATTTCCTGCTGAGCACCTTCAGGGGGGGGGGCACTGTGCCCCCCCCCTGCCCCCCCCCCGGCTGTTACGCCACTGCCAACAGCACATTATTAACCAACCGAACCACTAATTCCTAGGTATGATATTATACACGATACCCTAAATCCACAGAGGGGCCTCCACACATCAACAAAGATATTGGCATGTAGTGAACTGAGCCTTTGGGGAGTATAATAACATAGTTTGAATAGTAATCAAGAACCTATTTACAACTTGAAAAGTGAGAACTTTGTTAGCATTACTGTATATAGCACAATACAAGAAGGGCTCAATATATTTCATCAAATCTGACAAAGCCCACACACCGCTGCCGACAAAGCCGCCGAGTCTAACCTGGTCTAACTCAAATACAAATTCATGCTTTAGGCGACCCAAAACAAATCTAACCTGCTCTACGGGCTCCACTGACCCATTTTTTTCCTTCTAATTTTGTTGAAAAAAAAAGAAATATTTTCTCCCTGAATATTTGTTTAAATTTCAAAAATTGTTGAAATTCCCCAAAATGTGAACGCAAACTATGAGGGGGGAGGGGGCGGGAGAATTTGCCTGCCCGACTGACTGACTCTACCTGAGTGGTCCATCTACAAGTAGAACAGGGTCGGGGGTATTCGTCACCTTAGTGCCATGAAATTTCATGGTACGCTTTAGACTAATGAGGGTTTTATTCTTGCAAGAGAAATTTTGAACGAGGGGAAGGATGAATTACTTCAGATGATTACTCCATTCTCGGAGCAAGGAATTCGTGAACTTAATATTTACGGGTGTCATAATATTTGTTGACAACCCACTCCCCCGTCCAATCATCCCTGACACCACTGACTTTCCTTATATCCTTCATATACCTTGTATCGGAATCCCTATTATTTACATTTAAGAATTACTTTTTTAAGATCACATGCCCTTCCTTGGCAACCCTTTCCTCCCTACTCTACTTCATCCACCCTCGTTCCCACACATTTGATGTACAAACATGCCCGAGAGCAAATAGTTGACCAAGCGTGCACTGGGCCGAATAAGATGGACACAACACACTCATTTGCTAAACTCATCATGTTATGGCGTGAAACACAACACAACTAGATATGTTACGCAAATGAAAATAGTGTCTGATGAAAACGAGAGAAAAACAACTAAAAAGTGTTGTAGGTAAAAAGTGGGTAGAATTCGAGATTCTTATTTTGGTTTTTTTATGCAATATTTTGATAGAAAAGAATTCCAAGGTAATAATGACTGGCTGTTATTTAATAAGAGGTGGGTTAAGACTGAAGTATTAAAGGGCCACCATTAGGTTTAACAATGGCATCCTAAAGAGGATTACAACTATTCTTAACTATGTGTTGCTTGTGATACAAGAGAAACCTTCTAGTGAAGGCCTCAGCTCCTAATCTTAGGATAGCTATCTAATGGTGATATTTTCACACCTAACTCGATCTAGCAGAAGTCTTGGCAAATCTATCCTGGCACATCAATGTGTCATGTCATGAAATATTGGCTCTATGTGTTGCCAATATATAATAGATTGGCTGTGATTATGGGCAGGATTAAAGGAACACCGTATGAAATAGCGCAGATAACTTGTTATATTCCTGAGATCGCACCCATACACTAGCAATTTTCACACTTAACTCTATCTAGATGTACCATAGTCTTGGCAAATGCACATATAAATGTGTCTTGCCATGTAATATTGACTCGTATGTGTTGCCAATAATGTTTGACTGGCAGTGATTGCGTGATGGAGGAGTGTTACCTAAGGAAATGATTCCATAATTGTCAATTAACTAATGAATGCCATACCAAAATGTAACATTTCGTTATGAAGTCTGTGATGTGATTTCAATCATACAATAACAATCTAAAATGATTTATTTGAATTATAATCTTTTGCACTAGGCAGGGTCAGAAATTCGCGACCAAGTGCGAGAATCCATTTGGATTCTCGCAGGGGAATTTTGCGAGAATCTGGATTCACGCAAATGGATTCTCGCAAAATGCATCTTGCGAGAATCTACTCTTATTTTATGTCAATCAATCATTGGCCCTGTATTTCCCTCAAACACACCGGGAGTAGAGTTCAAGCCCAGCAATACCTGCAGAGTGCATTAACCAAATGTAGCATCGCGAAATGCGAAACACTTTAGAAGACTTTGCGATGCTAATGCACATTAATTTAGCAAAAGTGCGACGCAAAAAGATTCCCTACTTGATCTCTGATTACGTAGCATCAAAGCCAAACCTACAAAGATTGAGTTTCATCTTCAAATAACTAGAAAAAGTATCATAAATCCTGAAGTATTTAGCAGTTAATATTTCGTTTTCGTCAGAGTTAAAAAACCCATTGGATTACATGTACCTGCGCAGCATTTTTTCTGTCGGTTTAAAATCGGTACAAAATGTCGGTTTCTGCGCATTTATAATCATGACGTCACTGTTTTGATGCTAGTCTTGTTCTCAAGTCGCCGAGTGTTACGATTAGACTGTAACTCTCAGTCGCCCGCTTTCGTCGCTAGCTTGCAGGCTCCGACATTTAGTACAGCTTTTGCGGCCGTACGGTAATATTGAAGAATGGGGGATGTAGTATGTTACGATTTGGGAACGTACTGAATAAATATGAATGAATGAATGATGAATGAATGGCCGCATCCATCTGGACATTTTAATATTTCGGTGCACCATGGGCACAAAAGGAATCGAATCGAAACAACATGGCGCTTTGGTATTTCAATCGTGACTCGAGCGATCGAATTTTAGCGATTTTTCGGAGCAAAATGAAGGTTGGTAAAGAAGACCTGTAACACAACGAAATAGGCCACAACTTTGCATGATTTTTACGCGAATCCAAATGGATTCCCGTCAGTGATAATGTACGCGAATCTTTGCGCGAATGGATTCGCGTCGAATTTCTGACCCTGCTAGGTGCCACACAATAAACTTAACAAAATGTCCTTAAAAAGGGTGAATAAAAAGCCCCTTCACTGTTGCATTTGGTATCATGCCAGCAAACAATGAGCTTAACAAAAGTTCCTTTAAAAGGGATGACAAGTATTCTAATAACTGGATTTGAGATTAACCCTAACTCCCCAGGTGTGTTTTTCTGAATTTAACTATCAGGGGAGAAAAACGGGTCAAATTTGAGGGGAAAATCCTTCTCCGCACGTGCTGCGGATCAAATCCGGGCCGTGTGTGTGCAGGTCTGATGCTCTACCGACTGAGCTACATGGGTGATGAACCACTGAGCGTGGCTGCGCGGTACAAGATTGTAGTACTGTAGGGTTTTGTAAGGTCCAGGAAGGGTATATTAGGGTTAAGAGCCTGTTTATACAATACATACATTGAATCGAGGCTAAATTTTACCATACAACCAACACATTATTTCATTTCAATTAATTGGTGCTCCTTTAAACGCAAGACTTTTAAATAGTCCATGAATCACAACATTCGAGCGTCACATGAAAACGATATCATTAAGAGCCAGCGTGGCACAAGGGCAGTAAACCATATGCCACCTTACCTTGTCACGTTGTTACTGTGCAGTCGGCTATGTATATGATAATCCATACGCCCATAGAATTCCACACAAGTAGTAATTTTTGTTAGGATATATTTTTGCACTATCCCAATTTTGGACCATTTTGTTTGTTTTCAAATTTGTGATTTGAGCGTTTATTATAGAGATTTATGGCCAAGAGAAAATTAGTTGTGCATTTTTATTTTTGGCTGTACAGCTTAAAGTGCGGCAAGTGTTCAAAAATAATTCAGCGCAAAAAGTTCCACATTTGTTATAATCCATACGTCCCATAGAATACACAAACACCGGGTTTGAATACCTGTTCTCAAAACAGTGGTGTGGAAATGGATTGGATATCAGAAAAGTGGACGCTTTTTGCGATTTTAATTAACCTTTTGCGTTCCATAAGGTTGTGTGATAATAATAAACTCTGACAAATACATTACTATACATAAATCTATACAAGGAGGTAAGGGATTGCAAAAGACCCAAACATACAGTGCTACCAATTATTGCCGATATTATTTCCGGGTTTAGGAAACAAAATCAAAATGGTGACCACCCGCGAATCGTAATGGCCGGTAGCTATTTACAACTGAGCACTGTGAAATTGCATTTTTTTTAATACAAATATAAATGCATAGATATTTTGAAATCTATGCATTTGCATGTCAAAGGAACCTCAACTATATATTAGCACTGTATGGTAGGCCTACTGTATGGGTGTTTTAAGTGGACACATTGGTACACGTTTGGTCTTTTTCAGTCCCTGTTTTCAGTAAGCTTATACTTTTTGGTGCTAAGATTGTGGAAAGTATGTTGTCATGTCGGGATGTGAGTGTTTGTCAACACGAGGCATGTCAATGACTGATGCGGACCTGGGAATTAAAGTATCTTTTATCCGCCTAGTTCATATTAAAATTTAATATTACATTTTGTATCAACAGTAATGAAGATACATGAGGCCATTATGTGTAAACTAATGAAATGAAAAGATACATGCTCACATGTGCTTTAATGCACCTTAGATGTGCTTCAATGCACATCTATCTTTTGTTCTCAAACAGAAAGTGAAAGTGAAATTGCAATATGGTACACATTTAAATTGTTCAGAAAAAGTGTACTTTAGGTCCCAGCCATGCAAAAGTCTTTAAAGGAATTGAGAGGATCATATAACTTTTGGCGAGGTACTTTAATTCTTATACCATATAAATGATGCATGCCTGAGAGCTGAGATCTAATGTGCGTACACTTTATCCAATTTTACAAAACATCCCAAACTTACCTCTTCCATTTTGAATAAATCCAGTTTTGGTCTAACTTCCTCCTCCCTTCGCCTCTTCTTGCCTCCTTTTCTCTCTGACACACACGGTTGCGACCTACAGCGAAGCTGTGTTGTGCCACGCAATTTCCTTTCCGGCAGTGAATCTGCACTTGCAGACGAGTCGACGGAACAGAACGACCCTGAGCTTTCCGGTAATATCTTGCCCTCTGACACGGACATGCTTCGCAGTTTAGGTGACGCACACAGTACCGGTCTGAATGCATTGCCGGCACTAATAGTTCCGTCCCAAGATGTCGCCGACGCCGGCCTGGGCACCGGCGATTCTGGAGGAGTGGAATACTCATTGAGCGTCAGATTGACCGCTGACCCGGAGCCGAATCCCGTCGGAAACAGGCCGCTGCTAAATCCCATCGGCAGCGGCGAGTGCGACGAGTGAGGCTCCCCGGATTTGTGCCGAACAGGTTTCCAGATCTTTGACGCGCGCGGTTTCCACTTCCCCTTGGTCCGATTTTCCACAACCTCCCCGGCGGAGAAAGAACGACAGTGCCGTTTCATGGGAGGAGCCGGCGGGGTTATTGATAACATATCATTATTTACAAATTTTCCAGGATGGTCAGAACCGGGAATGTCTTTTCCTGGACTAGCTACCGAGTGGTTACCCCCCTGCGGTGGGGGTGATGGTGGAGTGTCATTTAGCCTGTCTAGAATCTTGTTTTGTGATGGTCGGTCAATACCAGCTAGCGATGGGGATCCATTTTTGTTAATTCCTGTACAAGAATACAAACAAAAATAAATAAACCGAAAACAAGATAAGCCAAATGAAACAAAACACACAAAGGTATCATCATTAACCTTATTACCGAGTTTATTTAAAATATTTAGAGATTTTGGTGCAGTAAAATGGTGCAAAAGATGTTTGAAAATATGGGGCTGGAATTATTTAACCCTTGTGAAAAATGTAATAATACTTAAGATGCAAGTTAAACCAAGCTTGATGGCCAGGTTCTCATAGTCATAGAGATGTGCCAATAGGCGACCCTGTTTAGGTGACCCTCTTCTACGGCCCAACCAACCCATTTCTTTAGACATTTGGGGGGGGGGGAGGTGGGGGATTTTGCGAATGAATATTTTTAAAACTTTTTTATTTTTATTTTCAAAAAACTGTCAACATTTAACAGATTGTTTGTGTCGTTTTGAAGAAATAAGGAAATAAAGGAAGTAAGTTCTGCATGTATTATCCGTCAAATCTGTATTGAGTTATATTTCAGAGGACCTTTCATACCGAGCTCAAGATAACAACTTACAGGAGTTCTCAATCAACTTCAGTCTATATGATACCACCTGCTTTATCCCAGGCTACAGTATGTAGCTAGAAATGCCCATATTTGGTCAAACACTGGGTCTCTCAATCCAGTGCTCTATAGTCTGATTGGTACCAAATAGGCAGGGATCAGAAATATTCCCAAATATCTGTTCAGCATACATGCTGCATCAGCTATTGTAGAAGAACCCAAATACTGCAGGAAATGTTCAAGAATCAATCCAACTGGTGCTTGCACTCTTAAAACAACATCGTAATTTTGATGCTGTCCTTGGTCAAAATAAAAGTGTACTGGATACGAGGTCACAGGAATGTGCTGCAAATTAGGATCCAATTTTCACCTGAATGCTATATGAATGACCCCCTTATCAATATCATTGCTATTTTTGGTAAATAAATGGCCCGTGGGGGCCAGTCAACGAAAACGCCGAATATGGGTGCTTTTCGACCACAACGCGGATCCGTGCCAAGGGTATCAAAATCGCCAATTCCACTTCAGAGAATAAGGGTGTCTTTTTCAACATGATTCCACGATAAGGGTTGCTTTGGGCGATAATCATGTGTCATCAATAAGATGCCAAAATGCTCCCAAAATGGTTGGCCCGTAGGGATAAATTTACAAACAAAAATGAATCATGCATTACTTCATACTTTTATGTCAGTCTAAACTCTGTCTTGAGGGCCTATATCCTTTGTATGAGTATGATTCTTTGAGTTGTAATCCTTGTTAAGGGTCACTTTTCCTTCTTTGAGAATCCGCGATAAGGGTGGTTTTTGAGAGTGGATTCACACGGATTATTACAACTTTTATACATGAGTGCCCCCCCCCCCCCCCCCTGGATAAATGGGTCACATTTGTTGAGATTTGTCTCTTTTTTCGATCTCTGGTACACATTTGGGCTGGTTTTTCTTTAAAAACCGGTGGTAGGTCCAATTATCATTTTGCTGGTGGCACAACTCCACCAAAATATCATCCAAGTGATTTTCCATTATTCAGGACATTAGAGGTCACATGTTCAAATAATTAAAATAATTGAATGAAAGAGTGGCATGGTGTCAGCCATCTCAACCTGCCCTCGAGCTCCCAAAGCTCTGCTACATACTAATCAAATTGCCGCATGTGAAGCCGGCGATTCACTTTTGAATACACTATAGTTTGGGATCAATGACTATATATTTTTGGAAACCAACTATGTAAGCATTGACCCTATAAAGAATAATCTTGCATAAACCGAATACAAATAGCACAACTGATAGGAAAGGTCCTGACTGGATTTCAGAGTTAGAAAGCATTCATACACCCACACAACAGATATTAAAGGTAAACACATTAAAGCCAATATCGCCAAAATCACAACACAGCACTTAAGGGAATGGAGGGAGATATCGCTGACATTGAAAAGACCACCCCCCCCAACTCCTTTTTAACCAAATTTAACTTAAGTTAATAAGATTCAGATGGAAGTGCGTTTAATTAACACCATGATCACCTACTCCCATGTTTCCATTAAATTCATAAGTACAGGGTGAATCAAACAATAATTGCGATCAGATTGAAACAGGCCTTGACCTTGATGTGTTTATTGGACCATGAAATTGTTGTTTGTGTAAAGCATATTCCAAAGATATGTATACTGTATACAGTTAAGACAAACATATGGCTGCTACTGTAGCATGGCTAAATCGAGTGAGAATGGTGGCCATATCAATGGAAGGCTTCATTAACCCTATTAACTCCGGTTTAGGGTTTTTAACCGGGACCACAATTTTTCGAAGAAAAAACACCAACTAAATCGCCGGGAACCTGCTTGGAATCGATCCGGGGACCCTCCACACACACACAAAGTCAATTCAAGCCACACTTCTAAGTTTTAGATCCCATGAGCTGGTAGTTCTGTGAAATTTCCTCAACTTTCTCAATAACATTCTAATAGGGGAATATATGAAATTTGAGGCTAAACTATTTCATTGTAAAAACCATGTGATTGTGATACAGATCATGGGAGTATATAGTCTTAATTCATCGCATTCACCTCAGATGCTTCCACAAAATGAAGTATATCTCAGCTTCGGTTTATTATATGGCCTGGGCCAGTGTAAGAAAAAATATCATGTTTTCCAACGATAACCATGTTATGAAATTAGGTTATCTGCGAATGTGTTTGGTTGTCCGCCAAAGTAACCATAATACAAAAGATCAAAGAGTATTGCAATTTAGGTTATCTGCCAGCATTTTGGGGCTTCAGGAAGCCCAGATTACCACTTTATTTGAACACTGGCCCAGTGGGCTTTAAAGTGAACTGTTAAGTCTCCGTAAAACTGCCGCAACTTCTTCATTATTCATTTAACCCATATAAAAATATATATTTTTGGAAAGGAAATGAGTAGGAGAATCTATTTGTGGTATCAAATTTCACTGAAATTGCCGATTACATTAGATAACGCTTGGATTCATGAATAGCACTGTTCTCCTTTAAAGAAGGCATCACATTGAAATCAAATCCATTTCAAATATTTCAGATGCATTTATAATGCTGATAACATGAAGTACTCGCATTCCCATTTACTTTCGGTATGAAATATTAAATATGCCATGCATATTCCTCAAAAATATCACATAGACTAAAAAATTGCCTGGATACGTGAGCAAATCATATAGCTATATGAACCATACATGTGATGCAAAATTAAAATATATGTCGATATCAGGAGTGAGGTCAGTTATTAATGATTTGTATACACTACAAACGTCATTTGCGTGATTAAACGAAAAGAGAGAGAAAATGAGTCTATTTCGATACGGTCAATGAACTCATTAAAAGTTATTAATTAAGTCAGTAGTATTGACTCGATAAAATCAAAATAGTACAGCTGCATTTGATAGGACTGCATATTGAGGCAATATCTTGTGGTATCTGTAAACTCATTTACAGATATGTGTATATCATTACATCTTGAGTGTCTTACTACATGTATGTCTGCTGTACATTTGAGGGGTAATACGAATTCTGTGTCTATTTGATGATAATATTTGGAAGTACGGTGGGTGTACAGTACCTACAGAGTGTCCCAAAAGTGTTGATACTTTTTAAAGTTCGCAGTATAGAGCTTCAAAAATACTGCAAGTCAAAACTTGTCAACCCAGGGAGATTCACCTTAAATGGGAGTAAAGGCGAGAGCATCTTTTGGAGCCAAGTTCCCTATGGATCTACGCAGGGAGCTTATATAATGGGAGAGGAAATTTGAATCGCAAAACTGAAGCCTCCTATGGGCATGTGGGCGTGAGTACGTGTGATGTAACTCTTGAAATGAGGCGCTATTTTGACAACGCTATGATTGACAGCACGATGGAACATTGAGACGCGCAATGTAACTCTTAGAACGGGGGCGCGCAATGCAACTCTTAGAATAGAGGCTTCAATCTCGGCAATGGGAGTCTGTGTACAGTGGCCACAGTTCGACATACGTGGGCGCACTTCGATCAGGCTGTGCACGCATGCTTGAAAACTCACAAAATACCGCCAACCAACAACACCAAAGCACCTGATTGGTCAAATTTAAACTGAAGCCTTTTTAACGATCGTCACGCTGCGCCATAACCACCAATGCAGTGGTCCCGCTGCACCATAACCACCGATGCAGTGGGGCGTGATGGTGCATGAATAAGCTCATGTTTATTCACGAGTTTTTCAGTTTTCACGTTTAAGCACCAACCAATCAGAGCTGTGAGGTCGAGATTACGTAGTGTGCACCACGGATGACCGTTGCACCGTTTTGGGGTAAGGTTGAACTCGCGTACTTTACGCGAGTTCAACCTCATGTGTGACGTGTGTCAATTGTTAATCAATTTTACTGGAATATACTTTATAACACTTCCCATATTTTCCTCCATCTTTCATGCAAATTAGGCGACACTTTCACAATTTCATATGATATAATTATTAAAGATACATCCTTTGACATTTGAACCTAAGAACCAATTAGTCCGGGAGCCCATAAGGTTTAATCAGCTGAGTAGGTACAAAAAGTGTGATGGCCTGAATATGTTAGTTAGGGGCCAAAAGTTAATAAATTGAAATGCTGCCGGGTCGCATCCTGTACGGGGGCCCACGATATAGGGGGCAAAAAATGTGTTTAATCAGCCGCAGAGGTACATGGACAACACTTATTGGATATGATTCCTTAGAGGGTACTTGTAATGACGGCAGCAATGACAGCAACTTTGGCCTGTACGGGGCCCCAGACAGTAGCCCCAAAGGGCCCCCAAATATGGCTTTAATCAGCCAAAGAGGTACATGGATGAAACCTTATGGTCATATTTTTTAACCTGGGCTACATTTGTGTTACATTGGTCATTTTCATGAAATATACATCATTTTTTTGTTTTGGTAGAATATATTAAAATATTTACATCTAAAGGGTATGAAACCATATATATCTGGAAAGCTCATAATGTAAGGATTGTAAATTCTTAAACTAGAAATCAAATATACAGGTGACCTAAACATTATACAGGGTGTAACAATTAAAATGTTATACAAAATGATGATTTACTTTTTTTCTTCCACAGTCTAAATGCAGGACCTATATGAAGGATATACATGTTTTTGTTGTATTTGAGTAAATTACCCATCCATCGAATTAAATATTAATTAGTCAGCTTATTAGGAAGTATATATATACGGGGTGGTCAAAATACCCAAATGTTTAATACTGAAAAAACACCAATTTAAACAAGTTATGAAATATATGATAATTCAGAACAAGTTTGAGAGACTATCGTTTAGTTTAACCATCACTATGTGATTATAAAGCATTGTTTCACACAGCAATTTAATATACAGGGTGCTTAAACTACCATGTACAGTACGTGAGTATTATGTTGTCATCTCATCCACTACAGTTATTGATAACTTAACTCAACCTGCAACAGTGGGCATTTAAAAGTATCATAATAATATGTGTTGCGTATAAAGTAATGACAATTAATTACTTTGGCTATAGTACATGTAGTACCAGTTGTGGTCATAGGTCTTAAAGACATTCATGAGGCAGGAGTCCAGTAATACTTTCAAATGAAGGTCAGGAGAAACCATCCATTCATGCAAATAGGACAATAAAATTTAGTCAGTTGTTGATTACTGTGTGTGGTAGAGCATGACATTGTATGCAATGGAATCATTTGCATACTTGGGACTGCTATACCACTCCGCTACCATTTGTCTGTTAGGACATTTTGAGATTTAACCATTTTCCACCCATGTATTGCATTGCAATCACCTCCTCCTCCTCCACTCCCTCCTCCTCCGCTCCCTCAACCACCCTGACTAATTATACTTAACGAGCTGTATTAATTAAAGCAAAAGTGATAGATTTTTTCTCTCTTCAAATTATTAAAAGGTATTAAATTGTCTTTAAGATAAGCTCAAACACAAGTCAATTTGATAGAGAGTTACTCAAATACAATAGCCTAAAGACAAAAAACCCTCTAAAATGTATCAAAACCACCTTTTTGTGGTGCCGGGGTTAAAAAACGTGACCTTATGCATTGGAACTATTACACTTTAGGGTATACAAAAATACCAATGACAGCAACTATTGCCAGTACGGGCCCCAAGTCAGTAGTCCCAAAGGGCCCCATGTCCCCTAGCTGATTTATTCAGCCGAAGAGGCAATTGCAGATTTATAAACAAAAAATAGACTCTATTCACGCGGCAGCCATTTTCCAAAATATGCCACCCAAGCCTCATTCCCGTTTGGTCTATCTGCGCCTCGCGCTGCACAATAGAACTGCGCGAGGCGCGTGGTACTAAGCGCGGCATACGCATCCTCACGCAAGTCACACAGGCGCAGGTATACGTAATGAGAACGAGGCTTGGGTGGCAAATTTTAGGAAATGGCTGCCGCGTGAATATGGTCTATTGTGGCGGATAACCAGTGACCACAATCTTCTGCTGGGATAACCAGGGTTTTTTTTTTCTTCTAACGCTGATTGAAATACTGTTTTTAAAGTTGTGTATCTAAATCATGACGATCACTGTATCCTATTTCAACATGCGCGTCCTCCTTTATAACGCGCGCAGATTTTTTTTATAAGTCCGTGCCTTCCATTATAAACATGCGCGACTTTCTGTGTAACGTGTGCGCCATAACTATACGAGGCACAGTATCACAATCATGGGCAAAGTGGTCCCGGACTTCAGTTGTTTCGAGTGAATTGTGTTCCCACTTGCGATTTTAAGGATTTAGTCGGGACCGGGACTACCTTTATGTTGTTTAAAAAAATAACAAAAAAACACTCCAGATGTGTTCCCACTAGCGATTTAGTCGCGACCGGGTCCGGACTAGTCTAGACTACTCTGGATTTAGTTATGTGTGAATATGGCCTTAGTGATTATTTACTTATTTCATGCAAAAAGCAAATACAACAAACCATTTAAAGGTCATTCCCTCTGTTAACAGGGTAAATATGTACAAAAAACAAATCTACTTTTTACAGAAATACAAACTTCCTTGCTCCCATGGCTTCCAAAATTAATGGTAAATTTATGAGTTCCTGTCTTTTCAAAGTCAAGGAAATAGAAATAGAGACTGTAAATTGTATGCGTTGAATATTATCACTAGCTCATGTGTTCATTTATATTATTATAGACATGGCGAGAAACATGTGAAAATTAAAATGGCAAAAATTTCTCCTCTTTGGGGTAAAAGGATCCAAGTGTAAATTAGGTCAAATGCATTTAATAATACAACTATCACCCTGACAGAGGAATACTTTTATTCAGGCCGATGGCATAATAATTATAGATCTGAACTGCAGCAATTGTGCTATACAAAAGAGACTTGGTCTTACGTAGCAACTATACAGGGATGATTGCTTTGGGTGCATGCATGCTTGATTGGAGGTTATAAATTTGCCAACATATTTGTCCTTCAGGCGAGGGGGAAAAACACCCTGTTTTACGGGCCCAACCAACCCACTTTTCGCGTTTTTCAAGAATTTTTATTTAATTTTAAAAAAAAATCTTCTCAAATCATGTAAAACCAGCCGTCTTTTGGCCGTAAATGTGTTGAAATTTTTTTTTCACAATTTTAAAAAAAAAATAGGGACAGCGGTCCCAAATAGGTCATCCGTTTATATGGGTAGTTTGGTTGCAATTGTACTTCATCTGTTTAAATGTAATCAATTTTACATGCAGCCAATTTTACATCTTGACCTCAGATGACCGTTGACCTTGGTATGTGACCTTTGACCTCATTAACATATGAAGGTTTCCATATTGCATCTATGACCCAAGTTTGATATAAAATCGGATGGATTGAGCGTGATACACAAATATATTGGTCGAGCTATGAGTTTTAAAAAATATTGTGCGAGACGCATGGTTGCAATTGGTCATTGTATGGAAAAGAAATGGACAAGACAAAAAGTGTGCACTTAATTTTACATCTTGACCTCAGATGACCTTTGACCTTGGTATGTGACCTTTGACCTCATTAAAATATAAAGGTTTTCATGTTGCATATGGCTCATTCCATGAAGTTGGGGCATATTATGTGACATCCAAGTGAAATTTTCAAAATGGATATTTTCCAACTCTTTCTTCTTTTTTAGGTTCTACATTGACCAAAGTCCAATGTAGAACTTTTTATTTTAATGTAACATTTGGTGTAAAATAACCGCACATGTTCAACAGTTGGATGACATTTCCAAAAATCCTGATGCTACATGGACACCATTTCCCATTTCCATATCATTTTCTAATAAATTAGCTTAAGATGTGGGCCAAGTTTCTATACCTCAATTAACTAACTTGGAACCACAAATACATGAAAAGAAACCAGATTTGTCTAGGTTGAACATAACTTAACGAACAAGACATCGTAGATTAACTGTTTTATGTAAAAACTCATTGAAAAGTGACTCTTTATTTTGCAATTTGTATAATGAATTTAAATAAAGTACATATCAATATTTGTTTGATGTAAAGTACTCTATAAACCATGCACATTGATTACATTATAGTCATAAAGTAAGTATATGAAGTATTATTTACCTGTATAATGTTATAAAATGCACTACCGATGCTACATGGACACCGCGTCTTGTAACATTGTTAATAATAAGACTATTCATACTGTTACAATTATTTAAGTGTGAATGGTTTGTCTACTTGTTCATCATATCAAGTAGATACACAGAGTGAATTGCTTGAAATTTATCTAAACACTGTTCATGTAAAATTTACCTTTTCTGTGTACTTAAGTATTACGATGCTACATGGACACCGTGCCCTAAAATATTTGGAACAGCTTGAACAGGTGCATCTTTTTCAGATCAATAGAGAGGATGTACTATGATGTTAACTTTTTATGTTATAAGCACACGATAAAATTAATATCATGGATTGTAAAACTACAAATTACACAAAAAGATAACCTGCCATGAAGCATAAAACATAATTACCTATGATACACATACACCATTTCTTACAATTACACAATAACAATACACCATTGATCAAAGAAACTTAAGATGTCCACTGAAACAAACTTCATGCAGTGTTGTTCTTAAAGTACCCTTTGTGATCTTAGTCTCTTTGCTCGTTTCTGATTGAATCATCCTCTATTATTGATAAAGATGATTGAAAAGTTTGATCACTTAAAAAGTCAGTTTGCAAAAAAATAATTTAATTGCCATGATGGATTTCTTTGGAAAGGTACTAGTTTCTGAAAATGATGGGTTCCTTGTCTTCATCTCCATAAATTCCAGGACGATAGAACTGTCTTCTGAATTAATGTCAAGAACCTGCAAAGCAAAACAAAATAAACCCTATGGCTTAGTATCTTCATGGAACATTGTGTATTGATATTGGAGTAGATTATTTATTCATGTTGCACTTTTTGTGTTGCAGGAAAATATTTATATTAAAATCATGCTGGAGTATTTTATTTATTATTCATTTAACATGAAAAAGAATAGCAAAGGATAGAGAACTTAAATGATTTACAATTATTTGTTTTATTTATAGTAAATAAAACTAAAATAAGGGAATGTTTATTGCGAATTCAGTGAAATGCTAATGGAAATGGTGTCCATGTAGCATTGTGTATTAATATATTTTATTAGATATACATCTCTCATAATATGCCTTTTTTCTGTAAAGTGTAGTAAAATGTAGGCAATGTTTTGAATGTTTTGGGTGATGGATAATTTCGAATGGGGTAATTGTTTTAGTCTAATTAGGCCAATTTTATGAAATGCTACATGGACATGGTGTCCATGTAGCATCGTACTGGTAAGCTATATTATTAACATTAAAAGAGCAAAAACTAATTCATTATTAACTTCAAAGTTTATTAATGATGTGATTCTACAAACAAATTACAATTTCAACGAACTATAACGATACCCAATGCAAAATATTGCCCATGCTATGCCCGATGCTGCATGGACGCCAAATTATTATGGCGTCCGTGACTCAAAATTAATATCATAACATGAAAAGAAATTCTGATTCAGTGTTTCCCTTTCAATAAAAATGCATTAATAAATACAGACATACAAGCAACATTAAGAAATAATTACAATCGCACTTACCAGTCACAAAACTATCCAATGTTTACATTTTGATGCTACATAAAAGTCCCGATGCTACAACGGGACACCAGCGACTGAAACCTTGATAAAACTAGTCCACATGTGGCAAATTCCAAACAAACCTGATAGCTATTGACCTCTATCCTTACAAAAAGAAATATGGAATGTTTTATTTATCTCCAGGGGGGGATTCCCACAAATTGCATAGGATGTTTATAACGATGCTACATTTTATGGTTAGGACACCATGCACACGGCACGGTATACTTTTTCATGAATATATGGAATGGTCTTCATGAAATTTATTCTCATTTGCAATAGTTTTCAATTGATAAATGCTCTTAATTTTGGAATATAATTTAAAAATGTATGATAGAGAACTACCCCCATTCAGCAATGAAAACTCCCGATGCTACACGTGTATATTTTGTGGACACCGTGTGTAGCATCGGAAAGGCAATTTTCATGTTGCTTGGGTGAAAAATCAGTCCAGCGTGACAAGGTGTTTTGGTCAGTAAACTATGAATACATGTATCTTTTATTAATCAAATCGATTTCCAAGCAATTCTATGATAGTTTTGCTTACATAAAACTCATATTAATTGTTGTGTTTTCCATGTCACATTTTTTAGCAAAAATGGTCTTGGACACCACCTCATTTTTTATTTTTATTTTCTTCAAGGAAGGGTCAATTTTTTTTTTTTTTTCATGGCTCAATACTATAACCTAGTACTGTTTTTGGACACTAAAAAAAATTGATATACACATAGAGTAAAACAGTTTATAAGCTGCCTAAAGTACCAAATTCTGCTATTTTAACAAATGCCCCAACTTCATGGAATGAGCCATATATGACCAAGGGTTGGTTGCAATTGGTCATTGTATGGAAAAGAAATGGACAATACAAAAAGTGTGTATTAAATTTTACATCTTGACTTTAGATGACCTTTGACCTCATTAACATATGAAGGTTTTCATGTTGCATCTATGCCTGAAGTTTGGTTGCAATTGGTCATTGTATGGAAAAGAAATGGACAATACAAAAAGTGTGCACTAAATTTTACATCTTGACCTCAGATGACCTTTGACCTTGGTATGTGACCTTTGACCTCATTAACATATGAAGGTTTCCATGTTGCATCTATGACCGAAGTTTGATTGCAATTGGTCATTGTATGGAAAAGAAATGGACAATACAAAAAGTGTATACTAAATTTTACATCTTGACCTCAGGTGACCTTTGACCTTGGTATGTGACCTTTGACATCATTAACATATGAAGGTTTCCATGTTGCATCTATGACCGAAGTTTGATTGCAATTGGTCATTGAATGGAAAAGATATGGACAAAACAAAAAGTGTATACCAAATAAAGTGTATACCAAATAAAGTGTATACCAAATTGTTGACACACACACAGACAGACTACATACACGAAGGATGCTGCCATAAGGTCTCTCTCCTACGGACGACCTAAAAAATCCTGATTTGTGAAGATTTTGGTGACATTTAAGGTTTCAAAAACAAAATATTAAAAAACAAAAACAAGACCGACCGACTCTACGTGACGGGTCCGTCCGCCCATGGTTTGTTTTTCGCCTCATGGTCACCCAAGCAGTGTCATAGCGTCTCTCCCAATAATCACACATCATTATTGCACATGTGATTGTAATGTCCTGGTATAAATACCCACACAATCAAATCCCAGCACTCAAGCGTATGCTGTGTCGAACACGAGAATACACTATGATGTCACTGCACTGAGTTAAACAAACAAAGACATTTGGTCCAAGCATACTTATTTATGCTAGCATACATCACATACCTACAACTAGGGCTGTGAATGCACGGGTTGTTCTGATTTTGTTGCTTTTGGGTACACATGTGTTATTATAGCAATCATGCATACATGAATCATCTTTATAAAAAAGTTACCTGCAAACGAACTGAAACAGTAATTTCTTTTAGAACTCAAATTTCAAAATAATTTCAAAAAATCAAAATAAACTATACAAATATTTATAATCATCATGTCTAATAATGTCACAGACAACACTTGTATTGCCATATTCAAAATGTACTCAATGTTCTGAATTAAGATGTTGTTACTTTTGAAATAAACTGTATTTTTACACCGAAAAACAGTCCTCAAAAATCATACTTTTGATAAGAATGAATTAAATTATTTAGTATAAGATCTTGGGTTAGGAGTTACTATCCCTAATGTGGTGGGTCAAGGGTATTATGTGGGTTATTAAGGGTCAAATATGGGTCATCTAAGGTCCTCTTTTGGATTCTTTAAAAAAAAAATACACATTTCTGGTACCTAGGGTACCCGGGGTACCCAATTTCGTGCCCAGGAACCCATTATAACGGGCGGGTACTCAGGTACAGCCTTACTTACAACTCTGACAATGTTCTAAGTTGAAAGGTGGTTATGCCTAGGTTTATGATTATTACACTTTTCACAAGCACATGTTTGCACCAATTTATGTAGCTAGAACCCATCATATGCCCCAAACAATCACGAGTTGAGGTATAGTCCGTTTATAGGAGTAAATGAATTGGTAGAAACGCACTGAAAACTCTCATTTCACCATACGCCTAGTATGATAACTACATGCGTATACCCTCAAATAGGTTGAATAATACTCGGGGGGGGGGGGGGGGGGGGGCATTCAGATACTAAAGTTGTAAACATCCGAGTGAGTGAAAACACAGAATAAGGGTGATTTTGAGAGGCCAACACAGGCTCGTGCAGGCCAGTGCTAAGGGTACCAAAATCACCCAATTTCTGAGACTAAGGGTGTCTTTTTAACCAATGAATCCGCGCTAAAGGTAGCTTAAAGGTAGATGTTCCGATTTTCAACTTGAAGTTTTCTATTCTACATGAAAGGTCATCCTTAAAAAAGTCGTGTTCCAAAGTTTGAGTTGCATAGCTCTAATGGTTCTTATTTTAGACGCACAAGATGCTGTGAACTGTACCCATTGAGTAGTACACAAACTATATCGGTGGTTACCACCATTCGCGGTAATTCGATATGTTTGAAATAATTCTGCGTTACGAAAATGTGATCGGGTCATCTACCTTTAAGACGATCATTATTTGTATGATCACAACAAAACAGCTTAAATGAGAACAAACCCCCAGAAAAATGTGCATACATAATAAGATTTGGGGGGAAATATATGCATGTCCTTATCCAGGGGCACACTTCGTGCTAGTTCTTGCTTAAAAGGAGTGTATTTGCGAAATAAAATCCTTGTTAAGAGACACTTTTTTACTTCCTTGACAACAAGGGTGGATTCTGAGAGTGCATTCATAGGGATGTTTACAACTTTTATACCTGATTTCTCCCCGCTGTCTCCCTGGATAATCCTCTTTCAGCACAACGTTGTACACAAATAAACATTGCATATGGCTGATAAGGCCCCATACCCATTTACAAAAATAATGCAATATACAGCTCTGCATTGCTCTGGAGATTTCCCTATCAGGCAATGCCGGCAGGAAGCTGTTGAACCAATTGTATTGATAATCATAGGAGGATTGAGGAACTATTCCATCGAGAGGTTTATGATACAATAGGCTGTGTACTATTGATAACCTTTAGTACTCACATTAGTGCCATCAGATAAATACATACAGGGTGTCCCAAAAGTCTATGCACGACTTTGAAGCTTTGTATTTCACAAAATATAAGTCGTATTGAAAATATGAATACATATTTAGAAAGAAGAGATGTGGGAAATAATTTTGATACCAAACATTGGAGTAAAATCTGTTTGTAATGCCACCCTAGAAGTAAAATATCTATTTCTGCAAAAATGTAATTTTATACTTCGGAGGAATAAAGTTCATTGTTTCAGCGTAGACCCATTCAATTTGTATTCGCTTATCTATGCTGTAAACCATCTTGAATGAAGACTTTGGCTGTGCAATGTTGTCTACTACGCCTATTTATGTTGTGGGTGACCGAGTTTGGTAAACATTAATGTTGCAAGGTAAGCAGTGAACTGTGACTAATACGCAACGTTGCTTTCATACCGTTAATTTATGCGCACCTGATTTTATGTGTGGTACTTGGTATTTGGTGGGTCTGGCAAATGGCCAAAAACTTTCAACCAGTTTTATAATGTTGTGGGTTCACCTATAGGGTTGTGTTTGGTATCAAAATAATTTCCCAAATCTCGTCTATCAAAATATGGTTAAATTAATACCATATGATTTATATTTTATGAGATATGACTCTTCAAAAACGTGCATAGACTTTTGGGACACCCTGTACAAATAACATCTGAATGTAAAAACAAGCATTGTATACTGCCATTGCACTTTTATAATAACTAAACACAAGTAATTCTAATTTTTCCACTTCAAGAGCTTTTTTGGAGGTTTTTCTGTTCAAAAATTTATCATTTATCATGGTGTGTACTATTGATAACATTTAGTACTGCACATTAGTGCCATCAGATAAATACATAAAAATAACATCTGAATGTAAAAACAAGCATTGTATACTGCCATTGCACTTTTTTAATAACTTAGCACAAGTAATTCTAATTTTTCCAATTCAAGAGCTTTTTTGGAGGTTTTTCTGTTCGAAATTTATCATTTAAATTAAAAGAAAAGCAATTAAATATAGGAACATTTAAAGACGAATTAACACAGAATATTATTAAATGTTAACCCTCATTGTTAACTTGTTTTTAAATTGGTTATCAGGGGTGCAGAACCCAATCAAGGTAGATCTATGATTCCGAAACCCCCCCAACAACAAACACACATATTATAGTTATCATCACCAGTCAAGTCTACAGGAAGGAAAAACAAGTGCATGGAGATTGCTTGCAAGTAACCCTAGGCTAAAAAGCTTACAAAATACATCGACCGCATAATACAAACCCAGTTTAGTGAACAAAACAAGGCAGAGAAATTATTCTAAAAGGGGTGAAAGTTTTCATTTCATTGCCCTGTCTGCCCTATATAACTGGGGTTACCTGCACGGGTGATTCCATTTGAAATCTACACTCCCTGTGTGGAAGATTAAGATCATGTCTTTCATAGGGTGTATGGATTTCAACTGGAATAGCTCATTACCTCCTTTTTAATTTCTTTCCTGCAGCATGGATTTACAACCCTTGTTCGCTCCTTGTCAGTCATACCATGTAAAACTAATTAAGGGCAAATACTTGAAACAAATGGCAAGGCAATTCACTACGAATTGACCAACAGCAGCTCGAGAGTTACCCCCTTCATCACGCTGTTTCCTTATTTTGAATACGATTTATTCCGTTAAAATAAACTATTGGGTTCAAAAGCGTCGGCAATAACTATGTTTCCTTTCATCTTCAAGCTCCCGAAAGTGAGATTCATTCACTACCCTGACTGTTCGTTGCTTCCACCTTAATTTTGGAAAACGAATGTTGGACTAAACTGGAAGGGGCAAGCCTCGATTTAAGGATATGTGGACCAGGAGCTATTCTGTCACTTTTCTGACAAAAGTTGCTCCCGGTCCTATACTTTGATGTGCAAAATTTGAAAATACCAGGAGCTAAAGCTGTGCCACCATGGGGCCAAAAACTCCCAGCTCCCGCTTAAATCGAGGATAGGGAAGGGGCATGCGAGGACACATGATTGTATATCAGTTGTTTAGAGAGTACTGTGAAAATGTATAACTTTCTTCTGTAAATTTAACCCCCTGAGAACTACACGCCGATTGGTCAGAAAGATAGATACATCATTTATTGCGCCAATCAGAGACAGTGTTATGTTAGAATAATTGTATCCCTGATAAAGATTGGAGTGAAATATTTTACAAGCTGCATTTTAATTGGCTATTAAAATGAGTATATCTTGCAATACACCAATCAGAACCACT
The DNA here is from genome assembly GCA_035610835.1 of Ophiura sarsii. Lineage (NCBI taxonomy): Eukaryota > Metazoa > Echinodermata > Ophiuroidea > Amphilepidida > Ophiuridae > Ophiura > Ophiura sarsii. Next base: position 22,202,391 of record CM069448.1, on the reverse strand, counting down.
GTAAGATAGGCCGGTAGTGCCCAGGGGGTTAAGGAATTTCCAGAGGCACAGACAAGTGAGAAAAAATGTTGCCATCTGACTGGAAAACACCTGGTATGCATATTCATGAGGTTATGTATTAAAATAAATCATCAAGTATCTTCCTACCAACCACATGTTATAGTACTGCCGATTTTTTCAAAAGAGGTTTGCACTGCTGATTCTATCAAGAGGTTTGATATCACCAACAAGGGGAGAGATGACCAGTGCCCATCAGATGCCTTCATTCAAAAAAGAATTGACCTCCACATAGTACCTATCATTATGAAGCCTGGACAAAATGTGGAATTCAGGAAGCTCCTTCCCGGGAAATTTTGGTATTTGGAGGGAAATTTTGCTTTTCCAATAAAGAAATGCATAAGAAATGGAGGGAAATCTTGCTTTCTTTCTGGGAAATTTGGTTTGCTTTCCGGGAAATATAATTTGTTTCCAGCCCTGGTACCTATGTGGGTGTTTCCATAAATAAGGGCGCCAATGTGTGACATACACAAATTAAGTCTAAATATTCAAAATGTGTCTATATTAACTGAATAACCACTTTCAAAATATGTTCCATTATTCTATTTCATGAAAATGGATCAGAACAGGTCATTGAAGCGTACAGAGATACATTTTCACCATTATAACGTCAGTATTTCTTTGAAATACTTGTCTCCCCGTGTAACTGAGACACCAAAAGACACCAAAATGTTCAATTATGCCTGGCAACTGCAGAAACTGTCTGATCACTTTTATTTTGTTTTTTCTAAAGTCATTTACCATTGCTTTACTCTATAAACATCATTAATAGTGAAAAGATGAGATTACCTATTTTTGGGGTGGTGGAATTGATATTTCATGCGTCCCCGTGTAACGAAGACACCAAACCTTAATTTCCTTGTTACTCTAATTATATTGATAAAGTGGAAACTTTTGTTCCATGTATGCTAGGAGCCTATACCAAGAGACAGTTTATACACAATTTATTCATAAAGTGTGCTGGCACATAACTACGATGTTACCCTAAAGTTCTCACAGCGTAACATTTTTGGAGACACCAAACATAATATTCAAACTTAAAAACAGCTATATTTTCTATGTTTGTTGCAATTTCAGTTCAACTCTTCTATTTTCCTTTAACCTATCAGAGAGGCTTGTAAAATCAACAAAAAGGAAATAAGATGGAGATTATTGTCACTGTTAAATTTAAAGAAAACTGCCTTCACCGTGTAACGGGTTTTTGAGACACCAAATGTTACACGGTGACGGTAAAATTGCCATGTATTCAATGATTACTTCTCAGTAATTTGCTTATGAAAAATGTGTTTAACACTTCAAAACTAGTTTGATATTGATCATTTAGCCTAGAGATAATACACCTATCAGTTGTAAGACGCACCCTATGACCCCCGGGAGAGGTGCGTCGTGGGTGCGTCGTTTACCAAAAAAAATTGACGGCGGGTACGTCAGTGGCAGCCTTTGGTCCGTCAAAAAAATGACGGAGGGTGCGTCAAGGTCCGTCACTTTACATGGGTGCGTCACAGTGTACATCTGTTTACGAACAACAAAATACGACCTTTAAATATACGCTATAGGGCTGGCTACTATACCACATAACTCCTTAATACCGCCAACCAGGCTCCACTTTAATACCGCAAACATCACTCCGATATTTTATACCGCATGCTCTAAAATGCCTGAAATCACTCGATCATCAATACAAGAGTTTGGCAAACGAAAAAAACAAGGAACCGCAGTAGACCGAGAACCTTTCATTTTAAGAGAAGTGTCACGTATACAAGCATCTTCATGGTATAAGATAGGGGATCAGCATTGCGCTCTTCCGCACAAGCGCAGAACAATCTAAGAACACAGAGGTAGTAGGACAGGCCCCCGGAATTGAATTTGGTCGGGGATGTGCGACAGGAGATTCAAATAAAAAAACATAGGCCTACCCATTTCTAAAAGGTGATTTTTTGAAAAAACGGTACCCATTTCTAAGGATTTTGCTTCATTTATAGACCCCGTTCGCAAATTATCTGGAAAATAGACAAAATTTCGCATTCGCGAAAATACACCCATTTATATGATTTTCTTTGTGGAAAACTAGACCCAATCTTCGCAATTCGTGAAAATATACCCATTTGTAAGGATTTTAAAATAGAACCATCTGTAGCAAGTGGGGCAATCGTAAAATTTGACAATATACCTTTTTTTGTGTACCACTGTACCTTTCATGTTGGGGACCTTTTACGATTTGGTACCAATTACAAAACAGTCTTGGTCAGCCCCCCCCCCCCCCCCCCCCCCACCCGTAAATTTTAATCCTGGATCCGCCACTGTTGTCCCCATCACCGAAATCACCGAAATGAAATGACAGTCTCCGATATGACTGGTTATGACCACTCCCTTGATCACAGGCCACAGCCCCGGGTACTCGGATTTGGTTTGGTCGGGGGGGGGGGGGGGGGTGCCGCTGGAGATTCAAAACCCCTACCCTTTCAGGGTGTTTTTGGAAAAAAACGGTACCCATTTTTAGGGGTTTTGCTTCATTTTAGACCCAATTTTCGCAAATTATCGGGAAAATATACCTAATTTTTGCAAATTTTCGCGAAAATAGACACAAAAATCGCGAAAATAGACCCACTTGTAAAAAGTGACCGCATCATTAGGGATTTCCAGCACAAAATCATACTCTATGTTTAGGGATTTTGTGCCCAAAAAGCTACCCATTAGATAGAGCGGCACGCCCCCGTATACCATCTTAGGCGAGTAACCCCCCCCCCCCCCCCCGGGTCTTGGCCTGAGACTACTCTACCGGGGGAACCACTCGTAATCACCCGTGGCCGTGTTGTTCATGCAATTTTAGTCAAATGTGGATCATCAGGGGGGGGGGCATATCTGACTATTTGTTTTAGTTTACAAAAGTTCACATCGAGTTTGTAATTTCATTGGGGGGAGGGCATAACGGTGGGAGGGGGGAGCCCCGGGGGGACTTATCACAATAGCGGTACGTGTATGTTCCGCCTTTTTAGATGCCTTTTCTCGAAGTATATGGGTGATATTGATGATTAAATTAGAAATGTTTTTGGTATTTTTAAAGTGCTCTCTTCAATCCTTTGATGGTTTATAGAAGGTGTAATTTCCAATCCGAAGTTCAAATGTTTAAATACACTTTCGAGAACCCAATTTTGGTTATTCACCGTTCGAGAACCCAATTTTCTACTTACCTTATTGCATAAGCGCAAGCCTACATGTATAACATAAAGGGATGAAGAATGCCCCGCCGCCCACCCCATCCCAGTCCCCCACCCCAGTCCCCCACCCCACCCCCACCTCCTGGTTACGCCACTGAACGGGTCGAAAGCAGAATGGGCAGAATGTTCTCGAAATTGTTTCATCCTCATCCTGACGTTTATGATAATCAGTTAAATATTTTATGAATTTTAGACCAGACCAGTCAGACATAACATTGTGCATATAAAAGTTCTCCTCTTGGTTCCGTCCATGGTCCATCCCGGTCCCGGTCCGGAGTCTATATAATTATTCGAGGGCCAGGGTTGACAACAAAGAATAAGGGCAGATCCCCCGTGAATTAAAAGTAGTTTCATTTCCAGTAGTCATCGTGTTTTATCCAGTTATAGTCAACGATATCTGACGACGGGGTGCGTCGTCATGGTCCGTCAGAATCCACCAATGGTGCGTCCAAAAATTGACGGAGGGTGCGTATTTGGAAGGCAATGGTCCGTCGTTTTTTTGACACAGGGTGCGTCATGGTACATGAGAAGTCGACGCACCTCGGTAAAGTGACGCACCACTCCCGGGGGTCATAGGGTGCGTCTTACAACTGATAGGTGTATAACACAATTACTCTAAACAAAATCACCATATTGTTAATATTTTGACCCTGTCTTAAATGTCACACTTTTTTGCCAAAATTGTAGGATATTTTGCCGAATTTTCACCAAAATAAGAAAAAATGTTGATATAATATACATGTTGTGGTGTTATACCAGTGCAACTTTATGGACTTAATCAGATTTTAAAATGAAAATTAACCAAATACATTTGAATTACAGGATATTGAACCATTTGAATATAGACAATGCAAATATCCCACTGGTACCTGTATTTATGGAAACACCCATATAGCAGAATACAAATGTTTATACATTTTGGATTTTTTTGGATTTTTTATGCTTTCTTTATTGAGGGTAATACCTCCAAAAGGTTTTATATCTTAAGACATCAGACATTGTATTATGTGCCACAAGTATGTTGCAAAACTTGAAGGAATCTGCCCATCTATGATGCATGACAGTTTCCATGGCAACAAAGGTTGTTTGTTCCAATACGCAAGCAAGAAGATCTAGTTCTAAGAACATGGCACTCATCACACACACTCAACTCCCACACAATCCAAACGGAAAGCTGTCTTATCAGCTTCGTATCTAATGTCACACCATCTTCAATCCTTAACATTTTTCGGACATTTTTTTCAATCCCCAATTTTTTCGGATGTTTTGTGATATTCATATTGTGTTACGTATCAATGGAAAGCTAAAGCGTTAATCTTTCCAAAAACACCACATTTTATAGCAATCACTTGTTTCAGTGCTTTGCCACTTGCTTGAGAATGTGGAGAGGTCTCAAGATCAATGTGCCAAATTCACCAATTTTGTAAACCTACACACAAAACAGAAAATATTGGATCAATAAAATTGGCAGAAAAAAGGATGGGAACTCCACATGACACAATCACTCACGCAAATAAAAACACCCCTTTAATAAACATGTATACATGTATACAGTGCAAAATTCAATTATGTTCTTCTATTTTTACTGCCTATGGGCACAAGACAAAATCACAACTCCAGGAAGCATATACAGTACTAGTGATTCCGTTCATGCATAATTCATCGAGAGCACCATATCATGATATGCATTGCACTTATATAATCAAACGAAATGAAACGATATATAAATCACTATAGATTGCTACCGATACCCTGATATGCACCGCACTTATAATCAAAACAAACGAAATGATGTAAAAAAAACGCTATAGATCGCTTCTGATTTATCACGCTGTTGCCATTTTTTTTCAAGATGCAGAGAAGCAATAAAGGTTTACCCACAATGCATTACTTATAGATATTAAAGAATGACAATTACTGGATAGAAATTTAATACACAGTATCAATTAATTATCAAATCACTCTTTTGAGATCAAATCTTTGTGACAAGTAAGCTGAATATTTTGGATCTTTTTTCTTTCTTTTTTTAATTAAAGAATAAAACCAAGAATTATCTCTTGTTATTGCTTGTTTCCACACCAAATTAGTATTTCTTGCTTTTATTCTTTGCATTTAACATTTTCGAGATATCCTCTTGTATCAATTTTCTGATCCTTGGTGTGTTTTGATCCTGCGTCCGTTGGATTCATCTTTTGAATTTAGTTTATACATTTAGTTTTTAAAAATTTCGAAATTGTAAAAATAACAACTCTGGACCCTCCCTGAAAAGGTCTGTTGTCCGTAGATCGTAGAACAGAGTTTTGATTTTTTTCGTCGAAATGTGTAAAAAGAGGCGTTTTCGAAGACACATTAGGAAGATTGTGTAATATTTCAGGAATGGATGATTACAGTCATTCAACTTATTTTGACAGAGGGTATATGTAGCCTTGAGTTTGAACCCATCTAAGGATTTCCCCACTGAAAGAAACATGGCTGATTTGATTTGTTTTTCATAATTTTGCCGACTCAGGAACCGCATGCAGAATTTTTTTTAATAAAAATCGCTTTTAACAAGGAAATGTCAATGTTTCAATGGGTTGGGTGAATGATTTTCACAAATTATTCAAAGGAAATGTTAAAGGTGTTAAAGTGTAAAATAAATTTGTTTAGGCATGTGTGAAGCATTCTTTTATCCCCCGCCTAAATAAATGTGTGTGTGTAAGTAAAGTAATGTAACGTTAAGTAACCTAATGTAAAGTAACCTAAAGTAACGTAACTTAAAGTAACGTCAAGTAACGTAACGTTAAAGTAACGTAAAGTAAAGTAACATAACGTAAAGTAACTTAAGGTAAAGTAACATAACGTAAACTAACGTAAAGTATCGTAACGTAAAGTAATGTTATGTAAGTAAAGTAGCGTTACGTAAATTAATGTAACGTAATGTAAAGTAAAGTAAGTTCCGTAACATAAAGTTACCCTACCCCCATGATGTGTGTAAACAAATCAGATTTATGCAAATTCAATTTTGTAATTTGGATTTAGACATTGTCTAAAATATTTAAAGTAAAGATCCCATTTGTAAACATTTTCATTGGACAGTTAGTTGTTAGTTATTTTCTCCATAAAACACATTTCTTTCTCTTTTCTGCTTGTAAAGGTCTTTATTCTACCACCTTGTATAACAAGACATTATTTTATCACCCTGTATAGACACTGTCAAAACTGGTGGGTTTTTTTGTAGGATGTGCCGCCAGCAAAATGAAAAACTGACACATCCATTTACCAATTTTAGGGGGGAAATAGACCCAGACCCATTTTCCTATATATTTGACAGATTTTGCTAAAATTTCTGCGAAAAACAGCAACACTAAGGATATTAGACCCATACATTACCTAAAATGGCTTTGAAAAGGGGTCATTCATTAAGCAGAGGTTGAAAAATGGGACCCTATTTGGTGGCACATCCCCCGTAACCTCATATCTACGAAGAAGCCCCCCCCCCCCCCTAACTGTACACTGATATCGCAGTGATCAGATTAAACTTCGATCCTGATTTTCGTGTTATTGGCCTAGACATTGGCATGGTGCAGTTACTACAATGGTTAGTAAACCCACAGAGATTGCTGGCTGCTATACAACAGCATAATTTACAGACATCGAAGGACACAGGTTATTTCCGCTTTGGTCAGACACCATTTTCATGGTCTAATTGATTTTTCACGGTAACAATCAAAAAATTAAATAAATAGAGTTGATTGTCCAACCTCCAAGTAAAATGAGTCCCATATCATTTTGAAAATAAATTTGATTCACAAAACGTACTTCAGTTGAGGCACAACTATCTGGGTCAAACTTAAAAAAATGAATTCCATTGAAAAAGGAGACAATATGTAAATGAACAAATATAAATAGAATGTCAGCCTATCAAAGCATGGGAAGACCCCCTGACGACCAAGGCATGTTTTGGAATAAAATCAGGTGTGAAAAAATGGTCAAATTAGGGGGGGGGGGGGGAAGTTTGACTGCGCCAACACTGGGAACTAACCCAGGTCGCCTGCGTAGAAGTCCTGTCCCTTCATGATCACCACCACAGAGTCATTTGGATATGATAGCCTGTCTGATCATGTGTTAAAGGAAATAGAGAAATACTCTCAACTGTACATATCATTTTTATCTCAAAGTTTCTTAAATCCTCCCACATTTAATTTAAAAGATGGATGACAAATCTTTGTTATCAGCCGGTATAACCTTCCATCCACCCACCTATCCGATTCTATTCTAGCAGTGTTGCCAGATGATTTTGGCCCAATTTGATGACAAAAATGGTCAATCTTTTCTAGGCTTTCTTTTGGCATAACCCTCTGTCCATACCCTTAGCACCTATTTCATACGTTATCACTTTACTCTGTATAAGAGACTCATTTACTTAGGCTAAATTTAAAAGTCAAAGCTCCCATGCGCGTTAGTTTATTGATGCGCATTAGTAAAACAAAAATCTGAAAAAAATCTTCTTTCTTTTTTTTCTTCTTTTTTTTTCTTCAAAAAAACACCAAAAAACCAAAATTTCACAGATTTTTCAGATTTCCAGATTTTCATTATTCACATCATTTTAAATACAAAAAGGTCACTTTTACAAGGATTTCATTATTTTATATTAAAAAAAACCCGCATTGCGCATTAGGTTTTGAAAAACTGAAGAGCTTTGAGACAAAAGATTTTTTTAATTTAGCCTTACAGTATTACAAAATGTATCCCAATTTTACACCACTGGTGACTGGGGCTCTTACAGAATACATTGGGCCAAGGGTTGGGCACAAGACTTGTTAGAGCATAGTAACTATTATCAATTGCAACGGTTTCTTTAGAACTCTTAAACCAATGAGCAGTACCTAATGTCAGATCCAAATCTACCAGAGAATTTAACAAAAACACATATTTAGACCTTTTTTAAATAAGCCCATTTGGGCTTTTAAATAGATAGATTTCAGTCTGCAACTCTGTATACTCCAGTCGTTCGCATCACTGCAAGTGTTTACCCTTAGTAAAGGGATCAATATCACAACACTCCATGTATGTAGCCCAACTCTCGGGACAATCAATACCTGGATCCGTTTAAAAAAAACACCCACTTCCCGAGAGGTAATCTAGCAGTAAAATGAAAACAGGTCGAAAGGTTTCTATTACATCCTAACAAGTAGTGATTTTCAAAGGTGAAATTCTGTCCTGGATTGATTACATTCAGTCTAATCATTGATTCATTCATCCTTTCTTTGATTACTTTATTTATTTATCAATCTTTTAATATTTTCAATTTAGTTTACTTAGCATTGTCCCATGTCTCATTCCATTTATGGTGCGGTAGTTTGAAGATATTTAAATGAGAGAGGGTGAGGGACTCATGAACATTTGTATTACAGGTATGTGCAGCCCCTAAGACCCCTTTACACTTCTTAAACTCTCCTTTTTTGAACTCACTCACCTTTTTCAACACGTGTCAGTTTTAAATACCCCTATTTTCTCCAAATTAAAATATTTTGCATCTGGATGTTCAATATTAGAGGTCACCTTGTCTCAAACTACTTCAATTTCTAAGGGTGGTTACACTTCTGATTTCAGGGCAAAATATCCCTAACAATAACATCTTGCTTAAATTGTGTTTCTATTTAGGGTGACGGGCTATCTTTACCTGAGAAAACTGTATGGTGAGGGTGCACCTGTAGGCTGTGTAAGGCTTTTGTCTTACTCCTCGTCTGGTATGGAATCTGAAATGAGAAAGAACGATCATGAAATAATTAACACTAAATCCCAAAAGGGGTGTTATGGGGGGGGGGGGGGGGGGGGGGGGAAGTGCTTAAGCAACTCCAAAAAATTGGTCCCCTAAATGTTGTACAGCATAAATATATTTTTAAAATGGTGTAACACCCCTGGACCCCTGATTTGATTTTGCATTTTAAATATTAATAATTGATAATTCAACTAAAGTATGTACACATCATCTCTTTTCCAATAAATTTGTAATCTCTAATATAGCATGCTAATAATAACTATCTTAAAAGTGGGGTTAGCAATTTTCAGGAATCTGATTGAGCAAAATAGACCCTATTATGCAATACATGTAGGTTGATTTTACACCTACCTACAATACATGTACTCAAATTCACCCAATAATAAACATTTTGAAATACATTTATTTATTTATTTAAATATTATTAGTTTGTTTGTTTGTTTATTTTTATTTATTCATTCACATTATTTGTTTTCCAAATTTGAAATTTAGGAAAATAAAAACCCTGAGTAAAAGCATATATGTGTGTGGCATGGGAAAACCCTTCACACGGTCATTTTCTAGCAACTTAGTTTCTTCTTTGGAAAAGAGCTTCATACTCTAGTGAGAATAGGACTGTTTAAATTTTCAGAAATTCCATCTAGAACTACAGTTATAGTGTTTTAAAGTTGGCAAGTTTAAACGCAACACTCAAAATTGAAACTGACAATTTGGTAATGTGTGGTGGTATGGGAAAACCCGGTCGGAAGTCGCTAGTGTTAATATTGAGATATCTGGGTCATACAAAAATATCCTAACAAATGAGTTCCAAGTCAATTTTCCAACTTTGGTCCTAAGATAGAGATTATACCCTTGAACTTTAGTCTCCAGGAGTTTTTTATGCAAAATTCCAGATGTTAAGTTTATTTTAGTACTTTTCTGAACCTTGTTATCAAAATGTATGTGTAAAATGCTATGTTTACGTAAAATGACATTGTTACCATGGTAACCACTTGTAAAATTCCGACAATGCATTGTAAAGATTTTGAAAGTGAAGAACTTACAATTGTTAATAATATCGCAAAAAACTAGGTTCATATCAAAAGTCCTTTTCATATGACAAGCTATTCTGTGTGATATAACAATGTAGTTTTATTATTATTAGAGCATTTAAAAGATTTTGTGTACACCTTTGAATTGTCAGTTTCAATTTTAGTGTTGCGTTTAAACTTGCCAACTTTAAAATACTGTAACTGTAGTTCTAGATGGAATTTCTGAAACATTTAAACAGTCCTATACTCAGTAGAGTATGAAGCTCTCTGCCATGAAGCAAAAAAACAAGTTGCTAGAAAATGACCATGTGATGGGTTTTCCCATGCCACCGCACATTGCCTACAAATGTTGTGGTTGCCAAACATTGCATTTTAAAAACATTTTTAAAGCATGGTGCATGGGCTAAGATTCAGAATACCCCACCACTCCTCACTGTAGTGTATAGGTCATTCCATTGAAGATATGCAATTGTGGGGTATACTAAAGGAACTCCGGTGCATGCTTTGGCACCATGCTCTGAACATTCCCCTTGAATTATGAATCATAATAATCTATAACATCAATACTTTAATTCCTAGTCAAATAAAACATTCAGAAATACATGTCGACTTTGTGGGGGACAATCTGTCAAAATAAATACAAAGAAATACAATGCTTTTTCACATTGAACTTTTGAACCTGAAAAAAAATGCTGTGTTTAAATTATTATCACCTTTGAGTTACTGTAATTGTGGTAATTTTTGTGCGATTAATTTTAGCGCTTTGTCGATTTCGAACTGTTTTGCGTGTTTTTAAATTCACAATTTGTAGCTTCATCACACAGACCTATACGCAAAATAAATATATTCATGGGTTATTATTTTCGGCGTTTCGCGGTAGCTCATTCGAACGCGAAAAGCATGAAAATATCTGTAGTGCGAAATCCACTAACAGTAACTACAGGTAGACAGACACAAGTATTGGTTGGGCTACATGCTGCTGTAACATGTAAAGTTCTGTCATAAATAAACACAAACTTTTCAATAAATTGGACCTATGTGTCTGTAACAAGAATTTCAGTCAACTTATCAAAATATGCAGGGCTGCAGACATGTGTAGGCCTATTTAACCAGTTACAAGCAAGACTATGTGTGGGAATATGGGTTTTCTTTTGATGTCAATCAAAATATGTTGATGTTCAACATACCTTTAAATAATAATCACCCAACAACCAGTGGGGGAATAGTTAACCGAACGAACGCAGGAATGACCATATTGTGTTACAGCTGTGACCAAAGGTACATTTTCTCTAAATGTCTTTATTTTGTCTCATCTTGATCAATTCAATGCTTTCATTCAGTCACAGTACTGTAAAAGTGGACATTTTCGTGCTGCGTTTATTTTCGCGCTAGATCAGCAAGGCTCTAAAATAAAACGCATATTCCTTTTAAATGTACATGTAGGTCTATATATGTATTAAGGAAGCCCAAAATCATGAAATAAAAACAAGCAAACTTGTTCAAAATGTGCAAAGCGCAAAAATGTACATGCGCGAAAATTAAACACTTTTACAGTAATTATCAAATTAAAGCCAGCGTGCTTGTACAGTCTTGCTTCACTCCTCAATGGCAGACTTTACCTGCCAGTCTTACCTGCCTGTAGCCTTTGGTATAGAAATGGGCACTGGCGAAGCTAATATTGTAATGTACAAGGAGTTTTTTTGAAGTTTCAACAATTACCAATATTTTCGTGGGTTGCACAAGATAAAGCGAGTTCAAGTTGATTGGCGAAATATGGAGAAAATACTACCAACCTCAATCATGTGTCAGGGCCACAACAAAACACATTTATAAATTCCCATCTCCATGCCAAAATTGTGTGCATGGTTGCATGCATTTGTCAAACTCTCCCTACACAAATTGAGAGCTATTCGAAATTTGTTTTAAAAAAATTAAAAATTTGACAAAATGGGTGGTCGGGGTGAGGGTGTTTTGGGTGGGGGTGTTTGGGTGGTGGTGGAGGTTGTCCTTCACAATTGATTTTGAGTTTCCTGTTGCCACCCGCATCGGAAATTGAGAATTACAAAATATTTAATTATTTTTATTTTTATTTAGGATTTTCACCTATTTTCAGTAAACGTCATTTGCTACTTCTGACTTTAATCATATCAGATAAGTGGGTATCAAATTAATCATACTTGGAAAATAATTAAATGCAGAGTCTTCGATATAAGGGGTTGAAAATTGGTTGCGACCACAAAATAATTGGTTTCAAAATAAAGAAATAAAAGATAATCAATATTTAATCATTAAAAGCACCTCCTCCCTTTTTTTAAACCTCCAACAGGAAACTTAAAATCAATTGTGAAGGGCCTAATAGGCAATTTAATCAAATGAAGCATGTTGGCATTATGTTCCCCAAAATTAAGCACACATGAAAACCATTACTTTACAATTCACTGTAAAACAGAAGTATTGCTATCACTTAGGGATAGGGCGGTTTCCATTTAGAGTTCTCCTGAACAAAGCGTGAAAAATGACACTTTGGCAGAATATTGTGTTACCCCACCGTACATACACGTGAAGAAAGCACCACCTTGCACAGATTTCTTAAATCACATTGAATGCAGCAAATTTATTACAATTCAAGAATGATGATCAACCAAGCACTGATCATCGAAATTTTAATTTTTCAGAATTTTACACTAAACTAAGTCGATGAGAAAAAAGC